>JAAGEH010000143.1:550493-695378 GCA_011751065.1 Lasiurus cinereus
GTGACCAGGCTGGCAGAGGAGGGAAGTTGGGAGTGACCAGGCCTGCAGGGAAGGGCAGTTAGGGGTGACCAGGCCTGTGCAGGGGAGTGCAGTTAGGGGCAAACAGGCTGTCAGAGCAGTTAGGTATCAATCAGGCTGGCAGGGGAGTGGTTAGGGGGTAATCAGGCTGACAGACAGAATCAGGGGCAATTAGGAAGGCAGACAGGTGAGCAGTTGGGAGCCAGCAGTCCTGGATTATAAGAGGGATGTCTGACTACCCGTTTAGGCCCTATTGGGATTGGGCCTAAACAGGCAGTCGGATATTCCTTGAAGGGTCTGATATTGAAGAGGGTGCAGGCTGGGCTGAAGAACACCCCCCTCCCTGCCGTGCATGAATTTCATGCACCAGGCCTCTAGTCTATCATAATGTTTAAATTATAATTTTGGCAAAGTAAGAAATTAACAATAATAACAAAAATAAAATAGAACAATTATAACACACTAGAGACTTGGTACACAGATTTGTGCAACGGTGGGATCTCTCGGCCTGGCATGTGCCCTCTTGCAATCCAGGACCCCTTGGGGGATGTTGGACTACTGGTTTTGGCCTGATCCCCACAGGCAGGCCTCTAGTATGCATATAAGATCTTTGGTTAGTCTCTTCCCATCCTCCCCCTTCGCCTCTTCCTCTGAGATTCATCAATCTATTCCATGTTTCCATGCCTGTGCATTGAGTGTCTGCTCCCTGGTGGTCAGTGCACATCATAGCTACCAGTCGAACAGTCAAACAGGTGAATAGTCGTTTAGGCCCTCACAGCCGTAGCTGCCTCTTGGGCCTGCTCCCGCCCATTGGTCATTCGAGAAGGTCATTCTGAAAAGTTGTTCTGCTGTCTGGTCTAATTAGCATATTAACTCTTTATTATATAGGATTATGTAGGATAGATACTTAATAAAAGTTATGTGAATGGCTTTGGGGCCATTATTAGGTAAACTAAGAATTAATTGAACACAAATATTGCAATACTGTGGTAGTCGATCTGATAATCGTGGTGGCTATTAAGTGACTAAGGGGAGGACACACTGCAGCATGGACACACTGGACAAATGGCTGATCCACGTTGAGGGCAGGATGGAGCAGGATGGTATGAGATTTCATCACATTACTTACAATGGTATGCCATTTAAAACCTATGAGTTGTTTATTCCTGGAGCTTTTCACTTCACATTTTTGGACCATGGTTGACTGAGGGTAATTGAAACCATGGAAAGTGAAAAAGTGGATAAGGGGGGATTATTGTATGCACTTTTATAATTCATTTGCAATAGGGGCTAAAGAGATCTTTATTAAATGGAAATTCATATTCTTTCTATGAATTTAGTTTACTATCCAATATAGGTCTCATTAAGGAAGAAAGCGCAAAGGCTCTGAGGCAAGTGTGTGTGTATGGGGGACAAAGTGGAGAAAGGCAGTAGGAGATGGGGCCAGAGACCCTCATAGGTAGCCCAGGTGTGACTGCAGATGACAGGAACTTGTCAGACTCCGGGTTTGCCAAGGGATTGGCACTTGCATTGGCTCAATCTAAATGAGCTGAACAGGACTCTGGAAGGGCACGTTTGAGAATACCCCCAGGAGAAGATGTAAACACACCTTTAATTTTCTGTGTTTTCCTGTCACCCTCTTGCAGAGCTTGTGACCGGAGACCACAGGAGGTTCAGCAACTTGCCCATGGTCAGTTAGCAGTGCTCAGCTCTGGGCCTTCCCATCCAAAACACAGAACATCTGCACTCCCTTGGGATGCCAGTGGCCCCGTAGGCTGCCCAGCCTTGTTAGAGGAATGTGGAGCCTCAGGGAATCAAGGCGCTGTTTCCCTGTCCCTTGCTGGCTAGTCAAAGCAAGCTGGCAATTGCACAATAACCCATTTTCTTGATTCACAATCCCTGCTCTTTCCCTGCCTTCTTCTGGTTTCTGCTGCTATACCCCTTTGTCTAGAATGACTCCAGTACAGAGCTCTTTTGACTTTGGAGGCAGTTTTGCAAAATTAAGAGCCTGCTTTGATGTAGCTTTAAGGAACACCCCACAAACCACAGCAGTTGCTTCATTCAATCCTGCAATACAACAAATGCTCCTAATAGGGCCACGAATGCCTAGCGTTGCACAGCCACCCTGCAAGGGGCCATTTAATCTCAATTGCCCCCCACAGCGTGGGACAATTAAAGAGGAAGCCAGCAGAGCAAGGATCACTTGGTGAATCTTTTGAGGGAAGGAGACCCCAGGGCTGCCTTGCCAAAGGCTCTCTCCCTCCATTCACACGCTGTGTGGGAATGAACACCATGGGCAGCAAGAGGGATGGAGGGCTGCCCCAGAAATGGGAACCAAGATGCAGTGCAGATGGCAGAGAGTGTGGCAGCAACACAGAATAATATCCCCAGGCCGTGAAACTTCCAAAACGAGACTTACAGATCTGGCCCTCCCTTGTTTGAGAGGAAACACCTGCTCCAGCAGCTCCAGAACAGCCTCTGATTATCAGCTTCTGTGCCGGGATCAGAGTTTTTGCAGCTAACTAGTGCCTGGTGTGAAATAAAAGCTATTTTGAGGTGGGAGGAGTTCTCAACCATTTCCTCTTTGCATTTTGCGTCCTGATTAATTTCTCTTTCATCCTTTATTCGTTAGTCTCCTTTCTCACACAATTCTTCCTTCTTTAGCTTCCTTTCTACCCTATTCTCCTCTCTAAATATTTACAGCCTATGAATTGAAGAACAACCCAGAGCTTACCAAGGGTTCCCATCCCTGTCTGGCCATCAGTTACCTGAGGCCCCAAAATAGTTGTGCCTGGGCCACTTTCCAGATTAAGTCAGAATCTCTAGGGCAGTGGTTCTCAACCTTTCTAATGCCGCGACCCTTTAATACAGTTCCTCATGTTGTGGTGACCCCCAACCATAAAATTATTTTCGTTGCTACTTCATAACTGTAATTTTGCTACTGTTATGAGTTGTAATGTAAATATCTGTGTTTTCTGATGGTCAGGTTGAGAATCACTAGCAGGTTTGCCTAAGACCATCGAAAAACACAGATATTTACATTACGACTCATAACAGTAGCAAAATTACAGTTATGAAGTAACAATGAAAGTAATTTTATGGTTGGGAGTCATCACAACATGAGGAAATGTATTAAAGGATCACGGCATTAGAAAGGTTAAGAACCACTGTTCTAAGGGTAGGGCCCTGACAGAAATATAAATTCCCCAGCTGATTCTTTTTTTCATTTTCATTTTGTTTTTTTAAATTAAATGTATTGGAGTGACATTTGTTAATAGGATCAGATAGGTTTCAAGTGTACATTTTTATGATACAAGGTTTGTATATTGCACTTGTGCCCACCATCCAAAGTCAAATCATCTTCTGCCAGCTAATTCTAATGTGCAGCCAAGGTTGAGAATGACTGGCTACAGAAATAAGGTAGATTTGACTGTCCTGATCCACCACTGAGGTTGGTTTAATGCCCACACATGAGTTTCTAGAATCAGAATTTAGTCCCAAAGATGAGCCATAAGGAATCTGATTATTTTTTATAGTTGTTATATTATCCAAATGATACATGTTCATTGAAGAAGATTTAGAAAATGGAGACAAAAGACTATTATCTAGCCAACTCATAACCATCATTAATATTTTTGTGTTTCTTTTACTCCTATTTTTATGTGTATATACAGAGTTTTTTTTTAAATAAAAGTGGGCTAACACTATATAACTCTTTTCTCTTAATACCATGAACCTCTTACCATGTAAGCAAATAGGAGATAGAACACAATTTGAATTGATGGCACTAGCAAACCTGCTAGTGATTCTCAACCTGACCATCAGAAAACACAGATATTTACATTACAACTCATAACAGTAGCAAAATTACAATTACGAATCAGTCTCCTATTAATGGATTTTGGGCTACTATTTTATTTTCATGATAAACACCATGATGCTCACTACTGAAGGTAGATCTTTCCCCATAGCTGTAGTATTGGTCTGATATTTTCTCTATGCCCATTCACTGTGTCATCTTGTCTAGTCCCATGCCTTTAGGCTAAATAGTAACTCTTCAACATTTACGTGCACTTCAAGTCACTCTTATTCATAAAGAGCTCTTATGATGCTCCTCTGCTTGCCCAAACCTCATTTCCTATCTACCTACCTCTTATATATTTGTTTTTCTTTCAAGCCAAGAATCTAGACATTACCTTCAATTTGTTCTTTACCTCCTGCATGGAGCCTCTTCCTACCAATCATATACCAGACGTTTTGTTCCAGCTCCATATTATCTTGAATCTACTTACATCTTTCCATCTTCCAATTATCTTCCAATCAAACTGTCTTCGTCTCTCATTTGAACTAAACTTTTCACTCTTGACCTTCTTCTATCTTTTCTCCACATTGCAGCTGGTATGGTCGCCTTCAGGCATAAATCACATTATAAAGTATTTCCTACTTCAAAGAGTTGCATAGCTCCATATCTTCAAGAATAAAATTCAGAACTTACCATGATCCACAAGCCTGCAAATATGGGTCCTGCTCACATTGCTAGTCTCTTCATTCTAATTCTCCTATCGACTAGGCTCCAGACACACTTGTAACCTTTCTGTTCTTAGACATACTAATGCCTTTCCTACTTGGGACTTTCCCACCTTGGGATCAGCCTCCATTTGGTACAAAGGGAATTGTGCAAACATGTAGCTTATGCTTCTTGTTCCATGAGTAATAAGGTACCTTGATCCAAGAGTCTTGTATCTTCCACCATGAAACTGTAGTAGGTTAATTTGTTAGCTTGCAAGTAGGGTAAAATCTCAGACCTTTTGCAATTCTTGGTACTCTCCATTCCAGTGTGCTTGGGAAGAAATGCTCCCTCAGGGGAGATCAAATGTGCTTGTCCCCTTACTAGATATACTGCTACTGCATGCCTGGCAAGCATATACTATATTTTCCCCTCCTCATCATATACACTTTAAACAGAACATTAAACAGCAATGCCTCATGAAAAGGCACTAAGGAATTTTCAGCTTTAAGAAAATAAGTAGGGATGGTGGCATAGGTGAACACCTAAACTGCTGCCTCACACAATAATTTCAAAACTATAGCTAAAAGAACGGACATCAGGCAGAACCACAGGAAGGATGGGTGATTGGAAATTATACAATTAGAAGGAAAGAGAGGGGCTCACGGAGACTCAGAAGAGCTGCAAAAAGCTGAGGTACAGAGATATGCGTGTACAGAGGATGGGCAGTGCAGTGCCTGGCTAGCTTCCTCTAGTGGGAGGGAGATGGAAACTCCCAACTGCACTGAATCCCAGTTCCAACTACACTGAACCACAGTTCCAGGCAGTTCTCATATGGGGGGAGTCTGGACTGTTGTGAAAAGGGAGGAGTGCACAGAAACTTAGGGGAGCTGTGAAAGGCAGAGGTCTGGAGACACGCGAGTGCGCACACCGAGGGCTGACTGCTGATTGTGCTGCTGGCTTTCTCTAGCAGGAGAAAGACAGAACCTCCCAAGTGCGCTGAAACCTAGCTCTGACTGCACTGCACCTCGGTTTTAGGCGAGACCCTGGGGACCCAGATTCTTAATGGTCCCTGGAGTGCACAGAAACTCAGGAGAGCCGGAAAGGCAGAGATCTGGAGGCGCATGAGCGCAAGTGCATGAAGAGAGGGCTTCAGCAATTACCAAGGAACACTGAGACCCAGGGGCTGTGTAGGATGGGGCTGACGGAAAGCCAAGGCTGTCTGCTCAGCTCTGAGACTCTGCCCTATCCAAGCTGAGCACAGAGGCTTTTGCAATTTTCCAAGTCTTGTATCATAAGTCTGACTCCAGCAAAGAAATTCTCCCGGCATAGACACAGTCCATCCTCACGACCAATTGGCTTGGAGGTCAATTCCCCCCAGTGATACCAACAACAATCAAGACTTAACTACAACAAGGCTGTACACACAGTCCACAAAGAGGTGCACCAAGAGTATCCACCTCAGGTAACTGGGGAGGCTAAGCCACTGGGCCATATAGGACACCTAGCACACAAACCTACTCTAGCAACTCAGGGAAGCAGTCCAAATGTGGAGACAAAGAAACAGATCACAAATGAAAAGAAATGGAGGAAAACAATTGAATATAGAGTTCAAAACCATGGTTATAAGGTTTTTCAAGAATTTCCTAGAAAAAATGGACAAAAAAAACCCAACTAGAAATTAAACATACATTGACTGATATAAAAAAATTATACAGAAACCTAACAGCAGACTAGAGGAATGCAAGAATCAAGTCAAATATTTGAAATACAAAGAAGCAAAAAACACTCCACTGGAAAAGAAAAAAAAGAAAAAAAATGTGAAGATAGTGTAAGGAGCCTCTGGGACAACTTCAAGAGTACCAACATCAGAATTATGGGGGTGTGAGAAGAAGAGAGAGAGCAAGATACTGAAAACCTATTTGAAAAAATACAGAAACCTTCCCCTACCTGGTGAAAGAAATAGACTTAAAAGGCCAGGAAGCACACAGAGCCCCAAACAAAAGGAATCCAAAGAGGACCACACATCATAATTAAAATACCATGAGCAAAAGACAGAGAGAGAATATTAAAAGCAGCAAGAGAAAAACAGTTCATTACCTACAAGGGAGCACCCCTATGATTGTCTGTTGATTTCTCAACAGAAACTATACATGCCAAATGGGAGTGGCAAGAAGTATTCAGAGTGATGAATAGCAAGAACCTACAACCAAGATTACTCTATCCAGCAAAGCTATCATTCAGAATTGAAGGGCAGATAAAGAGCTTCATAGATAAGAAAAAAGTAAAGGGGTTCATCAACACCAAACCAGTATTATATGAAATGCTGAATGATATTCTTTAAGAAGAGGAAGAAGAAGAAAAAGGTAAAGATAAAAATTATGAACTACAAATATATATCTATCAACAAGTGAATTTAAAAATCAAGTGAATTAAAAATCTGATGAACAGAATAAAGTGGTGAATATAATAGAATCAGGGGTATAGAAAGGAAGTGGATTGACAATTCTCAGGGGGAAAGGAGTGAGGTGGGTGTAGGGAGACACTGGACAAAAAAGCATACACCTATGGATAAGGACAATGCGGGGGGCGGGGGGAGGGAGATGAGGGGAGAGAAAGGGGTGGGATCTGGTGGAGGGGAGCAATGGGGGGAATAAAGAGGACCAACTGTAATAGTCTGAACAATAAAAATTTATTAAATAAAATAAGTAAAAGCATCCAGAAAAAGAAAATAAGTAGAAGCAGGAATGATAATCACTCTGCTCTTCTAATTGTTGTTTTTGACCTATGGGTAAAACAGGCGGCTCCCAGAGACTAAATATTGGCTATCATGTCTTTTCACCAGACCATACACAGTGAAAACTGGGATGTCCAACAGGCTGAAATTAGCAAATGCTTACTTTCCTATATGAATACTGGAGAGAAGTCAGGCACAGTTTTTCTTAGGGAAAGAATGCAGCATGCATTCACAGTCTTCCCACAGGATTACCTGAAGTTTCCAGTATCTGTTCACAACTAGATCAGAGAAGATTTGGATTTGATTTCCCTTAAAAGTCAGTTGTTTTTTAAACTGATACTATTTATAATGGCCTCCTTTTCAGTGGTAGCAGTCAGGGATTTCCAGTAGCACATATGACCAGCTAAAGCTAGTCAATTCACCTGGCTGAAATGCAGGGCCAAATTCGTTTAATTCTTGGGAATCACTTGGGCCAAGACCATGGAGACAAGAGGCAGTTGCTCAGGAAACTATTTCAAATTCTTGGAATTTGTGCTTTGTTCTAAAGGCAGCAAGTACTGACAGCGACTTCATCTAATGAGCCAGGAATGACTCTAAAGGCTGCCCAGCTGCCTGTTGGTATAGGTTGCTCATCCTTTGCTTTCCTTGTCCTCTTCCTCCTCCTTCCTGGGAATGAATGAAAGTGAAAGTTATGGCAAGTAATCTTGCTGGCTGTCCTATGGTGGGCAACATGGTCGAATCTAGGGATTCAGATTCATTATCTGATTTGAGACAGGTAATGAATGGACAAAGTGAGAAATTGGAGCACACAAACAGGGAATGGTGCTGGGGAAGGATAATGTCGTATTTTTCCATATTTAAGCAAGACACTCCTAGATGTTTGTGGTGCCAACGCATGGCAGACACTGGAAGAAGCCTCTAGATTTGGACCAAAGCCAGAATACATGATATATGTTAGAATGTTACTTGGTTGATTTAGGAAAATGACATCACTTAGTACATATGCTCCTATGACCAAACCAAAGAACAGCAGGCTGGATTGGATGGTTGCTTTATTTTGTTTGTATATTTGGGTTATATTTGTGATATTGGTTCTTTTTTAGCTTTGGGATATATCCTGTCTTTGAACTGGGTTGAACACATTGTCTTGTTGTGCCTGGCAGCGGACGTGTTATATGGTTGTGAGCCAGGATGGCATCATGTTAAGGGTATACCAGTAAGAGGAGCTGCATCTTGCTACTCATATAGTATCTCAGAATCTGCTTTGCCTTTTGACAGTGCCAGATACTATGGTTAAAAACTATACAACAGCATTTATGGAGTCAGAATGGTGTCCAAGAGAATGAATATATGTGTGATACGGTGTTCACACCTATTGAATCCCTTGGAGTCAGATAGGTGGTACTGTACAGTGAAACCTAGAAGCCTGGGTGTGTGAAAAATTGTTTCCTGGTGGCTGGAATATGGTCAAGCCCCAAACCAAATTGGACTCAGAGTTTAGAGCAGCCTCTAGTGACCACCTGGTTTAAGGAAATAAGTGGTATATGAGAAAAAGGGTGTTTTTGCTTGGAAAGTTGGGAAAAATGATACCATAATATTAACTAATGTATGTCTTACACATTACTTTGACTTCTGCTATAGTTACAGAGTATAATAAAAAAGATTCTTAGCTTCTTATAAAGAGCTCAGTGAAAACCAAACCACTGTAGAAGATGATCTTGGGAAGTTGACTTAAGACCCCTCAATTGATGTGATTCTCATAGGAATTTGCTAGAGGACACTATGGAGTTGAATGCTTCTATCAACATCTATAAAAAGGGCAAACAATGGAGGGAGGAGGGAGAAATGTAGCAATTGGTAAAGGAATATATATCAGAAAACTTGTGATTGGGACAGAGTCTTGTTAATTTGTTTGTAGAGAGACTTCCAAAGCCTCATTGAGGAATACAGGTTTTGGTGAGTGTCTATATCTTAATATATGTTTTTGTACAACAAATATTGTAACTACTAAGAAAATGCCTCAGATATGCATCAAAAAGGTTTTAATGGGGACAGGAGGTGAACTGAAAGGGAGTACAGCTGGTTTTGTGGTCCTTCCTCTAGCCTCAGAGATATCTGAGGATTTGACTCTTGTTCTTTTCTTTTTGCAACATTAATAATTGTTGTCTACTGAATAAATAGAACCTGGGTGGGGATTATGAACAGGTGCTTCATCTGTACGTGTACATTGTCAAATTGGTTATTGAGTAATTGACATTGATGAGATGCAGCTGCCCTAAAGAGTAAGGCGGTATTCATATGCCTGAGGGGCTACTTGGCCAGATGGCATAAAGCGGAAGGAGCTCAGAGCTGATGGCTTCTGAGCTGAGGTTATCTGCACTCAGTCTTGTCTCTTGTGTGCACACATGTCCCATGTTCACCTTGCCTGGGAGTCAAAAGACCTCTGCTGTGCCATTGCTTTGCATGCCAGGTTATTGCATGTCCTCTATATTTTAATAAAGCCAAGTAAACTAGATGTTGGGTGGGGCCCACTATGTCCTGTGAATTTGGTGGTCTGTCTGAACCCAAGTCCACTATAGAGCAGACTTGGGTTCAGATAGTAGAGCAGAGTGGACATTGCAGTTACCTTAATCATTATGTATTTTAAATTGCTTTATTATTAGTCATAGTATTTAATTCAGAGCCATAAGAACACTTGATGGAAGATAGGAAACATGAAGAACATTGATGATGAAATATATGTTTAAGAAGACAAATGATAATTCCTTAAATTTGCCTCGAGATGTTCTCAGATTTGTAAGTTGCATTTATTTGCACAAGGTCTTTATATAGTGGATCATGTCTCTCTTACTTAAGCTAGAGAGAAAATGTGGTAAAAATTCCTCCAATTTGGCTTTCTACTTATTGGGAATAAGTACTACCCACATCTGTACTGTGTTATTTGCAGAGAAGTGCTTTCAAATAACAGCCTAAAACTTGCTCTCTAAATTTGTCACTTAAAAAAAGTAATCAGGAGATAATTAAAAAAGCTAGTTGATTTTATCTCAAACCACAAGAATTCTAACCATCTAATATATTGACTTCTGTTTGTGCTCATTTATCTCTAATCAAGACTATGCAAAGGCACTTGAAGCATTGAACATAAGTTATGAAACATTTTGAGATAGCAAAAGCAATTTCATTCCAATTAAAACTTAATTGTCACCCCTCCAGGGGTCTATCTGATGTCTTCCCCTGGCTCCTTCCCTTGGGGTGTTTTCCACCCTACGCACCAGGGTTTTCCATCTCACTTCTGTACTGTTTCATTTTATACCCTACTGCATTCCTCTCTAGAATGTAAGCTCCATGTGGGCTGAGTCTGTCTGTCTTGTTTTACCACTGGGTCCTCCCAGTACCTAAGAACATTGTTTGGAATGTAACAGTCATTTGATTTGAACACGTGATTTTTCCTGGGGTATAAAAGATATTTACTTTGTGACAATTGACAAAATGGAGAATAGGATGCATTTTTCCTTGACAAATGCACAATACCAAATACTTATACAGTTAGAGAGTATATACCATGCTTTGAATTTAGAGACCATTGGTGTTTCTGCTCTAGTGATGTAAATATACGTTGGATTTTAAAACCAAAGGTGGAAGTGCGCCGTTCAGAACTCTTGCCAAGGGGAACATAGCTGACTGACAGCTCTAGCTGCTATTTCTCTGATTCACCAAGGTGTTTGACCTGAAATTATGCTTCCTCTGGGCCACTCCTGGCAGTGACCAAGCATGGTGGGCATCCTAGTGAGACGTGAGACTCCTCTGACAGCTTTGCTTGAGGACTCCCCATTGGTTGGGTTGGCACTTTCTTGGTTCTACACTACACTATTAAACTTTTCCTCCCCAATCCTCCTTCCTTCCTTTTGAGGTCCAGTCAATGGGAGGCAAGGGCAGAAGATTGGAGAATGGGAGGAGGGGAAAACTTGGGTCATTCTCCTTCACTCTCTCCTTTCTGTGGCTTCTTCAGCAACATGTGTCTGTGTCATCTCCTTTCTTCATCTCCCTCCGTATAATATATCCCCTCCCTCTGTGGTGTGGCCTTCTCTGATTGGCTGCCCTCACTGAGCCTCTAGCCCCATCCAGTAGCCCCTGTAATAAAATGATTTCTGTTTGCTTAGGGATTGGCAAATTCACAAGTTCTCTCTATTCCAGGAGAGAATTCCAAAAGAGATCCTCATTCTTTAAAAGTTAGTATTTCAAAGAGTTCATAGATTTATAATAGATTATATTATAAGTGGTGCTTATTATACTAGAAAAAATATATAGACTTTAGCATGGCAAGATACTGTCAAAATTAATAGACAAGAGAAAGCTTGAGAAAATGTTTGTAGTGAAGATAAGGTTAAATCTCTGTAATATAAAGAGCTCATAAAATATGACAAGAAATAGACAAGCTGTTAGATATGCAAAGGATATTGAATCGAAAGGACTTCTGTTTCACTGCTGGTGACAGACTTGAGTTGGTTTGCTTTTGTAACAGGTCCAGAGGTGGAGGCTCTTTGGGACTAGCTCCTCCTTTCAGGTCTGAATTCTGCTCTTGGGGCTAAACTCTGCCCTTCGGGACTGGCTACAGCTGTTTGGGTGTGGAATTGGTTTGGGGCTGAAGTTTCTTGATTTGCTTGGCTTTTCTCTTGTGACAAATTTGTTGTTAGAGCTTCAGACAAGACATGCATGTTCTCAGTCTCTGGAAGAGATAGCAGGAAAGGACAAAAAAGGTTTTGTCATTGGGTTTAGCCAATGACTTCTATTTATATTCTACCCCAAAGCTACTAGAAACAAGATTAGCCCTAGCCAGTTTGGCTCAGTGGATAAAGTGTCAGTCTTCGGACTGAAGGGTCTGGGGTTCAATTCCGGTCAAGGGCACATGCCTGGGGTTGTGGGCTTGATCTCCAGTAGGAGGGATGCAGGGGGCAGCCAATCAATGATTCTTTCTCATCATTGATATTTCTATCTCTTCCTATCCCTTCCTCTCTGAAATCAATCAGTCAATCAATCAATTAGATTACTCATTGTATCAGATAGGATGATTTTTGGTCCAAACCACAGAAGATCCAATTTAAAGAAAATTTTAAAAAATGAGGAAAGTTTTTATACCTACAAGTAAAAAAGTAGGAAGTCCTGAGGTAGGAAAGCCCCAGAATTAATTCAATGGTTTAGGGTTATTAGATATCCAGATTATTTCCATTTTTTTTTTTTTGGCTTTAGGATATGCATGTTTTCTTACTGGAGAGTGTAAAAATCTCAGCTCCACAACATAGTAAATGATTGGGGTATGGCGCCAGCATCTCAATAAGTGCATTGTAGGATTTAAAGATGTTTTGAATCTTTTTGGCTAGGCCAGGATCTTCAGGACTAGGCTCTGCCCTTTGGAACTGGTTTCAGCTGTTGGGGTCAGGCCTTGGCCCTTGGGGGTTCTGTCCTTTAGGTCTCGGCCCCTTCTTTGGGTCTTGGGTTTGGCTCTTTGAGTTTGTGCTGGGCTCTTTGGGGCTAGGCCCCTCCCTTTGAGACTGGCTTTGGATACTTGGGACTAGGTTGGGGTTTAAGGGCCAAGGCTTGGCGCTTCAGAACTAGTGTCAACCCTTTGGGATTAGATTCTCCTCTTAGACCTTGGCTGGGCTATTCAGGTTAGGTCCATTAAAATGGACCTGTGCTGTCGAAGGCCCTGGTCTCCACAAGATTACCTTACAGGAAAGGACCCTTCAGTAAACATAACAGGCCTAGGAGCCAGAGATTGAAAGGGCTGGAAATCACCCTGACACACTGAGGCTGGCTTCCTTGGGCCTGCTGGAAGAAAAGGTATTGCTTAGGGGCTGGGCTTGGCTCTTCCGGATTTGGCTGCGCTCTTTCGGGCGAGGTTCTACTCTTCTGGATGGGGCTTATCTGTTTGGATCTCTGTTTGGCTCTACTGGGCTAGGCTCTGCCTTTGGGGTCTGGTTAGACCTGTCTGGGGTCTGGGCTTGGCTCTTAGGATCTCGGCTCTGCCCTTGGGTTCCTGGCTTTGGTTTTTTATAAGGGACCAGGCTCCTCCCTTCAGACTGGCTTTGGCTAGTTGGGACTTGGTTGGAGTTTTAGGGGCTAGGCTTGGCACTCCAGAACTAGTGTCAACTCTTTGGGTCTAGATTTGCCTCATAAGTCTTGGCTGGGCTACTCCAGGCTAGGTTCATTAAAATCAAATTGACCTGTGCCATGGGAAGGCTCTAGTCTCCCCAAGATAGCCTTATAGGAAAGAACCCTTAAATGAGCATAATTGGTCTAGGGGCCAGAGGTTGAAAGGATTAGTGCCTGTAAAAATCACTCTGACATACTGAGGCTGGCTTCTTGGGCTTGCTGGAAGAATAGATATTGCTTAGGGGCTAGACTTGGGGTGGGGGCGGGGGGAAGATGATTTGAAAATGCCTATTGGAAAAGAGGAAACAACATTCATTATTCCAGGAAATTGGGAGTCATCATTTTTTTCATCCTCAATTTCTCAGCTGTTATTTTGTAGCTGTACTATGTCATCTTCCCTATGGAACCAACCTCTTTTGTTCTCAGCTGCAAGTGTGCCAAGATCCATGGGGTGAGACCAACTGAGCAGGAAGTGCTTGGCTCTCGATGGATTTAGCTGGCAGGCGTAGTGAAGGAAGCTCCCTTGAGGGAATTCCACTTTCTTCCCAGGAGACAACTTAGAGTTTGTGCACATGGAGGCCAGCTAAAACCCTTAGCACTACATGAAAGTCATTAGACTCCAAGGCAGAGTTAACATCATATGAGAAACTGTAAAGAAAATGAAGATAATGTACACAAAGCTATTAAAAAACTCCTGGAAATGAAGTGCTTAAAAAAAGTTTGAAGGAGAGAGATATCTAAGATATTATGGTCTTTCAGAAATTCCCATTTGGGACTTCAGTGTAGATCAAGACAAGGTGGCTGGAAATTGATGCTCCTGGAATATTGATGGAAACATTTATTTCCACCCTACACATTTTAGATTATTTAGTTTGCAGCATACTCTGCCTGTGTTTGACATGCAATAATTTAAGTAGCAATAACATAAATTATCCACCCATTTGACAAGGTTCAGTCTTGACATTGCTCAGTGCTGCTGCTCACATGCTTTGCATCATAAATGCCTCTGAAAATATTGGAAAACGTTATGACTTCTCATCTACAGGAAAATCAAAATGCCAGACTGGAGTTACACATTGTCTTCTGAACCCAGCCATGTGATCATGGAAACCCCACTTTCAACAGTATAATTACTGAAAGCCAATCAAATTGTTTTGTGTTTTTCTGGTTCACGCCAAAAAGATTTTATGCCAAATGTTAAAAATCACAAAGGGAAAGATCAATCTGTTTATTTGTTGCTACTTTTTTGGCTTGATGATTTCCTATGCAGACTTCTCTAGGATGATGGAGAGAGAAAAGTTTGCTAGTCGTTTAATCAGACCAACAGCCCTATGGCTGGGTAGTAGTCAGTCCATCTCTATATATAAAAAGGCAGCTACCCTAACGGTCATAACGACCTAACAACTGGTTGCTATGACACCTGCTGTGGCTAGTGAAACGGCCCTATCAGGCTTGTCCCTGAACGGACTCTCCCACCCAGATCAAGAACAGGGCCTGCCGGCCAAACACCCCTTTTTATCTCCAGGCCAACTGGGCCCCCATCAGCCCACCCCATCATGATAGGCCCTCCTCCTGGCTGGCCCACCCCTGATGGCATTCCTCCACCTCAGTAGGGGGTGGCGGGCCGTGCAGTCCCACCTCTTGGCAGCTAGGCCCCCATGGGCCTCCACCACCCTAATCAGCCCACAGCCCATCTCCCTGGCCAGCCCCGCCCCTGATCGCCCCCACCTTAATTGGGGGCTGGCTGGCCAATCTCCTTCATCTCCTCCCCCCACCTAGCCCCACCCCAGATTGGCCCCCCCCCATCCCGATCAGGGGCAGGGCCAGCTGGCCAACAACCCATGGCCTCTCCTCTGGGCTACTGACCCTGATCAGCACCCCTCCCAACCCCATTTGGGGGAGGGGCCAGTTGGCCCACCATCCACAGCCCCTCCCCATGGCTGACCCACCCCAATTGGCCTCCCTACCCCAATCAGGGGCAGGGCCCTTCCCCCAGCCTGCCCAGCCCTGATCAGGGGCCCCAATCCAGGTGGGTTGGCTGGCCAACCTCCCACAATCTCCTCTTCCCCACAGGCTCAGCCACCATCTGCCCTGATTGGGGCTAGGCTGGCCAGATCCCACCTGTGCATGAATTTGTGCACTGGGCCTTTAGTTTTATAATAAGAGAGTTTCTTAGAAGTTAAATATCTTGCCTAAAATCACTCAGCAATTAACCAAGAAAGGCAGAATTCAAACCCAGAACTTTATGACAAAAATTCATGAGTTTTTTACTCCATACCTGTGCTGCCTCACTATGTGAGCACACTTACACTTCAATGCAAAGATGTAGGTCCTGGGAGGTGTTGCTGTGTTTTAATTCTGAGCAAATGACAAGTTTGGTAATCTATAGCTTGGCTCGATTAACTAAAGAGTACTGTCTAAACAGAAAATGCACTTGAAATAGACACTGTGGAATAGAGATGAAAGTCCTCCATCTTGTATGTCATGTTTTCAAGTGTGTTTTAAAGGAATTATGGATCTTTGGGAAGGCCTCATGTTTTGAGGCAGGACTGGTCCAAAGAGAACTTACCTGCCACTTTCTTCAGTTGGAATAAAGCCCATTGGTGGTAGGGAGAATCTAGAAGCTACTGCAGGTACTGTGGCTGCCAGTCTGGCATTCAGTCTGTTGCCTCCTGCACACTCTTCTGTTCCCAAATACCTCCTAATGTGCATACATCCTGGGTTTCAGAGGAGGCTGACTCACTCTGGGTTTGATTGGTGTCATCAGAGAATTCCTATTCCCTTGCAGGTAATTGAATTATGCAATGGTAGAGTAACACAATGAATATGAGAAATAGGCAGCTGGGTTTTTTCTTGAATGATAGCCTCATTTGTTAGTTGCAAGAAAGAGGTAGAACCCTTTCTGCCTCTGGCCATTTGCCTGCATGTGATGCTTGAAATGGCCATGGCAACTGCAGGATGAGCATCAGAGTTAGATGCAATAAGCTGGAATGATTGAAAAGGCAGACCATGATCCCACCATCTTTGAGCCTCTCCAGGAACTGCCCTGCTTGTTTTGGATTCTTCTATGTGAAATAATTTCCTTGAAGTTGAAGCAGGTGAACTGGTTTTCTGTTATCTATGCTTTTAGGTATATACTTGGGAGGGTAGGTGAGGTTGAATCTCTGGCATTTTGGAAGGGCGTTGGAGCAACTTCAAAACTTTAAAATGTAGCCTGGCCAGCATAGCTCAGTGGTTGAGCATTGATCTATGAGCTAGGAGGTCACAGTTCGATTCCCTGTTGGGGCACATGCCTGGGTTGCTGGCTCCATCCTCTGTGCGGCGTGCAGGAGGCAGTTGATCAGATTCTCTCTCATCATTGATGTTTCTCTCTCTCTCTACCTTCCATTCTGAAACCAATAAAAATATATTTAAAAACAACAACTTTAAAATACAGAGTACAATTCAGCTGAAAAATACTCCCATACAAAACTAGTGCATTCCACAGTTGATCTTCAGGAGATCTTAGGACCTTGGAGGTCAGTTTAGGGGTGTTCTCTCAGTTCTGAGAAGGCATTGTCTGCCAAGCATTCTCCATTTATTGGTCATTTGTGTTTTCTGATTGCATAAGCTTTATTTATTTATTTAAAAAATATATATTTTTGATTTCAGAGAGGAAGTGAGGGAGAGATTGAAATATCAATGATCAGAGAGATTCATTGATCAGCTGACTCTTTCATGCCCCCTACTGGGGATCGAACCCGCAACCTGGGCATGTACCCTTGACAGGAATCAAACCTGGGACACTTCAGTCCTCAGGCAGACTCTCTATCCATTGAGCACACTAGGGCTGATTGCACAAGCTTTACATATTAATGTTAGAGAATAACAAAAAGGTTACAAAAAATCACTTGTAATCTTAGTGTTCAACTATTTTGGTATATATTCTGGAGGGTTTGTGTGTGTATTTCTGATTCATATTTTCCCCTTTCAAAAATACCCTTGTTGCATTACATAGGTAGTTTTATATCCCAGTATTTAAACTCAAAGCTGTAGGCCCAGCTGATGTGTCTCAGTGGTTGAGCACTAGGAGGTCACTGGTTCGATTCCCAGTCAGGGCATATGCCCGGATTGTGTGGGCTTAATTCCCAGTGAGGGACAATGCAGGAGGTAGCCAATTGATGTTTCTCTCTTATTGATCTCTCTCTCTCTCTCTCTCTCTCTCTCTCTCTCTCTCTCTCTCTCTCCCTCTCCCTCTCCCTTCTTTTCTCTCTAAAATAAATAAAAACATATTTAAAAAAATTGTAACATGACATTATTTTCCATGTATCATTTAATATATTTTAAAACTTAATGATTGTACATTATTACATGAGTGTGTAATAAATTATAAATGGGATATATTTTACAGGAAGGATGCATAATTTAAGCTTTACATAATTCAGGACATTCTTTTTCATAAACAGTGATACTCAAGTGGTTTTTCTCTGTATTAATATCAAATATCACTAATAGCTCACCAGCTTTGGACCATGAATCTTTTTTTAAAAAAATTTTCATTGTTTAAAGTATTATATAAGTCTCCTTTTCCCCCATTGACTTCTCCCCAGCCATCCCCACACTCCAGCACATGCTCTTACCCCACTATTGTCTGTATCCATTGGTTATGCTCATATGCATGTATACAAGTCCTTTCCTTTACTTTTTATCTTACCCTCTCATCCCCCACCTTCCCTCACAGGTTGGACAGTCTGTTAGATGCTTCTATGACTCTGGTTCTATTTTTGTTCATTAGTTTATGTCGTTCATTATTCCACAAATGAGTGAGATCATGTGATATTTCTCTTTCTCTGACTGGCTTATTTCATTTAGCATAATGCTCTCCAGTTCCATCCATGCTATTGCAAATTATAAGAATTCCTTCTTTTTTACAGCAGCATAATATTCCATTGTATACTATAGATGTACCAGTTTTTAATCCACTCATCTGATGATGGGCACTTAGGCTGTTTTCAAATCTTAGCTATTATAAATCGTGCTGCTATGGACATAGGGGTGCATATATCCTTTTTGATTGGTGTTTCTGTTGGGATATATTCCTAGAAGTGGGATTACTAGGTCAAATGGAAGTTGCATCTTTTAAATTTTTTGAGGTAACTCCATACTGTCTTTCACAGTGGCTGCACCAATCTGCATTCCCACAGACAGTGCAAGAGGGTTCCTTTTTCTCCATATCCTCACCACCATTTGTTTGTTGATTTGTTGATGATTGCCATTCAGACAGGTGTGAGATGGTACCTCATTGTCATTTTGATTTGCATCTCTCAGATGATTAGTGACTTTGAGCATGTCTCTTGGCCTTCTGTACTTTTTGAAAAGTGTCTATTTAGGTCCTTTGTCCATTTTTTTTTAATTGAATTGTTTATCTTCCTTTTGTTAAGTTGTATGAGTTCCCTATAAATTTTGGAGGTTAAACCCTTATTAGAGATAACATTGGCAAATATGTTCTCCCATGCAGTGGGCTTTCTTGTTGTTTTGTTGATTGTTTCTTTTGCTGTGCAAATGCTTTTTATTTTGATGTAAATAAAATTTGTTTATTTTCTCAGTTTCCATTGCCCTAGGGGCATGTATCGGTAAAGATATTGCTACAACAAATGTCTGCTATTTTGCTGTCTAGAGCTTCTTCTAAGATTTTTATTGTTTCCTGTCTTACGTTAGTCCTTTATCCATTTTGAATTTATTTTGTGTATGGTGTAAGTTGGTGGTTCAATTTAAAATTTTTTTGCATATATCTCTCCAATTTTCCCAACACCACTTGTTGAAGATACTGTCTTGATTCCATTGTATGCTCTTGCCTCCTTTGTCAAATATTAATTGAGCATAATGGTTTAGGTTAATTTCTGGGTTCTCTGTTCTGTTCTATTGGTCTATATGTCTGTTCTTTTGCCAGTACCAGGCAGTTTTGAGAACAGTTGGACCATGAATCTTGAAGAACTTAAAATTTGAAGATGATTTACCTTATTTCAGAACTTGTCCACAAATTTACCTATTAGTGCTGGTCTCATGCCTAAGCTTTTGGGTGAAGGATACATGGGATTTCTTGTATTTTTTTTTTTTGCAACTTTCTGGGAGTCTGTAATTATTTCAAAATGAAAAATTAACAAATAATAATATAAAATATAGATAGGGTTATAACACTTCTGTTTATAACCCCTTCAGTTACTCTCAAGAATAATTTCTCACAAGGCCTGCATGATCTAGCCCTTGCCAACTTCTCCTTGCTTACTACTTTCTTATCACACAAGCCATTTGTCAGATCCTAAACCATGCCAACAACTCTTTCCAGTCACAGGACCTTGCTTTTCCAGTCCCCTTTGCATACATCCTTTACAAGGTTTTCTCTGCCCTTTTTTATAGATTTCAACTTAAAAACCATCTCCTCAGCGAGGTCTTTTCTGATCATAGTATTTCTTATGGCACCATGATGTAAATTATGTGTATTATCATCTGGATTATTTATCTTTTCATTGACTTTTTATCTGCTATCTAGACTGCAAGTTCATCGGGAGCTGGAGACTTCCTTGTCTTATTCTCCGTAGTATTTCAGCATCTGGCACTCCACTAGCACATGGGCCTAGTTGAGTGACTAAATCTGTGAATGAGTGGCAGAATCGGAATAAACACACTGGTCAGCTATCTCTTACTTCAGCACACCTTCTGCAGTCTCCTCTGCTTTACTCTCCAGCCAGCAAAAACGTTTGCAGCAGCAGTCAGCTCCCATAAACATAGTGACTTAAAACACAAATTCATTATCTTATATTTGTGGAGGTCAGGAATCCAAAATGGATATCACTGGGCTAAAATCAAGTTGTCATCCGGACTGTGTCCCTTCTTCAAGGCTAGGGGAGAATCCATTTTATTTCTTTTTCCAGTTTCTAGAGGCTGCCTGCATTTCCTTGCTCATGGCCTCTCTTATCTTTAAAGTTAGTAATAGCTAGTCAGATCTTTCACATTGCATCACTGATACTCATTCTTCTGACTCCCTCATCTACATGACCTTGGTCCATGATCATCAGGACCCCTGAGGAGGCCATTATTCTGCCTATCACGCTACTAGAATCTGCCTTTCATAAAGTGACTCCTTTGTCCCTAGTTGAAACTCCAGGGTCTGGCATTTAGTATCACTTAACATGTATATTGTTGCAACAAATGTAACCCATGAACAACATGATGTCTAGCAAGTGGCAGACATTCTTATCTTTACCCACCAAAGACCCTGCTTCTCATCCCATCTCCACCCAATGAAGTTAGTATGTTCTTCAAGGCTTTGCTTAAAACCACTTATTACATGAACCCTCCACTAAATGTGAACCAAATTCTTCTTCCTCATCTCTAGGGACACAGTTGACACAGGTTTTACTGGACTCTAAACTGGATAGTTTCTGAGCTCTTCACAGTTTCTAGCACATGAGGAGCCCTTAGCTAGACAAGAGAAAGGGGATAACACACAGGAAAAATCACAGCAAGAGAGGAGGTGGGGAGTGTGAGAGTCAAGGAGAAGTCTCTCTTCAATTTCCTCTCACTGAAGAAGAATCTCCATTGCGAGGTGGCCAGTATTAACACTGGTGAACACACTTGCAGTAAAAGGTTAGAATCAGATTCTCTGTCCCTCATCCGCTTGTGGGAACATTCAGTTTCCATGAGTGCCAGTCATCCCAGAACCTGCAGCCCACATGATCTCTCCCTCTTCGCTGACAGTGGAAGCAGCCCTTTTCTGTTTTGATCCCATGGTGTAGGCTCTGCCTCCTGATCTGACCATGCACTTTGTGGTGTCGCCAATGTTTGGGGGCATCTGTTATTCTCCTTTTCTGCCTTGTTGCCTCTACTACCTACTTGGTTTCTGGAGTGCTGGCCCTTGCCTGTTTTGAAAGTCAGGCCTGGAAGCCTACACCTTGGCCAATAGTTTTTCTTTTCCAGAAAGTGCAGAAGGTGACTCCCATGAAGTTTTAAAAAGTGGGTATGCTTTTCTTTTTTCTTCAAAGACACTTTAAACTCTTTGGTCAACACTTTTCATCATTTTCCTTTCAGATACCCAAGGTCAAGTACTATTTTTAGCCATTGTTCTCCCCAATGGGGTTCTCCTCAGAGCATCCTGGCTACTGGGGCTGTACTTTTATAAGCCTCTTCAAGGGATCATTCACAGGTAGCCACATATAATTTCTTCCCTTTCAAGTAGGGTAAATTTTCCACAGATCATTTGCTTGTTGCATGTCTAGTTATCCTTAAATAAGAATAACTGACTGGAGGGATAAGAAGAAAGAGACATAGCTGTGGTTGCTTTGAGAGAGTATATTATTTACCAAATGTTCTCTTGGGGTGAGCCTTGGATGTGTTTGAAAGAAGTACTTTGTTAAGCTATTAGAAAGCAAGTGAGACCCTAACGGGCCTGGGAGAGAACAGAATGGCCTGTGAAGGAAAAAAAAGGGATTGATGGGTTAGTTTGGGTTCAGAGAAGGAGAAAGTAGAGATGAATGGAAGAAAGAAAGAAAGAAGGAATAGCCAGCAAGGTGGCTGAAGGCTAGGTGTTCCAAATCTGACCCTTTCTCCTTAAGATTCTGTGAGAAGTGCAGTTAAATAACAAAATATTTGATGTGAGTAGAGTCCTGGGTGAACTAGTGAAGCAAATGGGTTGACTTATGCGGTGAGGTTGAAAGCTGTGAGAAACAGGAGGATGTAAGCCACAGGACCTCACAGAAACTGGAAAGGGCAAAATTAAAACAGAAGCAGAACTTCCCCAGCTGGTTCCAAGTCCATGAATGAGAAGCACTGTCTGGGATGGTTTGCTGCCTCAGTTGTGCAGCAGTGACTGACTTGTACCACCTCCAACTGAGATCTCACTTCAAGATCCAGCTCTGCTCCCCCAACCTCACTCTACAAAAAGCCTTCTCTCCTACAACTCATGTTTTCAGTGGTGTCCCTCTCCTCTAAAATTACACTGTCTTTATCATCTTTGGTACATAATTTAGTGCTTAAAGTTAATACCTTATGTTTAGTAAAGAGAAAGTAGAAAGCACAAAGCCTCAGTACCTTGTGGAACGTTATGGACACAATGGGTCAGATCAGTGGGAGGAGCAGAGAATTGTCTTTGGTGATAGTTGCAGAGGAGGAAAGATAAATGTTCTGGTGATCAGAATCCAGTGCAATTCTGTACCCATAGCTGGACAGTGTTGCTTTGAGATGGACATTGGTGGCTTGAATTGGAGCATTTTTCTGGGGCACCTAACTTTAGGCTAGTTTCTCATCCTCCTTGGCATTTTTGAAGCCACCAAATATCTCTTTAAAAGTGTATTTTTATGCTTAAGTCTTCCAGATTTAAGTTAAAACAGCCAGATTTTGTGGCTTCCAAAGAATAACACAGGGTATACATAACTGTCATAAACACTGCTGTGATGCAAATTCTTGAATTCACATTCTCGGCACATAGTTTTGACGAATCTCCTAGCATAAATTCCTAAATCTGTTTTTCAGGTTCTGGGTAAGAAGGAGTAAGCACAATGCCCATCATTCGCATGACATGTGACTTTAAAACCTGGACAGAGTATAAGGAGTAGGTATTTGAGGGCTTTGAAAAGTTGTTAGCAGGCAGATTGGGGGGTGAAGAGGGGCGGGGAACACCAGAAGCCAAAGTATCATCAACCTGGCAGGGACTTGACCTTCTTTTTTCCGGTAATATCTCCCAGTATAACTTCATGCAGCCAGAAACTCAGAGGTGAGCACTGTGGCACAGAGGGGCTCCAGGAAAATACCTCAGTCCTTCTGGCTTGAGGCATTAGAAAGTGAACTCCTAACACACACACACACACACACACACACACACACACACACAGAATTTTCCTAGATTTAATCTCTCTCTTCTCTCTTCTCTCAAACCCCAGTCCCAGAGTCTCAGACAATTCTGTAGAATGGTGGAGTCAACCTATGGATTTTTTCACCTCTTCCCACCACTTGGCCTGAATCCAAACCCAATCATGGAAGTGTGTGGCAGAGTGGGATAACTACAGTCCCAAATTTCTGGCCAGAAGGCTTAAAAGGGGATAGCTAAGAAGTTAGGAAGTACCAGGGAGACTGCAGAGAGGGAGCAGTTAAGAACTGCTCAGGGAAGAACTTAATGTTTACGAACTTGTCTGTGAGTCCCAGGGCTCACTCTTACTAACCACAAATCTGATCTCTTTTTTATGAGCTTAGTGGGGTTTTTGTTTTGTTTTTAGATTCACATATAAATGAGATCATATAGTATTTGTCTTTTTTTCTGTCTCACTTATTTCATTCAGCATAATGCCTTCAAAGTTTGTTGTTGTAAATGATAGGGTTTCCTTATTTTTATGGCTGAATAATATTCGTGTGTGTGTGTGTGTGTGTGTGTGTGTGTGTGTGTTATAACTTCTTATCTTATTCATTCATCGATGGACAGTTAGACTGTTTCCATGTCTTGCTATTGTAAATAATGCCATGAATGTGAAGGTGCAGATATCTTTTTAAGTTAGTGTATTCATTTGCTTTGGATATATTCCCAGAAATGGAATCGCTGGATCATATGGTAGTTTTATTTTTAACTTTTTGAGGATCCTCCATAGTGTTTTCCATAGTGGCTGTATCAGTTTACAATCCCACCAACACAGCACAAGGGTTCCCTTTACTTCACATCAGTGCCAGCATTTGTTATTGCTTATCTTTTCAATAATGGCCATTCTAACAGGTGTGTGGTAATATCTCATTGTGGTTTTAATTTGAATTTCCCTAATGACTGGTAATAATAGGATTCATTTCATGTACCTATTAGCCATTTGTTTATCTTCTTTGGAAAAACGTTTATTCAGGTAATTATGCTCATTTTTAAATTGGATTATTATTATTTTGCTATTGAATTGTATGAGTTCTTTATATATTATAGATATTAACCCTTTATCAGACTATGGTTTGAATTATTTTCCCCATTCTATCAGTTGTTTTTTCACATTGTTAATGGTTTCTTTTGCTATGCAAAAGCCTTTTAGTTTGATGTAGTCCCACTTTTTTGTGTCGTTGTTTGCGCTTTAGGTATAGTTTGTGTTCTTCTGGGGTGAATCCCTTACTTGGCAAATGGTGGGTGGTTGTGTAAATTCTCCAGCTCTCTCACTTGCAATCATGAGCCATACTGTCCTGTCACTGGAACTCCCCTGATAGTCTTTTTTCATGGGGCTTTATCAGATATCACACACTTGCTTGCCCTCTTCTCATCCCTCCCCCGAAACGCAAACTAATTTTTCCTGGTTGAGGAATTAGAAGGTGAATGCCTAAACACACACACACACACACACACACACACACACACACAGAGAGAGAGAGAGAGAGAGAGAGAGAGAGGGAGAGAGAGAGAGAAAATCCTAAGTTACTTTAACATGGATCCTCATCTTGGGGTCTTGTGGGAAATCCAACTTAAGACAGATTCCTTTATGTTTATTTGTGACATAGTTTGAAACATATAATCCTGCTGCATTCTTAAGGAATTCTAATATTTAGGATATTGGTTTGATTACTCTAACACAGTGGTCGGCAAACCGAGGCTCTCGAGCTACATGCGTCTCTTTGGCCCCTTAAGTGTGGCTCTTCCACAAATACCACGTGCGGGCACTCACATACAAAGCGATTTAACCTTTGTGGCCCATACGCAGAAGTCGGTTTTCGGCCTGGACGAATCTATTTTGAAGAAGTGGCATTAAAACAAGCATGCCGGGGTTTGCCGACCACTGCTGTAACAGGAACCCAGAATGACTTGTCTTACATGAATAGATGTTTTTTTTGTTGTTGCTGTTGTTCATGAAGCAGTGTGGGCAACTCTGTGAAGCTGGGAATTAGAATCTTTCTACTGTTTTGTCTCCACTCCTCAAGTGTGGCCTTCAGGTCTGTGATGGCTTCACAGCATGTCCACACAGGCAATGGGGAAAAGCAGGCATGCCTCAGAAGTTGTACAAATCATTTATGTTCACACCCCATTGGCTGCAACTTAGCTACATGGCCACATCTGGCTGAAAGTGGAGGTTGTCTGGGTAGACATGTGTTTTGTTTATAACTGGGGCTCCATGGTTGGAAGGAAGAGGAGAGAATAGACACTGGGATAGCTAGTAGCCTTTGTCATGGACATTCTTGTGTGTTATGCATAGCTCTGGGGAGAGGAAAGATGAGTACCTGATTGGGTCATATTCTTTGGTTCTAGCTTATTTTCTTTTGTCCCATCCTTATGCCAATCTATGTGGCAGATAATGAGATCACCTGTGGAATAGTTGATCTTGAAGTAAGTAGGTCCTTTCTAGAAGTCTAGATTTATCTTAGATTCAGTCTTCACCTTAAAATATAACTTATACCTTCTGTACCGAGATTTTAAAACCTTGGGTATGGTGATCTTAGATGTGATAACCCAGAAGTGATTTTTTAAAAAGGATGAGTTCCCAGGATAAATCAGTAAGGGAGTGGGGGAGAGAGTTGATAAATAAGAAGCAAAGCTCAGAAAAAGGCAATTTCAGGCAAAGTCACAGCTTTGACCTGATTCCACACAGGTGCTGGGGGGGATGGGGATAAATTATGTTTGGATTGGAGGCAAGGGAGCTGAGCTTCAATGCTTTTGCCCTGACTCAGGGTTGCCTCAGGGGACAAACTCTCAGTGTCTGCAGGCAAGCTGCAATTGTAGCCCAGCACAATCTTTCCAAGAGAGTTATGCGTACAGGGGCTGAGGAGCTCATTGAGGGGCACACAGAGCCAGTGAAGGTGATCAGAGGGGATCTGGGAGGAGCACTGCTGTGGGAACAGTGTTTATTACAGGTGAGGTTTACCAGTGAACCCAGCAGCTGCTTTTCTGGCACTGCCTTCTTGGAAGGGGTGACCTTCCAGCATCATGGAGATCAAGTTTTGTGGCAGCTCCTAGATAGTTGTTCTGGACCCAGATCAGCATTTTCCCCTCTGGAGCCCTTTTGCTTACTTGGAAAACGTAAACTGGGGAGAGAAACCAAGATGGTGGCATAGGTAAACATCTGAAATTGCTGTCTCATACAACAACTTCAAACTACAACTAAAAGGACAAAATGGACGTCATCCAGAAGCACAGGAGGCTGGCTAAGTGGAAATTCTACAACTAGAAGGGAAGAGAAAAGCACACAGACTCAGAGGAGCTGCAGAAGTAAAAGCATGCATGCACACGAGGAGAGGGCTGGCAACTCAGTATGCGGCTGTCTTTTTCAAGAAGGAGGGAGACAAAAGCTTCCAACTGCTCTGAATCTAGTTCTGGCTGAGACTTTGGGGACCCAGACTCATACAGGGAGAAACTGGACTGTCTGGCAGCAGGTGGAACTCGGGGGCAGCTTTCTCTCAGAGGTACTTGCAGTGATTACCAAGGGACACAGGGAGCTATGTGGGGAAAAAAGAGGAACAGTTGTAATAATCTGAACAATAAAGAATTATTTTTAAAAAAGTAAACTGGGATGAATTCGTGAAAACTAGAGCCCCACAGATTACAGGGAATGGCTGACTTCATCTTTTACTCACAGGGGTGAAGCAAATGTCATGACATTGGGGCTTCCACCACAAGCATCTTCCTTCAAATGAAGTGGCTGGCTGTTTCTAGATACATCTTTTAAGATTGGTTGTGCTTTAATTAGCAGCGCCTTACTTTTAGTATTTCTCTCTCAAAGCAGCTAGCACAGTTTTAATCAGGAGCCTGATTAATATGTAAAAATGATTTGTTTTGATTTCAGTTTAGTGGGGTTATTTATTTATTTTTGCCAGGCAACTCCTTTATCAAATTTCTCTGCTTTTAAGGGATGAGAAGAAATGTATCTCCTTAAAGTCACAGTTTCCTTGAAATTGGAGATGGGAGGCTTCTCTGGGAACTGGTCTGAAATTTAATAGTATTATATTTTTTCCAGTGGCAAAGCCCGTCTTTATAATTTTCAGTCTACTTTCAGGTATTCTCAGCTCCTTGACTGCCAGGTGAAGTCTTGTCCATTGGAAATCACATCAATATATTCGTTCCATCAGAATGTTTAATGTCTTGCTGCTCATTATGTGACTTCAGGCAAGCTACTTAATGTCTCTAAATTTGTTTTGTTATTCTTTTTAAAAATATATATTTTATTAATTTTTTTACAAAGAGAAGGAGGGAGGGATAGAGAGAGTTAGAAACATCCAAGAGAGAGAAACATCGATTAGCTACCTGCTGCACACTGCCTACAACCAAGGTACATGCCCTTGACCAGAATTGAATTGGGACACTTGAGTCTGCAGGCCAATGCTCTATCCACTGAGCCAAACTAGTTAGGACTCGTTTTGTTATTCTTAAAATGAAGATAACACCTACTCTTTGGGATTTCATGCAGTGTAATCCCTTATCCAATCCTTGATGTATTTCTAAATTCAGGATTTTTTTAAGGAAAGTAAATTAGCATAAATATATTATTTAGTAACTCCAGTGAATCTTGGGGAAGTATTCCTTAATCAAACATATTAGTATATCTACAGCCAAACCCGTGAATATTCACACCAAGTAGCATAAAGGCTATAAATAGCCTCTCATCAGTCCAAGGCAGGTCTGTGAGTTACAAATAAATCTTTTGGTTTTCAGCGCTGTTTGGATTTGGGGGTTGGGGACCAGAGACTATGGTCCTGTGATGGGACAGTCTCTTTGTCCATCCGTCCATTTTCCAAACGATTCCAGAAAGGACTGAAGACAGTGCAGCAAGGTGTGTGGAAAGCCTGGCTTCCCGAATGTTTGTTCTCCTCCCTGCTTGTGATGTAGGTAGATTCTTGCGAATTTTCCTTTCCTCTTTGACATTTTCTCAACCTGATTTGCTTCTCCTTGGGGTATGATTTCAGGCAGAGCTCTACCCTTTTGACATGAATAGAAGAAAACACGCTTAAAAAAAGGGGGGGGCAATAATGCAGATGCTTAATTGGTAGGCTCATTAAGCAATAAATCAAGGTGTCCAAAAATTGGTAGGAAGTTCTAAGAAATTCTTCAGAGGGTGAGTTTCAGGAAGTTCAGAACTCCATATACAGCAGGATTTTGTCAATAAACACAAAGTATTGGAAGCCTGAGGCAAGCCCCTCAAGCTACCATGGTCCCCCTTTTGCTCCTCATAACCTCAGGAGTCCTGGCATACTTGTGCTGTGATAATGTTTAGTTTTTATGTCAAAATACATAATTTATAATACTTACGATAATCTAACAAAATAAATCTACAAAATTTATTTTCACCATATATACTCTTAAATTTTTCTTGTGCAAATTTAAGTTGGGGTAAAGCTTACCAAAAGGATATTCAGTGGCCTTGACCAGTTTTAGGGGGTGTTTTCTTCCTTCACATTTATCTTCATCTCAGTAGAAAATAATAATAGTTTGTATTTATTAAAGCAGTTGCAGTATGCTAGGAACTGTTATTAATACCTATATTTATAGCCCACAATTCCTAATTCAAGTTCCTGACTAGTGTGGGACTTACACCTTGTTGACAAAATCCAAGCTTAGTACAGTCTCTCTGTCACCATGTCCACAGGCCAAGATACCTGACCCCACACGAGACATTGCCATCTGATGGCATTAAAGGGTACACTGATCTCTATCCCAGGAATCGCCTGTGGGTCCTTTGCCTCATTCATATTATTCCATGTTCGTTTTGCAGTCTGCACTGTGAAGGTTGAAAGTGTGGAGTTACATTTTTAATTAATTTTGCCATTTGGGTTCCTATCAGGCTTTGCCATTGCAAGGCCTTTGCAGGAGGCGGGGAGCAATAGGGGTAGAAGCCATGGTGCTGCTCCTGGCTCTGGAGCTGTAAACAACTGAGATGACTTTGCAGATTTTAGCAGCATTCATGTTTCCCGGTGCAGCATTCATGTTTCTAGGTGCAGCACCCATGCAAATTAATGTGTGGTGTTGTGGCAATCTCCTCATCCCTCCCCTCCCCATGGCATTTAAATAAGTCCTTTGAAAGAACCATCTACGTCCCCTGGCTAAGGAGACCCAAGGGAATCTGCTACACATTTAATGGAGGGAGAATTCAGATATATTTTGTTCCTGTATTACATAGCCTGCTTCTGATTATTTCAGCACCACAGTGGTGGACAGCTCCACCAACCCATGGTCTCTTACAAGAAAGAAACTTTGTGTCATTTCCGGTGCCTCTAGAGCAGTGGTTCTCAATCTTTCTAATGTCGCGACCCTTTAATACAGTTGCTCACGTTGTGGTGACCCCTAACCATAAAATTATTTTCATTGCTACTTCATAACTGTCATTTTGCTACTGTTATGAACTGTAATGTAAATATCTGATATGCAGGATGTATTTTCGTTGTTACAAATTGAACATAATTAAAGCATTGTGATTAAACACAAAAACAATATGTAATTATATTGTGAAATATTTATTTCTAATTATAAATAAATGAAGTTTTTGTCTTGAATCATGGGTAGCATGAGTAACAGTCTTCATATGACAACAGTAAACTACATTGCTACACTTTGCTACACTGAGGAGAGGTCTGTTGGTTCCTAAGACCATGGGAAATAGGTGTTTTCTGATGGTCTTAGACGACCCCTGTGAAAGGGTCATTTGACCCCCAAAAGGGTCGCGACGCACAGGTTGAGAACCACTGCTCTAGAGGCAGAAGCTAATGCAGCATCAGGTGAACAAAAGGTTCCTAAAGGGAAACTCCTGTGAAGGATAAAGATGAGGAAGGAAAAGTAGGCATGGGAAGCTTCAAACCACAGTGCAGTTCTGCAAAATATGCCATTAGTATTTTAATAGGAATTGCGTTGAACCTATAGATTGGGTAGTAAAATTAATATTTTAATGATGTTAATTTTTCCAATTCATGAGCATGATATATTCTTCTATTTGTTTGCATCTTCCTCCTTTTCTTCTTCTTCTTTTTTAATGTCCTGTAGTTTTCCAAATACAAGTCTTTTACTTTCATGGTTAATTATTCCAAGGTATCTTTTGTTGTTGAAATGGTAAATGGGATTGCATTTTGAGTTTCTCTTTTTGAGTTAGTTGATTATTGGTGCCTCATCTTTTTAAATTACAAGGTGGCTCTCATCCATTTCCCTAGGCCCCTAGTCACATAGTATGTATTTAGCTTGTTGGCCTTGCTCATGCTGAGAGTGTTCCCAACCTTGTGAAACCCGTGCTCCTTGGTCATCACCAAACTTCTCGGGATCTGCTGCCTGTCCTAAGAGCCTGTTGCATAAGGCTCATCAGCTTGGAGATCATTGCTCTGTTTTCTCTATATGGCAAACAGCGAGATCTCCCTAAACCAGCGGTTCTCAACCCTTTGGGGGTCAAACGACCCTTTCACAGGGGTTGCCTAAGACCATCAGAAAATGCAGATATTTACATCACGATGCATAACAGTAGCAAAATTTCATGGTTGGGGGTCACCACCACATGAGGAACTGTGTGCAAGGGTCATGGCCTTAGAAGGTTGAGAACCACTGCCCTAAACGTTTCTTTCTATATTTGTATTCTATACAAGTATTACTCTTTAGCCCTATTTTGAAATTATATTATAGTGTTTTTAAATCAGTTGTCTTCCCTTGGAGATCACTATTCCCCTTTCTTCATCTTAGAATCTTCCTGAATTTTTATCTTGAGATTTGCTTCAGTGGTGAGAGTGATTTTTTCTCCCCTTCACTCCTTTCCTTCCTTCCCTCCCTTTAGTCTCACTACCAATAGGAAGTGGTCTTTGATAAGATAGAACAAAGGCAGAAAATTCTATTAACCCAAGAATCTATAGTCCCTCTGCAGAAACTCACATTCCTTATCCTTACCACCTTGCCATCATACTTTCATGTATCTGAATGTTGTTGCCTGAGGGCTTATTTTGGCAACAAAATACATTTTTTCCCTAACCACAAGTAGGCCTAAAACTCCAAGGAATTAACAACTCCTGGAAATAATGTGGACTAATATAAATACTCCACTTCTTTGAGGTGTTCTCCATTAGCTCTCAGAGTATCCCTGTGGGGTGGCATTAAGCTCCAGTGGCCCCAAGAAGTAACTAGCTGGATAAAGAACTCGTTCCTGTTCCACTTTCCCATTCACCTAACAGTGTTTCATAAGGTCACTTCCCAAGTAAAATTTCTTACACTCAAATTCTTTTCCTAGGATCTGCTTCTGACAGAACTCAAAATAAGGTATAACTCATCTAAGCTCTACTCTGAAGGAGTTTAGTAGTCAAAAGGAAAGTTTTTTTGAATGCTACACAGAACCAAAACTTCTCCAGCAAAGCCATGCTACCTCTCCAGGTAGAGCCAGGACCCTGGCAGGAAGGAAGATATAGGGCTTGGAACAGCAATGGTGGAGGAAGGGAGTTGTGGACACAGGTGGTCCTCCTGGACACCTATCTGACTTGACACTGATGGAGGCGTGATGAAGAAGTAGAATGATGTGCTCAAACCTGATGATTGATATGGCTCCTTCCTGAAATTGGGCTGGGACCATGTCTGTGTGTAGGTCTGTGGATCCCTCAATGCTTTGACAGATTTGGATGGGAACATATTAGATATTTCTCTTTAACTGGAATTTCAGGGCTTCCTGTCTCCAGGCCATTTCCTTCCTGTTGGTTAAATCTGCAACATAGAAATGAGACAAGTGGCCAGAACAGGAGGCTCCTTCCTGTCCCCTTCTCGCTCCTGTGATCCAGTGTAGGAGCAAGCTTTTGCATAGATTCCTGTTGGGAGCTGGTGGAGTGGCCTCTCAAAGATGGTGCTGAGCTGGTTCAGGCTGAAAGATGATGACTGCATCACTATGTGTCTGTCTATCTAGTAAATCTTACGGAAAAATTTATTTTATCATTAGCTATTTTGATGTTGGTATCCTTAATTTTCCCAAATCTTGATCCAAATGGGGGTGATTATGTATGAAACAAGAAGCTGGGGGAGTGTGTCGGTGGAATAGTTCTGAGCAGAAATAACCACAAATATTGGACTGAGGTGGAGATATGGTCCCTTTCAGATGTCAGCAAATTCCCAAGGAATTCTATTTGCATAACACCTCCCTGCCCGATCCATGCCATACACCTGCAAGGGGCAGCCTGTGTGTTTCTTAGGTTACTATTTGATGTAATACATGTTCTCTTTAGGGTGTGTGCATTATAGCTGGTTCAGAATCCTGGAAGAGCTATAAATAATCATGAATTATAAAAAAAATCATATTCATGCAATAGAATGGAATAGAAATGAACAACCTGGTTCATTTGTAGGCTTTTAATCCTCAAGGTACAGGATTCTTTGTGAAGCACAGATTTCAAGCTGTCCTAGTCCTTGACAGGCAAAGCAGCAGCTTTCTCTGATTTGCTCCAGTATCTCTGGGAGCTTAGGGTGGCGTGGACACAGGGGTGTTCTGGGGGCACCTCTTGTAGAGAAACGCCCATTTAAAGGAACCAACTGAGAGTCCAGAGATGACCTTTATTGGAATGACTGACATCCCAGCTTGAAAGAGAATCGCAAAGCCTAAAATCAGCCTTCTGGACTGGAATTGAGGAGCTGCCTGTAAAACTTCCCCATGGCTCTCATCTATACTAACGTGTGAGTTTCTGCTCAAAATAGGAGAAGGGGCTGTGGGTGGAAGAGGCAAGTTTCTCTTTAATTTTCTAATTCAAATATTCTGTCACATGTCTCCTGATTTCTTTTTTTCTTTTCAGAAAGTGCACAAAGCAGACTGTAGGATTAGAGGACACAAAAAACCAACAGATTAAACAAAATCAGTGGGTTCCTATGAGAGGTCAGGAAATGTAACTCACATTCAACGTGTTGGTGGGCGTGTGGCCCAGTTCTGGTTTTCTAAGATAGGGACACATTAATACATTATGGAGCAGAATTCAAAACTATATGAAAGTTTCAGCTGAAACAGGATATTGAAAAGAAACATTAAGCCTGGTGGAAGAGTGAGTGGGAAGGGGTGACCTGCTGCCAGTTATTCCCCCAGATAGCCAAGGTGCATGCTCCCTCTGTCCTCAATTTGAGGGTCCTCCTGAGGTGGGGAACATCAGTCACACCGTAGTACAAATCTGTTCAGTTTTGGGAGCTGAGATAAGTGGGACTTATCGAGTACGGGGGCTCTCTGGTGCGGAGGTGGCTCGCTCTTCGGGCAGCAGGAAGGCACCATGAACCTGAAGGGTGAGGGGAAAAGGGCACTGACCGCATGATTTTGTCTGAGACTTTACCTGCTCTCCACCATTTTTCTTATGGGCTACCGGGGAATTTGATCTAGAAGGTAGTCCTTCTCAATGGTCTATGTGAAGATAGGAATTTAGTGGATGAACATCCATAGCCAAATTAAGTACCACATTAGAAGCTTCTCAGCTCAGGGGATATAGAGCCCCCAAATGTAGAATAATTCCACAGTCAAGCCCCACTCCACCCTCAACTATGTATTCTCTAAGACAGGAGAGATTAAATGTCATTAAAGTGTTCACTGTGCCAAGAGCTTGACATGCATCCCCTTGCAATCATCCCCACACCATAGGAAGTGGTGTCTTGGGTTGGATTCTCTCCAAAGCAGGCCATGAGACAAAGACCCAGGTGGCTGACTTGGGAGGTGACCCCAAGAAGCATGGTGATGTTGAAGCAAAGTGATACAGAGATTGGAGGAAAACAAATACAGGTGTTTGGCTTTGCAGGTTATATAGTATGCACCCAGGGCTCCAGCTGATGGGGGCCCCTTGAAAGAATTAGTGGAGTACTCCTCAGAAACACCTCACCCTGGGGCAAGGAAGCTGGAGTATCTCTCCACCAACTCCCAACCTCTGGTTGAGGCTGGTTTTGGAGTGTTAACTCCTGGGCACTTGTGACCTTCCTGACACATGTTGTTGAGCTTGCTGGCTGGGCCAGAGGAAGCTATGGACTTTGTAAAACTGTCCCTAGGCAACTTCCTGAGGATGCCACGGGGCTATGAGTGAGACTCTGACAGCGCCTGGTACACATCACTTCCATTTAGATGAGAAAGCAGATTAAGGAACTCCCCAAATCAAAGAACTCGATCTTGGCTGACTCAAAATATAGTAGCATGACCCTGGCCGGGTGACTCAGTTGGAGTGTTGTCCAGTACCCCAAAAGGTTTTGGGTTTGATTCCCAGTCAGGACACATACTTAGGTTATGGTATTGGCCTCCAGTAAGGACATGTACTAGAGGAAACCAATCAATGTCTATTTGTCTGTCTATCTGTCTCTCCTCCTCCCCTTCTCTCCCTCCTTTCCACTTTCTCTAAAATCAATTACAAAACATTCTCAGGTGAGAATAAAATATTTAAAAAATATATACTAGCACATTCTCAACTATACCTTCGTTCCTCTCTTCTCCAGGTCTCAAAACATTGATAGTCAGTAGGGGTCATTATAGCTGCGAAACCAGGCCATGGGATGGGATGAAGAGACAATAACAAGAGCAGACAAAGATCTGAGACTAACAGATAAGCAGCCAGCCCTTAATACCCTCCAGCCCTATAACCAGAGCTGGCCCGCCCTGTTTCCATAGACCTCCCTCTGCTCTTTTGTCACTGTTCTCCTGGGCAAGGCAGTCCCAGATGATCACTTTCATAGCATGATGTCTAAGAGCACACATTCAGGGGCTAGACAGGTGTGGGTACAGGTCACAGTTCCAAGGCATGCCTGCTGCTTGTGCAGGTCACCTACTTTCAGTGAGGGGAAACTGCAGTCTCATTTGTAGACCAAACATGACACGGGCCCCTGTGGGATATTGTGAGGATCAAATGACTCAGGTGCCCACATATATTGTGTTCAACAATGTGAGCTGCTGTTATAATTATTATTGTTGTTGAATTACCTGGGGGAGAGCAAAGGTGTGGTGTGATTTGTCCAGTTGGGGTCCTCAAGGGTGGTTTATACTTCCCAGTAATGTTAACCATTACTAATTAATTACCAATTATGATGAACTAGCACAGCCACATGACCTCTGTCCAAGTTCCCCATAGGTCTCGTGAGGACACTGAGGTCCTCTGAGGACTTTAGATGTCAACATTACCAGCCCCAGGCTTTATGCTGATGTGAAGTAAGGAAACGGGTAAAACTATGCACAGACTGAGATTGGTCCCAGGGCTGGGGAGGGCTTGCAAGGTGGAGGCTGCTATAGAATGTGCTCTTCTTCTTCTTAAAAGCCAGCTCCTTTTCCTTGTTATTTTTGCTGCTCCTCAGGGGGTGCTCTCCAGGTGGGTTGGTCTGCCAAGCCCTCCCTGTGCCCAGTTCCTCTGCTGGAGGGTTGAGGGCTGAGGCCTGTGCCAGGGCCCATGACCTCCCTGCATCCTCAGCGTGCTATGGAAAGCTGAGCAGGACTGGGAGCAGGTCCTCCTGCCGGCTCACCAGCCTGTGTCTGGGATCAAGCTCTTGGCACCCATCTTAGTCACTCCAGGAGAATCTTCTGGCTTCCAGGAGCAGCTAAGCTCCCAAGGCCACATGGAGCAGAAATCGCAGCCTTTGCCACAGGCCTTTAAACCTCTTTATTGACTGCACAGTGAAATCCCTGTTAGACTCAGCAGGAGCTCAGGCACAGGGTGGGTGTGCCTTGTTTCTCAGGCGCTGCCCTTGCTGTTTGATCCCCAGGGCTGCACTGCACACTCACGGGCTTCTCTCTCTCCCTTCCCAAGGGTATTTTCTTTGTGACTTAGAATAAGTATTGGGTCATGTGGATGTTACTATGGCAACTGGTATTTTAAATAAAAATAGGCCTACACCCCCGGTAGCCTGTCACTGTGAAATGTGCCTATAGGCAGTGAAAGGCTGCTGGCATCTGCATCCCTTCGATTCCCAGCAGCAGCCTCTTGGCACCCCCCAGGCACCCGAGGCAGAACCTGAAGCTCTGTGCACAGGGCGGGGCTCCTCCATCCTTTAAGGAAGCAGGCAGGGAGCTGGCACAGGTTTCCCCAGCTAGCCAGGGGGTTCTGCTTGGTGCCTCCTTCCCATGCAGAGGGGTGATGCTGTTCTCAAAGTCTTTCTGGAGAGAAACTTCACCTGACTCAAGATGAGCTTTGTCTTAGACTCTACTTCTGGAGGAACACATAGTGAGTCAAGAACTTATGTGCAAGTTATTTATTTTGGAGTGATCCAAGAAACACCAGTAGAGTAGGGAAATGAAGTAGGGAAGGGAAGGTAGCCAGTTAAGGTGTTTTCACTACTGTAGATGGGGGGCGAGGGGTGGGGAACTCTAGGAAACCATGCTATCCCTCCAAGGGGCAAGGAAGCTGGTGGATTTATCTAGCAAATTATCCTCTGTCTTTTGGCCCCTCCCAGGGGCATTAACTCCCTATATGCCCAGCTTGTGCATAGTCAGAAAACAAACAAAAACCCCACAAAAGTCCATAGGCAGAGTCCCAGGTGTTGGCAGGCAGCAGTCTTCAGCATTTGAAGGTGAATGCCTACCTAGAGGATATGGGCAGGGTACCACATCACCTGCTGTGGGGCCTCCTGGTTGAGCTGTCAGCCTTCTGTATGTTAATGAATTTCCCCAACTACCAGAAGTGCTTTAGAGCTGGAATAAGGAGCTTAATTTGAGAAGTTAAAGGAATGAGAAATAGCCTTTAAAGATGTTGAAAGATTGCCAACATTTCAAAGCCTGGTGATGAAATTGGTACTATTAGGGCCCATTGTTCTCCATCACAGTAGAGAGTGCAGGCAGGGTTAGATGAGGGAGGGGAGGAGGGAATGGAGGAGTTGACTACCTGCCAAACAAGTGATTTTGAGTATGTCCTTCTTGACTCAGTATTTGATACTTTGAGAGATGAGAAATATTAAGATTAGGCACAATGATGTTGAATCCAAGCAACTCAAATTGTGCACTTAGGGAAGGAATGGGTAGTGACTTAAGAAGGAGCAGTCAGGCAGAAATGCATTGGAGATACATTGCTGTGAGTTCTTGCCACAGACTGGGCAAGGTGGGCCTTGGGCATTTTTCCATCTGGCAGATCCATGCACCTCTAATGGGTCTTGCTTTGGATGCAGACTGATGATTCTGTCTAACAATGGAAGAAGAATTGCTTCCCAAAGTGCCCCACCACCTGCTGGGCCAATCTGACACATTCTTCCTGGAATTTGAACCCTGAGTGGGATGTTATAGGACTAAAATTTTGAGTTACTGATTTTAACAGTGGTGTTTTGAACAAAACAAAAGAGCTCACTAATTCTAGGAAGTTGAGAGCTGTTGGGTGCCTGTCCTTTAGGAGCCTGGTTCTTCAGCTTTTCCTGAAATTCTTTGAGTATGCCATAGCATGCCAATAAGTTCTAGCTCATTTTCCTCTAAATAAACTAGTCCAGTGGTCGGCAAACTGTGGCTCGGGCGGGGCCCCTTGAGTGTGGTTAGAGGACTTGGATCTGAGCCATGTGTGGGCACGCACATATAGTGCGATTGAAACTTCATGGCCCATGCGCAGAAGTTGGTTTTCGGCTCTCAAAAGAAATTTCAGTCGTTGTACTGTTGATATTTGGCTCTGTTGATGAATGAGTTTGCTGACCACTGAACTAGTCTATTTCTGTTGCTTGCAATGGAAAAGCCCTGACTGATCCTGATTCCTTTGGAGGGATCCCACTGGGACTAAAAGCCTAGAGATTCTCAAATGAAGCCCTGTGGAAACCTCTCTCTGGGGCTGTCATTTCCTGCAGTAGGCCTATTCAGAAATAGGAAAAAAGGAAAAGGGTGTCTTAGCATCATGGTTTCAGGGGACCCAAGTGAGAGGGAGGTGGGAGTGAAAGAGGTCTATTTTGGGGAAGGTGGAAGGTTGAGATGCCTGTGAACAGTAAAAAGGGGAGGAGGTAGGACTGGGCAGGAGCACCTGGCTGGCCACATGGGTATGAGGAGGTCTCAGGTAGTCCAGAGGGGAGCTCCTGAGCTGGGGGCTGCCTGCAAAGCACGTGGCCTCTGCTCTAAAGCTGAGGCCCAGCTGAGAAAGCTGCGCTGGAGGCTGCAGCTGGCTGCACTCCTTGCCACTAAACATCAAGTTCTCCTGCTCAGATCTCCATTAGTTTTCCCACAGACGGGGCAGTTGCCTTCTGCAGAGCACACACTGTGGGCATCTTGTTCAAGCCTCTCACCATTCCTGTGAGGTCAGTGTTATTTCCATTCCCATAGTTGGAGACCTAGCAAGTTCTTTATCCACTGAGATTGCCCTGCTAGTACGTGGCAGAACTAGGATTTGAACCCGGATCTGTCTGGCTGGGCTGCTCCTGCTCCGATGTTCTGTGACAGTGGCCATCACCCCTATGATAAGGCCTTGGGCTCTGCAACTTTAGTGGTTGCTCCGGGTCCCCAGAGCACATTCTCTGTCTGGGTAGTGTATATGCATCAGTCCCTGAATTTGTCTGTCTTGAGTTCAGAGCACAGCTCTCTCCCTACCTTTCCCTGTCTCATGCCTTCAAAGGCAGATGCTGGGACAAGTAGTTTATTTGACAGGAGATCCCAGGAAGCAGAAGTTGGGGTAGAGGAGTCAGTGAGAGGAGTATGAGCCAATCAAGGGGCATGAACGAGCTGGTCAACATGGGCAAGGGAGGCTCGAAGTTGCTGAGGACCATCTGAGGAACTGCACAGGTTAGAATGGTTTTGACTTCCATTCTTCCTTGGTGGAAGGCTGTCCCACCTGTACTGGCTTCCCTGCACTTCTGGGCAGATGTGCATAGATGCTGAGCAGCAGCGAGAGTGTCAGGTGCTGAGCTGAGAGGGGATTCAGTCAGCATGCAGGGACTGTTTATCAGGGCTGCGGGCAACCAGAGTGGCTTGGATGATGGGTGTCCACAGCATCTGCCACTCACGTATTCAAGGTTTGTGGAAATGACCTGCCTCCAGTTGAGAGTGCCGGATGCTTGTGACTCAGGATGCAGAAGCATCAGTGGCCCCCACAGCTGCTAGGACATCATATTGGCCAGCTCAAGATGCCATAATAAAATGCACAGAAATTTATGTTCTTATAATTCTGGAGGCTGAAAGTCCAAGATCAAGATGATGGCTGATTTTATTTCTTCGGAGGCCTTTTTAGCTGGCCGAAAGATGGCTGCTTTCTCGAAGTATCCTCACTTGGTCTTTCCTTTGTGTATTATATCAGTTTAGGCCTCCCACCCCCTGTATGACCTCATTTAACACAGCTGCCTCCTTCAAGGTACTATCTCTGAATATAGTCACATTCCAAGGCAATGGAGGTTAAGACTTCAACAATGAATTTTCGAGGGGGACACAATTCAGTTCGTAACAGGCATGAATGGTTGGTTAGAGGACTTGGATCTGAGCCATATTTCTTCATTTCACTGGACCCAGAGACAGGAAATTGAGAAGTGTAGGGTCCCACAGGTTGAGTGGCAGTGAAGTGCTGAGTCAGAAGCAAATCTATCTGCCTAGGATGATTCCACACCTGGAACTGCCCACACCCATGCCCCAAGGTCTCCAGGGATTGGCTTCTTGGGAACCCCTGGCACCGTTCCTCCCTTCTGAGACCCCACACTTTCCTGCTTCCTGGGGCTTCTCTCGACCCTATTGGTGCTCTAGGAGGTGGCATGACAGCATTGAGGGTCCAGCCAGGGCTTCTGTTCCCTTATCTGGGAAATAAGGGTCTGGATTGGCTACCATTCTGTTCCTCAGTCTATCTTTTATTCAGCGTTGGTTAAAAATTGTTTTTGGGAATGGGCACTGGAAGATTGAACATGGGCACGGTCCATCTGGGAAGACAGTTTGGTAGGGTATTTACAAAGCTCTGAAAAATGTGCATATCCAAGATTATCTCCTTATGATACATTCCGAGAGGGAAACAGATGGGCCAAAGGCTTAGCTTGGAGGAATCAATAGTGTTCAGTTCTCACATACTATTCTAATAAACACCAAAACATCCAACACAAATAAACAATCCACAAATCATGGAATCTTATTCAGTGAAACACATACACATCAAATGTGATTCTGTAAAAAACATTTAATGATTTTGAATGATTTTCTTTTTACCATAACAAGTGAAAGGCTAATTACACAGCAACCTATAGTGTGGTTTCATTCATGCTAAAAATACAAAGATCTGGAAAGATAATAAACTAGGAATTAACAGAGGTGACACCTGTGAAGGGATTAGAGATTTTTAGATCCTTATTTTCTAAAGGAACAATGTAGATTTGTTTTTGTAGTAAGAAAACCCACAAAAAAAGTTACCTTAAACAACTTACATAGTTTTGGCAGATGCTCTGGCTAATTCTACAGCTATAATTGCCCTACTCCTCTCTCGCTGGTTCAAGTTTCCACTCTATGGTTGAATCCTAGGCTTTCTAGCTTCTGACTATCAAGGTGGAGCTCTAGCCAGTGAGATGCAAGTAGAAGTCTGCTGGGTAGAGGTGGAAGTTTCTGGAAAAGTGATGTCTCCTGATAAAAGAAGGGAGTCTTACGGCCTCCCTTCCTTCTTCCTGGAATGTGGAGGTGATGGCTTAATACCAGCAGCCTTTGTATGACCATGAGGTCATAAGGGTGGTGGGTGGAAAGGTAAAGCCTTTTTTTTTTTTAATGGCATTCTTGAATTATTGCATCAATCCTGGAATCCCCACTGCCAGGCCTCTTGTTATGGATGATATTTCAGATATAACACTGGTGAGACTAGTTATCAAGGCTTTTGGCTGCAAGTAGCAGAGTGTAGGTCTCTCTTCCAGATTCCAGATCACTCCTGCCACTCCACAATGACCTCATGGATAGAAACAGGGTCACCTTCACCAAGATGCTCTCTTCCCAAGCTAGTGGTACTATTTGGTGTTAGTCTCCAGATTTGTCCAGTGGCCCTGGGAGGAGAGGGGCACCAAGTCCTTTGTAGAATAGGGGATGTGTTAAAGATCACTGTGTGCCAGAACAGAGCACTGCATGAGACGGCGAATCAGCTCTCCCTCAAAACAACTATGTGTCAGGCATTGTGCCAGGTACTGGGGGGGCCAACGAGCAAAACAGACCCTCACCCTGAGCTTGAGGTTTACTGCTTCAGGGAGAAATAGGATTCTACAGTCATACTTAATTCTTTGCTCAATTATGAGTGGGCAGTGTCTTGAAATAAGGGCAGCAAAGGATGGGGAACCTGACCTGGTCTGGGGTTCAGGGAAGGCAGTCTAGAAGCTCTTTTCTGTGCCTTAAGCACAGCAAGACACGTCCAAAATTCCCGGGCTTGTCCGTGCCAGCTTCTGGTCACAATGCCCTATGGAAGCCTTCTCCCCTTTGGCAAAAACTCCGGCCTGGGGGCTTTATTGTCCATATCAGTAAAAGAGGAGACTGGGACTTGAACTTTTAGCTTCCCAGAGCATAAATGACACATGAACACAGCTGAGGGGAAGCTACCCCTGAGAACATGGGGATGCAGGCGGGGGTGGCGAAGCTGGGTGCTGTCAGGAGAGGGGCTGTTTACTGCCCAGCCTTGGCAAAGAGGACTCCCTCATGTGATCATTCAACAAACACGTAATGAACACCAACACTATCCTGGGTACTGGGGATACATCAATGATGAGAGCAGACAGTGATCCCTGCTGTTGGAGGCCATGGTCTGATGGGAGGAGACTGGATCACAGGCACATTATGTAGCAGTCTGAGAGTGGTGCGTGCTGTGAAGTCAAGGCCAAGCAGGGTAGCGGGATGGGAGGGCCTTGAGTTGACATCTGGGGAGGAGAAGCACTTGCAGGGGACAGTGTGTGGAGGCAGCGGGGCAGGCACTGTGACAAACAGCAGGGGGTAAAGGGGACAGGGTCGGGTCCCCCGTGGCCATGGGCAATAGAGGTCAGAGCACTATAGTCCAACTTGTGTTTCAAAGAGAATGCAGGTCAGCCCTTGCCTGTTCTGTTTAATCTGAGTCAAAAATTGAAGAGAGGGCATGTCAGGGGTATGGAGGCCTGGTAACCCGGATGGCGAGCTGCATCAATGCGTATGGTCTCAGACCCTGTGCCTGCCAAGGAAATGTTTATTTCCTTTCCATTTGTTCTGATGAATCTTTACGTGTATGGTTTTTGTAAACACGAAAAGTATGCAAATCATTAGAGTGGTTATTGCAGGGATAGGATAATAAGGGACTTGATATTTTATCTTATACCTCTGTACTCCTGATTTTGAACAGTTTGGTCCTTGAACAGTGTATTTTTTTTTGCTGTTATTTGTTTTGTGCCTCTACACATCATAGATATTCCTCTAAGCAACACACAAGTAATAGTACAGGCAGAGGCAGAAGAGAATGAACTGAGTTTCACAGTCATAAACTCAATTACATACAGACCTGCACACCCCACACTCACACATCCTCTTCCATTTAAGTCAGGCCCCAAGGGAACAAATTTGGAGGTTTACTCCATGATGGAATGGCTCCCCCCTCCCTGTCCCACTTCCAGTGTTTTCTTTCCCAGTGTTTCCAGCCGAAGGCAAGTGTCACTTGTTGTGGGTGAGGGGAGAGGTGTCCGGGAAATGGGGAGGCTGAAGCTCCTCAACAAGTTCACAGATGTCTTTGGAACCTGACAGCTTACTCACTGGCTGAGACGTCAAGTCAGTTTCTTGACCTTTCTGAGCTTTTCCCTCCCCTGCAAATGGGAATGACTACACTGCTTCCCTTCCCAGGGCTGCTCTGTACTTACAGGAAATGACACAGGCCAAGTGCCTGGCGCTTGGTAAATGCCAACAGAGTAGTGGGGTCATTGTCTTCATCCTGGAGCACACAGACCTATGGCTCTGGAAATAGAAGGGCAGGCTGTGTGGCCTAAGGCAGGTTATTTGACCTCTCTGAGCCTCAGCTTCAACTGTAAACGAAGTTGCAATGGGGCAAGGCCAGGGGTAAGCATTTCCATAGGAGGCCACAGGAGCTGTCACAGCCATGAGAGCAGCTTCCCTATCCCCAGTGGCTCCCACCTTTCCATTTACCTGAGACCATGATGGACAGGTGGCAGGCCTCCAGCTGTGGGCTTTTGTGCCCTGACCTGCCTTGTCCTCCCTCACGCCTCTCCCATCTTTTTTAGTTCTCAAACTTGAGGCATTTCATAGGACTTGTTAGCACACAGGTGACTGGATTTCGCCCCAGAGTTTCTAATTCAGGGTTGGGGTGACCTGGAGGATTTGCATCTCCAGCATATTCCCCAGTGATGCTGATGGTCCAGAGACCACACTTTGAGAAACACTGCTCTATTTGATATTAAATATTTACTCAGGAAACATCCTTTGCAAACCCAGCTTTCCCCAGAGATGCTGACCTAGGTCAGCTGATGACCAGTTTGAGAAGATGAGATGGAGGAGGTGACGGTGTGTCTGACAAGCTCCCTGCAGCACCCTGGCTTCTGGTTGTCTGCACTGGAGCTTCTTGAGAGAACCCTGTAATTTGCAGTGCGGCTGGTAGGCCCCCAAGGTAGTTTATTCTATAAGATCCTGAATAGAGAGTTCAGAATCTTCCCTAAATCTAGGTTTTTGAAGAGGGTGGGAGTGGACACTTAAGTTTTTCTCTGGCTAGGTAGCATTGAGCCTACCTAAGTGGGGTATCTGGAATGTTCTGGAGGAGGGAACATTCCTCCGTAAGGCAGGCTACATTTTGGAAAAGCAGCCACACTTTGGGCACAGATGCGTGGGCCATGTGTGGGGCTGTGGGTAAGAGTTGGGAAGGCAGGCCCGGGTTGTGCTCCCTTCGGTTAGTTCTCAGCAGCACACGGTTCTGGGGGTGAGAGGGACATTCGTTTGCCTTTGCAGCCTCCAACCTCTGTGCCAACCTCCAGTGAATTCACCAGCTTAACACAATTAAGTAGACTTTCTTAAACAGCTCTCTATCTCATTCTCTCTCTGGAGTTGACCCCATTTAAAACTTTTATTAGGTTTTTAATCAGGTCTCATGATTAAATGCTTTAAACAAGGTTAGAATCTAGCTTTTTACAAAGCACAAACAGGGAGAATACAATAGTCGCCCCTTATTCACAGGAGATACATTTCAAGACCCCCCCTCAGAGAATACTGGAAACTGCTGATAGCACTGAGCCCTGAATATACCATTTTTTCTTATATATAAGTACTTATGATAAAATTTAATTTATAAATTAAATACAGTAAGAGATTAAAATAATAAGAGAACAATTATATACTATAAGTTACATATAAATATGGTCTATCTCAAAATCCTTCACTGTATTGTACTCACTCTCCTTGTTGATGATACAATGCCGGTGTGCAAGGTGGTGACACAATATTTCGTAAAACGAGGGTTACTTCAGCACCAGCACTGCGACATTTGATCTGATGACTAAGTGGCCAGTGGGTGGACAAAGGGACAGCATGAGATTTCATGCTATTCAGACTGGTGCGCAATTTAAGACTTACACATTGTTTCTGGAATTTTCTACATGATATTTTTGGACTGTGGGAACAGGAAGTGAAATTGTGGATAAGGGGGAGAATGCTGAATGGCCTGGTCCACTGGGTTTAGGAATGGAGAGGGCTGCACTGGGTCCCTGGGAGCAGGCCCTGGGGACTTCCACATTCAGCTTTGGTCTGGCTCTTCAGCTGCAGGGAGCAGTGGCTCAGGATGGGGACCAAGAGGTGGCTGGGGAGTGTGGGGCGACTCCTCCTGTAGAAGGCAGGGTGAGGCCACCTCTTTAAGCAGTTTCAAGGCAGAAGGTGGAGAGATTCATATGATGTTGACATGCATTTCGAAAAGAACATTATGGCTATTGCGTGCAGGAGAGGATGTGGGGAGACCCAAAGGGGAATGCAGTTCTGAAAAACCCCAAGTCCCTCAGGCCCCCCCCCACCCCCCATGCGGCAGGTGTGTGGTGGGCCCAGATCCTACCTTTCCAACATGCGGATGCTGCCATCTCAGGCCACACTGAGGGGCACTTGCCTCGGTGCCCCTGGTGGAAGGGGAGCTGGTGCGTGGATGGACTCTCAGTGCGGCTTGTACATTTTGAGAAAGCAGGAGACCTTTCTGAAAAGCTGGGACTCTCTTTAGCCTGAAGAGACTTGTCTGCAACATAACTCATTACAAATCTCAGAGTGCCTTGGTGATGTGGGCATGTGGTGAGGGGTGCAGCTGCACAACAGCACACTCACTTGGAACACCAAAGTGACAGAGCCGGGGGTGCTCCGATGAACCCAGGCTCTGGCCTGGGACCTTGATGTTGTGCAGGGCCTGCCCTGCACTTGTTTTGTCCATGCCTCTGTTTTTCTATAGGACAGTGGCCCAGCACTGAGGTGACACAGTAATTGGGCTATCAAAGTGGCCCTGCGTCTCTCTGTCCCATAGAAAGCCAGACAGATGGACAGCCTTCTTTTTCTTAGTGTTCCAAAGGGCCACTATCAATCCAACCATCCTGTCTTTAAACTTCACCCTCGGCTTTGAACTCTGGTGGTGTCACACGGAAGATTTAAGGCACACACGAACCCATTCAGACTCTGGAGAGCCCCAGGTCTGCCAGGTCCCTGGCTGGGAGGCCCCAGGGAGAGGAAGCCCACCTGTCAGCATGCGAGTGTCTGACAGATGGACGGCCTAGGCAGGATCCTCTTGGTTCTCCTCCAGCGGGACACCTGCCTGGCGAGGAGCGGTGGAGCCGTGGAGCTCCCACTCAGAGAAAGGCCTTTGCTCTCCAGGGCACCAGGAAATGGGTGTGTTTCCTGTCTAGCAGGCTACAGAAGGCTGTCCATCTTCTCTCTAGGACTGATGGAACCCCCTCCTGGCCACCATTCCTCAAAGCAGAGGCCTCTGTCACTGTTGTGGATTCCCAGCACCTCGGAGGAAATGTCCAGTTTAGTGGCGCTTCACCCTCCTGAGAGTCCCTAACACCCTTTTGCTGGCGGCACCAGTTTCTCTGTAGGAAGTTAATGCTTCCAGGAGTGGCTTGTCCCTTAAAAGGGAGGCTGTGTTGGGGGACTCACAGCCTCAGGGCCCTGTGTGGAGCTCGTGCTGCAGGACAAACCTCGTGCTGGGGTTCTGCGGGGTCTGGCGGTGTCCCAGCAATGATGAGCCACTGTGGGGGGCTTGGTTGGGGCTGGAGCCTGGAGTGCTGCCTGTGGTGGGGTGTGACCCTGGTGTTGTGAAGTAGCCGTTCTCTGATTGGCAACGGCCTGATTCACAACACCAGCTGCCCCACCGCACCGTGCTTGGGAGGTCTCGGGGTGGCTGGTGGTCATGGGGTCCCCTCCTCGGAGCTGCTTCTGGATGTGGAGAGGGAAGAAAGAGCGGCGATAGGTTACAAGCAGATCCCACACTTCATCTATTTCCATCCCATCGGCTTCGCTTTTTGGTTGCGTCCTTTGTCAGCCTTCCTATCCCTGGGGTCACAGGTGGTATCAGTGGCTCCAAGGAGCCCTGAACCCACTTATCTACGAGTTGGCACTTCTCTGGAGAGGGTCTGTTACTCTCAGTAAATCTTCAGCGGGGGAGCACAAGCCTCACCAGTGTTCTGAGGAGTCACTCTGCCCAGGCCCCTTCCCTCTCAAGGTGTATCCTCTCCAGGGTCCCCAGACATGAAAGGCCTGTGAAGTAGCTTCCACAGCTACTAAGGACAACCAGAGTCTGAGGACGGAGCGTAGCTCCCCAGCCCAGTACCCCAAAGGCTGGAATCATGGTCCCCTCACAAATTAAGGCCGGTCACTGAGGATCTGGGCAGTCATACAAACCAACAAAACCCGAGGCTAGCTGAAAGAATCCAGACAGGCAGAGTGAAACCATCACCCTTCCCTGCCTGCCTTCCAGCAGGGGCCGCCGTGCTGGTCCTCTCAGGGCTTCAGCTGGGAGGGGTGTGTGTGCCGGAGGAACTCAGCAGTAAAATGGCTCTCCTTTTGGTATCTGCCTGGATTTTTCACCACTATGAAATAATGTACCAAAAACTGACATGAAAATAGCATTTGAAATTGAATCCCCATTTCCAGGTGTCGATAAGCACATTTAAATGAGCAGCTCTTTGGCCCTGAATAGCTCCTGCCTGTTATGTTGTTCTTAGTTACCCAATCAAGAAAAATGACATTTTCCACTTTCTGCTGCCTATCTTGGAACACGCTTTATTTTAAGGATGCGAAGTTGGCAAGCTCCTAGTACTGGATGCGGCACAGAAGTTCTGCCAAAGTTCTTGCTGGAGTCGGGGGAGCAGAAACTTTGAGTAATTCATCAGTCACAGCTTAACACCTGGCCATGTGGCCACGGAGTTCAGAAATGTCTGGTTTTTATGTCTACCATCTCTGCGGGGGACATTAGGTCACAGTCTGCACTGGGGTCTCTGCAGTCCCAGAGGGATTGCTGCCACCTGTGGGTGGCTCCAGGCAGGCCCTGGGCCAGGGGGATTGCTGCTACCTCTGAGTGGCCCAAGGCAGACCTGGGCCTTGGGCCAGCTGTGCACTCACTGCGGACGTCCAGGCCAGCTGCTGTTCTAGGTTTTTCACACCCGTGGAGTCATAATCACTGTGCCCACTTGGTTAGTGATGGGAGGCTCCGCGAGAGGAGCCAGGGTGGAGAGGACAGCAGCTCCAGTTCAGCTGCCAACTTCCATGGGCAGACCCAGCTGTGTCTGGGTGCCTCCTATTCAGATTCTGCATCGTTGAAGGGGGGGCCGCAGCTCTGCAGGCTGGGAGCCTGTTCTTTGGAATGCAGCGTGGACCAGAGGGTGGCTGTGTGGCACTGTGGTTGAGCCCTGGGACTTCGGAAGCAGGGGGAACCAAGTGTCATTCAGCCACTTGGAGTGCCCCTGCAAGAACATACCTGGTTCCCTCCCACCTCAGGGATTTTGTAGCTGCTGCCGCCTCCCTTAGACCATAGCTATCTTTCTAAGGACTGCAGCGATCCCAGGATCATTGTATCCCAGCTATCCCCAAATTCTGCACCAATTTTAACCAAAGCTTTTCATCTCTTTATTTTTCAGTTTACTCTGCTTATGTTAGTCCTTCTTCTCTACTCGTTTTGTGTGTTGTTGTTTTTTTTTTAAATGCCACATAATGATCACTTGATGTAGGCAATCCCAAGGACATGGCATTTATCTAAGCTTTGTAACAGGTCTCAAATCAACAAACCATTTTTCTGCCGGTTACTTCTGGAAAAAATGATGGCAACAGAAACACAGGTTGGTTTCCTTACTAAAAGCCTCTAGGCTGCCCATGGGTCAATGCAGATTCCGGTTGGTACTTGACATCAGCCCCATTCTGACAGGCTGGGAATTGGGGGACAGGGAGGAGAGGGTTTCAGATTCACCCCAACTTCAAGGCTGCCCCTGCTTTAGTCAGTTTGGAAGTGAAATCAGGAACCACCCGCCACCACTCCCTTCCCACCCTCCCCCCTGCCCCAGGGACTCTTATAGGGAATAGCTGCTCTAAATCTAGGCTTTATTAAAAACCCATGTTCCTAAGGAGCCTCACGCAGTGGGAGTCTGATGCAGCTTCAACATCTTCAGAAGAAAATTAAATCTTACCCATATGGCAGCCACTGTTCCATGCACAGGTTAACCTCAGCCTGGAGCTTCCTTGGACCTGGAATGGGAGCAGGAGTGTGGTCAGGTTGCACATGGTGGCTGTGGGTTAACACCCTGGAGCTGATGGGCAAATAAATACCCCTCTCTTGCCACACAAGCTTGCAGAGTCCCCACATGCTCACAGCAGTGACCTGATGGATAACACCATCTCTGCAGTGCTTTCTGGACCCAGCTCCCAACACCCAGCTGTGCATCAGTGTCTGTGCTAAGTGTATTTAAGTGCACCCATGCTTTGGATGGGTAGGTCTTAAGTTCTCACAGTCACTCTCAGCAGTGGCTGGGGGGACCTGGGTAAGGGGAGGGAGGCACTCACTCTCAGATGTTGACCCTGCTTTTGCATCTGCAGTACTCTGAGCACATCATGCAATTTTGCATCCTGGACTGTCTTGCTTGCTCACCCTGGTCCCATCCTGACTTTCCAGGAATTGGGATGTAAAAATCAGGCAAAATAGCCCATTGATTGCAAGGAGTTTTTTCTTTTCTTAAATTAAATTCTTGATTGTTTAAAGGGAGGTATTTTCTAAAGTGTGTTGTACCTAGGTTTCCTCATTGTTTTTTTCACAGACAATATCCCTCCAAATGGAAGGCCTTTTGGCACCAGAACTCAGGTATTAGGCTCATTCTGCATGGCCAGTTAAGTCACATATGCTGTCTCAGGCATTGAAGACAGCATGTCTATTCTAGGACCATGGCAAAAACAAACCCAAAAGCAACCTGTGAAGCCTGCTTGCTTTAACCCATCTTGGCTGGTACCTTCGAGGTAGGCTTTCAAGTAAAAACTCCTGGTTCAGAGAGGATGCCTGGCTTGGCAGCCCCAGCCCAGAGTTTATTAGCACAGTTAATATTGCATGCAAATAGATTTCCCTGCTCCGGTCATGCCAGTCCATTAATTCAGCCCCTTGTCTGCTACATCTTTATCCTTGGCAGGTTAATCCTGCCAAATGCCTTTGCTGTAGCACATGTCACGCTGTTCCTATGTCCAACAATGCCGTTTTGCTAATCCTGTTGGATCAGCTTTGTGGCCCTGTCTGGTCAATCCAGTGGTGGAAAAGTGCACATATGGTTTTTGCCAAGACCTTCCTCCTACTCTGGTACCCATGCCTTTCCTTAAAAAAAAAAAAAGGTTTCTATTAAATGGTTTGAAAGTCAGCCACACTGTTTGGACAGCTGCCAATGCCAACGTCTTTCAGAACAAAATGTCAAGGCTCTCAGCAGGCCTCGAAATTCTCTCCAACAGCCTCAGCCAGCTGCCAGCCGAATATGCTTAAACGGGAGGGGTTAAAACAGGAAAACCCGCCAAACGTCTCTTGTTCTTAGGCTTGCCACACATCAAGGGCTTAAGATGATGGAATGTATGGCATATGGGTCATCCCTTATCTTTGATGCCAACCTCTTTCCAGTTTAGTAAAGTCATTAACACGAGTTATTGGAAGAGGTATGTCCCTTCCTGCAGCCACCTTGGCCAGGTAGACAGCTAATATAGGATGGAAAAGTGTCTCCAGGACCCACGGTGTACTGCTCCTCTAGGCTGTTGACTGGCAGGGTTAAAAGCATGAGCTTTGTAATCAGGTTCCCATCTCAGCTGGATCATTTTCTTCCTCTGTGACCTCAGGCAAGTTGCTTTACCTCTCTGGCCTTGCTTTACTCATCTGTAACATGGGCATAACCACAGCACCTGCCACATGGGACTGCTGCGATGATTCAGGGAGTTAACACATTATCACTCAGAACGGTGCTGGTACACACATAGCAGGCAATCGGTAAATGTAAGCTGATATTAGCACAGATTGTGAAATTGGTTAAAACTCTGTCATTTGCAGCAAAGTCCTAGTAAAATGGCACTTGGGCATGTCTTTTTGGGTAAACTTCACTTTCTTGCCTGCTAATTAGAGAAATGTAGCTATGAAGTTAGCCATATAATTAACCCTAGAGGAGTATGCCCTGGCAGCCTTCCATGGATGTGAGAAGCATTCCAGAGTGGGACTTATTCCCTAGGACTGACCCTTGGGCCTTTACTACCCAACTTCAGGAAGGTACTCCACCTCTAAGACTCTTAAAACCCCGTCAGAAATGGATTTCGTTCTACATTGCTGAGTCAATGTGAGGAGCTTGGCACGCTGCTGACAGCACAGTAATTGCTCGGTAAATAAGGGCCATTATGACTCTGGAGTCTCCTGCAAGAAGATACCGGGCTTCCCTCTTCAATCCTCCACCCATCTGCCTCCTAATCTCACCACAGCTTGAACGGAGAGGGTGAGAGTTATGTGGGTTCATGGAGGGAAAGCCGTCGGCACAGGGCCTGGCTTCCAACACAGGCTCGGGAGATGGAGCCGTGCTCACTGCTGTAAAGCCAGAGTTCACTCACCTGGCTCGTTTCTTACCCCAAATGTCCTCAGCGCCATACTGTCTCTTTTGCATTAGTCTGAGCACCTGCCCCTGGTTTGAGCCCAGTGAAAACCTGTGAGTGGTCTTTAAATGAGGGTGGGCATGTGTGGGTGTGAATTTGCCCACGTTTGAATCAGGACAGGATTTTTGCCTGTTACTGGGAAGAGCTGTATGCTTCCCCTGGCAACCCACCCACTTCTCCTGGATCCTGCTAGATCTGTTCTTTTAAAAAAATTTCAATTACCGTTGGCATACAATATTATATTAGTTTCGGGTGTATAACATAGTGACTAGGCATTTATATAACTTAAGATATGAGCACCCCAATAAGTCTAGTACCCACAGGACACCGTACTTAGTTATTGCAATATTATTGACTATATTCCTATGCTGTAGTTTACATCCCCATGACTATTTTTATAACTGGCAATTTGTACTTCTTAACCCCTTCACCCATCCCTAGTACCTCTCACATCGGCAACCATCAGTTTGTTCTGAGTCTGTGAATTTATGTTTTGTTAGTTTATTTTAATTTTTAGACTCCAATATTAAGTGAAATCATATGATATGTCTTTTTCTATCTGACTTAATGTATGTACTACATATTTTTTATCCATTTGTCTATTGATGGAAACTTGGGTGGCTATTAATAATACTGCAATGAACACAGGGGGGTACATATATCTTTTCAAATTAGTGTTTTTGATTTATTTGGATAAATATGCAGAAGTAGGATCTTGGGATCATATGGTAATTATATTTTTAATACCTAGAGGAACCTTCATACTGTTTTCCATTGTGGCTGCACCAATTTACAATCCCACCAACAGTGCAAGAAGGTTCCCCTTTCTCCACATCCTTGCCAACACTTGTTTGTTGGTGATAGGCATTCTGACAGGTGTGAGGTGATAGCTCACTGTGGTTTTAATTTGCATTTCCTTGAGACTAGTGATACTAAACATCTTTTCATATGTCTGTTGGCCATTTGTATGTCCTCTTTGGAGAAATGTCCTTTCAGGTCCTCTGTCCATTTATTTATTCGATTTTTGGGGATGTTAAATTATATGAATTCCTTATATATTTTGGATATTAATCCCTTATTGGATGTACTATTTGCAACTATCTTCTCTCATTTAGTAGGCTGTCTTTTCATTTTGTTGATCATTTCCTTTGCTGTCTTAAAATCTTTAGTTTGATGTAGTCCTATTTGTTTTTTTCTTCTTTTGTTTCCCTTGCCAAGGAAGACATATCCAAGAAAATATTACTAAAAGCAATATCAGAATTTACTGCTTATGATTTCTTCTAGAAGTTTTATGCTTTTGGGTTTTACATTTAAGTGCTCGCTCCAGGGGTATATGCCCTCCTATTGTATTAGAGTCTTGATTGCTGTTGGTATAACAGTGGGTGGGTTTGACCCTCAGGATGACTGGCTGTGACTACAGCAGAGGAGCTGTTGTGCAGGGACTGACCCCACAGAGCGGGGGTTGCCTTTCCAAGGCTCTGATGCTAACCGAGTCTGCCCTTCAAGTGTATTGTTTATAGAGCTGTTTGGGTGGGCTCTGCTGTGGTCTGAGGCTGGACACCAGGTCTATTGCATAGATCTTAATCCAGTTTTCATTTACTAGTCTCTTGAAAAAAAAATGGGTTGTAATACTTAATGCTAATTAAAACATGAGAGAATCAAGCTACATATTTGCAAAATGAGCAGTTCTGACTCTGGCCTCTGTGGCTCAGGTGGGTCCACTGAGGCACACCTGTGTGCTGCCTTGGCGAGAATTCCTGCTGAGAGGGCAGTCCATCTAGGTTAGGTCTTGAGAGAGCCATGCTTACCTAGCAGAATGCAAACATCTCCGAACTTTGCTTTCTGGATAAAAGGCAGCATTAGCCTCCCATTGCATGTCCTTCGGCAGGATCAATCTCACATCCCAGCCTGACACTTGGCCCTGCTCGTAATTAATCTCGCATCTGCCTTGTGATGGGTCGCTAGATGGGAGCACAGCCTTCTGGGGGAAGGAAAGAAAGGCTGGGAGCAGAATAATAAGCGTGGAGGTTTGAGAAGTCTGCTCTATGCCATGTGTTGCAGGAAGCTTTATTTAGTGGTTCACTGTCAGAAAATTATCTTTTGCTATGAATGCTACTGGAGCATTATGGAAGGAATATATAATTTCGCTCTTTTCTTTTTTGAAAATGTCCTTTTTCTCTGGTGTGAATTTGGTGCTTCAGTTGTATATTGTTGTTTTCCCCTCCCCTTCTTTTCAATCAAATCACAGTGGGCTAAATCCTGTCTCTTAGTGGGTTCTAGGGATGTCCTTAGCACTTGGGTCCCTCTACTCAAAAGGATCTGTCAAGTTTCATTCAACTGAAAGAGACCTGCTTCTGATTATTCATGGAATTTAAAAATGCTTGAAGGTTGTTGAATTTTTTTGTTTTACTGTGGTCATCTGTTACTAGACTTGATGAAGGTATGTGTGTGTGGGAGGAGTGATTACAAGGAAGTGAAAAGCCCACGTGCTCATCAGAGGTGGCTAAGACCTGAGTTGCTAAGAGCTTTCAAACAGCTGTCAGCTCCTTGCCTTTCCTGAATAATTCTATGTTACTATTTAAAGAACCAAACCAGGTGCAGGCAGACCTTGCTTTAAAGAAACAATACATGGGAACCTCTCTTTATACAAACTAAGGAGTGACTTCAAGAGTTTTTTTTTTTTAACTAAAAGTTCCCTATTAAAAAGCAAGTTTGCTTAATACCTTGACTATCACAAGATGCACTTCATTTTGGGGATGTGCCCATTATATAGAGGCCCATCTGAGTATCTCTCTGAAAAGGGATTTCTTTTGAAAAAGTCCTTCCCTCCCCACAAACTCCTGATATTGACAATAGGAAGATTACTGCCTAACAGAGTGGTCAGCAAACTCATTTGTCATCAGAGCCAAATATCCACAGTACAACAATTGAAATTTCTTTTGAGAGCCAAATTTTTAAAACTTAAACTTCTTCTAAACGCCACTTCTTCAAAATAGACTCACTCAGGCTATGGTATTTTGTGGAAGAGCCACACTCAAGGGGCCAAAGAGCTGCATGTGGTTCGCGAGCCGCAGTTTGCCGACCACTGGCCTAACCTGGTGTGAGACAAATGTAATGAACCAGAAAGTCCTGTCTTCATTTGTCTCTCAAACACAAAGCCCCACTGACCAGACCTGAGGTGTCCATAAGGTGACTGACCTCTCCTTTCCTGCTGCCTGTTGAGGACCCAGGAGAGACCCTCTGGATGAGCCTCTCAGCCCAAACCCAGGTGGCCCTGGAGGGGGCCCAGGACAGCCATCATTGTCATCGGTGGCTCACCAGTAGGTGCCCCAAATACCACAGTGGGATGTCCCTACAGCTGGCTCTGCCTTGGGAAGCCCTGGGCTCAGGAAAAGATCTGAGAAGACCCTCTGCAAAGCTTGTCTTCTTAGCCAAAGATACAGCCTCACTCTCCAGTCTGCAATAAATTTCCAGAAAACAGTCACACTCATTCTGTCTTCAGAACCTGAAAAGGTAATGTTGGGACTCTGGACCAGAATGGCTGCCATGAAATTCACCAAAGAAGGTGCAGCTTATCAAGAACCTGCTATCTTAACTCTGGGCTGAAAATCTTCAGTGGGCAGGGTGGGCCGTCCCTTGCAACTTGTGTATTTTTTTTTTTAAGACAAAGTGACAGGACACGGCTGACATTATCACAGCACCCTAAGTGCCTCTGAGCTCTCGTCTAACGCAGTGCTTCTAGTAACATACTAGTACTTTGCTGCTTTTTAAACACAAGTGGCAAGAGGATGAAGAGTTTCCTGTTTTAGGGATGGATGTAATACTCCTAAGACAAAGGACTAAGCCTGCAACCTCGCTGACGTTATTCCTTTGTCCTCTCCCAGAGGCAACAGCTTCAGATCCGGGGGATCAGGAGAAGGGGTGAAATGAGAAGACCCTTTGCAAAACTTGTCTCCTTCGCCGAAGATACACCTGACTTCTGTGGTCCTTGTCCTTGACAGGCACTAAAATGGGCCATGGCTTTACTGAGGCAGTGGGGCTTTGAGCAAACTTCTGGAGGCACTATTAACCTTTATGAAAGTCAAAGGTTGGTAGGGGCCATCCATATTTTGTAAAGGTCTTTAATGTTTAAAATTTTTGTTTCATAGTTAATTATTTTCTTTATTCCTTTAATGGGTTCAGACCTTGACGAGGTAGTCAAGGACAAGGCAGCTGGCCCACAACGTTTCTTTGGACTGAGTTGGTGAGATTCTCAGGTGAGCAGGCTGTACAGCAGCAGGACTGGGAGGGAGCGTTCACCACAGCGGTGCCCAGCTCCACTTCTGAACTGAACCTCTCCTGCCTTTTCCAGTTTGAGTCACCTGCTAACAGGGCAGCTACAGAAGAACATAGCCTGGCTTCTTCATGAGGAGTCCTGGAGGCAGGTGAGAGATACTGTCACTCAGCCCGTGTGACCCTGGGCCATCACTCGTCTACCCCAACCTTCAGCTGTGTCACATAGAACAGGGAACTGGGTTATTGTCACTGAACAAGACAGTATGTCCATGTCACTTGCAAAGTGTTCTCCCCACTCCTGCCAAGCGTATGTAAGTATAAAAGACTGCTCACCTTTTGTGGCTGCTTCCGAGTGTCTGAGCACCAGTACTCATCAGAAAGTCGGTGGGAAGTTCTGTGTGAAGGTCTGAGAGGACTCCCACAGAGACACCAGCATCTGGGATGGAAGGATAAAGGTCGGTGAAACAGACTCCCAGTGATTAGCTGACAGTTTTCCTCATCTGTAAAATGGGGACAATACCAATGATTCTCCTTGGGCTCATTACATATTCACAGCGATCATTGTCATCAGTGGCTCACTAGTAGGTGCCCCCAATACCACAGTAGGGTATCCCTATAGCTGCCTCTGCAGCTTGGGGAACCCTGGGGGAGTGGTACACACTTGGAGCATTCCTTCTAAGTAACGCTTTTGGGCTCTGACTTCATTATGCCAAAGGATGGCATGTTAGTTGAACCCACTTTGTTCTTGGAAGTGATTTATTCCAATACCAGAGATTAGAAAAATAAAAAAGGATCCAAGTAGAGGATTGGTGATTCACAGTCAAAATAGGCTACACAGTGTTTAGGTATGCATAGTGAAAGCAATGGAGAAAGGGAACATTATCTAGGTTAGTTGGTAGGAGAGCTGGAGAGCAATACTGAGAAAACACCTTGATGCACACTGGGTAATTGCCCACCTTGTCCCTGGGCTCTGCCATGCAGTGACCCCAGCATGCCCAGCCTATAGAGTTCAGCCACCACAGAGCTCACATTAGGGAGGGGGTACCAGCCATCATTTAAATTCTCAGGGTCTTAGCAGGGAGTGTCCTCTGAGCCTGCTCTGAGGACCGGGTGAGGATGTGGTGTGCAGGGCATATGTGATAAATCCACTCCATCACCCTGGCCTCCCTAAGCCTTGATTCCTTCCTTTTACATCATGCAGGGAAGTCCTAGAACCTCAATGAATGTAGGACCATTGAGCTCAGTTTTCAGCCAACCAGCAAAACAATCTCTGCCAGCCCCTTCCAGCTGCTTGAGCTAACATGTTAAGTCGAGAAACTATTTCATCCTCCTTAGTCTCTTATCCTCCTTAGTCTACTATCCTTATAGCCATTCTTAGGTGACCCAAGGGGCAGGGTCTTGTCTGGGGCAGGGCTTCTGGGCCCTAAATTGCTGTTCCCCTAGTTTTCACCGTTCTTTAGGAAGTGAGATATTTGCTGACAGAGATGCTCAGCTTATTTTGGTGTTGTGCAGAGATTTCACTGGGGTTGGGAGAGGGAAGAATCCTGACCATGAAAGGGTCCCAGTGGAACATGCCTGAGGAAACGCCCTGGAGTCCTACAGAGCTGCTTTCCCAGCTACCTCTCAAGTCATCTTTGCAGGCAGGGATGCGGGCGGCCAGCCAGAACCTGTATGCTCCCTCCAAACGCCAGGAGACTGTGAGCTGTTATCAACCACAGACTGTGAGGTCGGGCCTCACAGAGATGTCTGGCAGCTTCCGGAATGCCTCTGCTGCAGTGACCACCCTTCGCCAAGCCTGACTGTGCACAGTGGCCCAGGTGCCCCCACACCTTCTCTCCAAGTCTCACGGTGAGGTGGGTATCACTGCCCCCTTCGTGGGTGAGGAAATGGAGATTTGGCCTCACCTATGTGCCCACAGTGGGAGTGATGACAAGATAGGGAGGTTGGTTTGGTTTCCCCCTGAAGAGAGAAAGTTGCCTGTGGATCAAGAAGGGGGTGGTGAGGCAAGGCGGGAAAGTGGCTCTCAGGTGCTCATGAGGGACAGGACTTGGGCTCTGCCCATGGTCCACCAGCTCCGGGCATCGTTCAGGAAGCCTCGCCCTTTCTTTTCTCGAAGGTTGGCAGGCTCCCTCCTCCTCTATTGCTTTTCTAAATGCCCTGGTTGCTCCCTTTCACTCCTGCTTTAGAAGCACTCCTTAAACTTTAGTTTCCAAAAGCCTGAAATTGGCAGCAAAGTGGACATTTCAGATTAATACACTTAGGTTGCTTTTGAAATGTGCACGAGAAAGCATAGGATTCCTCAATGCAAACCTGGGACATGGGGTTAAGATAGGGTCTTGGGAAAGCCCTGTGAGTCAGTCCCCTCCTGGTAAAAGGGGGATGATTATCCGCCCCGAGGGTCGTTGTGGGGATCAAACCACATGAGCATGGGTACAAATGCTGTTAACTAACAGTGAGGACAGCTGAGCTCGACCCATCTCTAGTCGCAGGAAGAGACTTTTCTCATTTCTGAAGCATTCCTGCAGGAATTTCTTTCTGCTTCAACATCTGAGGAAAGTGAGTCAGACACGACAGAGTTGGGTAGCCAATGATCAAGAAACAAACACAGAAGCACCAAAAGTCAAGTTAAAAGGCTGGTCCTGGCTACTCTGAAGAGAAGACCAATTTAAGTGATGAGACTTTAAACAAGGAGACTTCCTTCCCAACGATTGTTGCTCACTGCTGCCTACTCGACTATACCATTAACCAGCAACTTCCAGTAAAAGAAGAGTGAAAACTACATTCTCCCAACCAAGCTTATATAGGCCGAGCAAATCAGGACACAGCACGTACAAGTCACGAGAAGGTGAGGATTTAAATCTTTGGGGACAGAATTTTGCAGGCACTTCGTTTTTATGCTGCTCCTCAATGACCCCACTTTGGGGAGTTGGGAATACAGTTGCAAAGGCAGTGGGGTGCGGGGGATGAGATCATGCGAGGTTCACTGTGTCTGCTTTCTATCAGAATGGACCAGGGTGGGAGGGAATGGACTCAAAGGCCGAGACTTGCTGTGAACATCCCAGATGAACCAGGGGCTCGGCCCCAGCAATAGAGCGGTCCCCCTTTCCCTCCACAGAAATAGAATCTGCCTGATGAAGCAGCCCCAATGCAGAGATCCTCCTCCCCGGGGACTCCGCTCCTGGAAGTCATGTTTTTATGCTTCCAGCCTAATTAACAACAAAGGGTCAGTTTATCTTGCCATCCTGATTTTGTTAGTTGGCTTTCAATTTAGGTTATTATGAACCAAATCAGCCAGAAAGGGTTTATGGACAGATCTTCCCTCCCCATCGCTCCTCTCCACACACAGATACCACGATGCCCCCTAAGTCTACAAGCCAGCAAGTGCCATTAACTGACATTCATCAAAACACTCTCCATTGTTCGCAGATGTGAGCGGCTGAGAGGTGGGAATTACGTGGCATTTCATTTAAATCTGTATTGAAGACCTGCCTGACAAAACATATTAAGGGGAAGAATTGCCGGCTTGGGAAATGGGGCTATGTTTATGGCTTGCCCCATATTTTTCTCTCCTAAAGAAAGAAAATGACACTGCCCCTCTCCTTCTGCAGCTCACCAGCTCCCCCCCACCCCCTACACACCATCATCCACCAAATGGTAACACTTCATTTTCCTCTGTGAGCGAAGCTTTTGTTAGCAGTGTCTATGAAATTACGATAAACACTCTGGGCCTCTGCACCAGCATCTGATAGTAAAATAACCCACAAGCTCTATTTTCTGGGGGGGGGAAAGATGATTTATTGAACTTACTGGGGTGACATTGCTTAATAAAATTATATAGGTTTCCAGGGGACAATTCTGTAACACATCATCTGTACATTGTATTGTGTGTTCACCGCCCCAAGTGAAGTCTCCTTCCATCACCATTTACACCCCCCCTCTTTACCTCTGGTAATCACCAAACTGAGGTTTCACTTGTTTTTCTCCACCCAGCCCCCTCCCTTCTGACAGCTGTCAGTTTGTTCTCTATATTTGTGAGTCCATTTCTATGTATTTTGTTTGTTAATTGCCTTTCTCTGACTGGCTTATTTCACTTAGCATAATGCTCTCCAGGTCCATCCAGGCTGTCACCAAAGGTAAGATTTTCTTTCTTTTTACCGCCGAGTAGTGTTCCCTTATGTAAACGTACCACAACTTTTTTTATCCACTCATCTACTGATGGGCACTTGGGCTGCTTCCAAATCGTGGCTATTGTAAACAGTGCTGCAGTTAATATAGAGGTGTATATATATTTTGGAACTGGTGTTTCTCGATTCCTTGGGTAAATTCTCAGAAGTGAACAAGCTCTGCATTTAATGGTGTTATCGGTAGGATCTCCCTCTGGAGGTACGTGGTGGCCATCTAAACACAGGCCACAGGAGCTGTGTGCTTCTCTGGAGAGAGATGGTCACTAACGGCCTCTGACCAAGAATGATGCCACGCTAATGAGTGCACAGAGCTGCCAAGGGGCAGTGATTCTCCCTGCTGGACTCTGCTGGTCTCCAAGGGCAATCCTGCACACCTAGTGCTTGCCATCGTGTTCTTTTCTTTGGATCCTCAAGTTTACATATTATCTTTCAGGTTACTTTTGCATTGTAATAAAAAAGTCAAAGGAGCTCACAGATGGAAGATTGTTTTTACCTTCTTCTTTCAGTCTGTCTTGGATCAGGAGACTGCTCCAGAGAGCAGGTAGGGCACAACATGCATGTGTGGGCCACAGAGGTCCAGGAGAATGCTGGGGGACCTATGGGAGCAAAGTGGAGGTGGGGAAGCTGGTATAGGCCCTTGTAATCATAGGGACACTTGCTTTTGACCATTGGTGCATCCTTTGCTTAGGACAGTGGTCGGCAAACCTCAGCTCACAAGCCACTTTGGCCCCTTGAGTGTTCTAACACCACTTCTTGAAAATAGACTCACCCAGGCCAAAAACCGACTTCTGTGTAGGGGCCACGAAGTTTCAATCGCACTGTATGTGCGTGCCCGCACGTGGTATGTTGTGGAAGAGCCACACTCAAGGGACCAAAGAGTTGCATGAGGCTTGCAAGCTGCGATTTGCCGACCACTGGCTTAGAAGCCCTCTGATATTGCAAACCGGTGCTGAGTGTGGGTGGGGTTGAGAAATCCTGTCAGATCCTGCATTGTGATGAAATCGGTGCATTGGACCACTCAAGAGTTCTGCTTCTTGGCTAACTTGCTATTTCTAGGCTTTGAAGTATCATAAGCATCTGAAGGTAGGAAGTATGGCCGTGCTCTGTTGAACTTGGTGAGGGTCATGTGGCCATAATCTCTCCAGGGAGACCTCTGTGGTCCCCAACATTGCTGGGATAGGAAACAGCAGTTAATTTCAGCCCTTTCTTTGGGCCTTTGCTGTTTTCAGGATTTCTGGGATGAGTCGAGCAGAGGAAAGGAAAACAGAGCAGTGCTTTATGTTGTCCCCCTGGCATTCCCCAGGAGTGACTCTCCCACCTCTTCAAGCTGTAAGCCTTGAGGCGTCTGGCTGGGGCTGCCCATGCAGCCCACAGTTCCATCCCTGGATGAAGGCCATGGGAATCCTGAGATTCAGGAGGGCAGGACTGTGGAACCAACTTCAGAGTGATAGAGAAGCCCCCAGCTCCCTGACAGCATGTGGCTGATGGCCTGGCTGGGTGCCGTGGTTCTGTCCTGTCACAGGCACCAGACCCTCCTAGTTCCTCACCCTCCAAGTAAGAGCCTTAGGTCCAGTTTGGTGAAAGCGTATACATTTATTGGAGGGTGTGCACACACTTTTCTGTAATCTATATATATATAAAAGGTTAATATGTAAAGTGTCCCCTTGGCAGTTCGACCAGCCCAGGAGTTCGATCGCTCGCTATTATGTGCACTAACCAGCACAGGGTGGCGCACTGAGAGAGTGAGGGAAGGAGGAGGTGGGGAACCTCATCAGCTCTGATGACCAGCCAAGCCTAGGGACCCTACTTGTGCATGAATTTCATGCACTGGGCCTCTATTATATGCGGTAACACTGCTCTTCCTAACTGGTTTGGCTGTTAGGGGCAATTGTGAAGGGAATGGTAATTACTCGTCAAGAGTACAATAATTTGAATTAAGTACATGATCTAGTCCCATCATGTCTAGGAAGCATAAGCAAGATGATATCTATCCTAAAATTGTTGTAAATACTTCTGATCTTCATATAAAAATCAGATTAAACAAATGCTAATACCCTATTAGCTTCCCTTTGAACAAACGAAAAGTTCTATTTCTTTAGGAAGTAATTTCTGATTATCCTATGGCATCTTCTGCCATTCCCTGACCCCAGGTTCTGCCTCTACGATGTTACACAATGCTGTTTTGAAACCCCAAATGACTTAGCATCTCCTATAGATTGTCAGTAAGGAGCTCCTGGGACCCTGCTCGCATCTCCCCATGTGCACATCCTGGATCCAACCACAGGGAAAAGACAAGTCAGGCAGCCTGGACCAAGAAGCACCAGGGCAGAGATGACAGACGTGGGGAGCCAGGGTGAGTGCCTTTCCCACTGTCTTCCACGTTAGCTATTGGCACCTGGAACTATGCTCTTCCGGCTTTATTTACCGGTATCTCACACGACTCTCCACTGGACATAGCTCTGTAAGGAGGGGGTCTGGTCTGACCTTGGAGCTAGATACAGCACTGAACAGAAGAATGCCTGGCACACAGTAAATGCTTAATACAGACTTGGTGAATGAATGAGAAGCGACATCTTTGTCCCAGGGAACTGCCCACTCTCCCCTTGATCTTTGAATACCCCTGGGATTTGCACAGAGCAGGAGTGAGGAAGCAATTCAGGAGATTCTCCTGGAGGATGGAGAGCAGACAAAAACCTAAGCTCAGAATTATGGCTAAGATAAGAGCCATACATCAGAAGGATGCACTAAGTACCATGGTTAAAAGCCCCAAGACCCTGGCATCACAGCCTAGAGACAATTGCTAGGATGTTTTGGGTCTGTGTTTTTAAGACCAGAAATCACTGCAGAGAAACAGGAAGAGGAGGAGGAAAGAGCTGCAGAAAGGAATGAAGCTGGGCAGCAAGCAGCTCACAGAGGGAGGCCGTCCGAACTGTGATGCTGTCAGAATTTGCCATGTGCGGGTGTGGGTGAAACTGGCCCATGCCAGCAGAAGACTTAGGCCCTGGAAGACACAGACATGGAGGTCTTCAGCTCCAGGGGCAAGAAAAATCTCTAAATATTTCCTCTTCTAGATCCAACCATGTGTAAACATAAGTTCTGACACACATTTACCACAAAAACATTTTTTAACCTAATATTTAGATAGCTAGCCTAAGTATTTTTGCTAATGTATGTGGCCTTTTATGAGTTTTTACATCTCTCAAACACTTGCTTTCCTATTTTGGAATGAATAGCTGCCTACTCTGTGCTGAGTGAGATCTGAGGCCAGAGCCTTTGGCATAGTGCACTGGGGCCACGCCAGACACACTTTGGGGTGATGGAGCTGACTTCTGCTTAACAATCCTCTTAAGGACTTTGATTACCCAAAATAATATTTCAGTTGGTAACTGAAAATGTACCTTCATCTAATCATGAGAGAACATTAGAAAAACCTAAAATGAGGGACATCCCTGTTCCCTTAAAAAGTGTAAATGTCATGACAGGCTTAGGAAGTGTTTCAGATGGCAGAACATCTAAGAGACATAACCAGATGCAATGAACACTACTGGACTGGATCCTGGACCAAGGGAAAAATAAATTTATTTAAAGGATATCATTGAGACAAATGGCAGAATTTGAATATGGATTGTGATACTGTATCAATACAGTTGTATGAATAAATTAATATTGCATCAATGTTAAATCTCCAGAATTGGATCATTGCATTTGTTTGTTTTCTGGAAATAAAAGGTGAAATATTTGAAGATTAACTCTCAAATGGTGTAGCAAAACATGTGTATATGTATGTATGTTTGTGTATGAAGGAGAGGAAGAGAAGTGATAAGGCAACTGATCTGGACTAGAGTATATAGGAACTCATTGTCCTATTCTTAATAATCTTAAGTTTTAAATTATTTTTGGGTGAATAATTTTTCATTTTTTCTCATTTTTTAAGAGGAGTTAAACATATTTGAAGTAACTGACATCACATTTAATGTCAATTTACCATGTTATTTCTTTAAACTCTAACGTTATATGATCCCAGTAATTACTTCATGTACCGTATAATCTTAAACTGATTCTTAATTTTCTGGGTCTTGCTGAAACAGAAGGTTTATACTTTTCTTCTATCAGTATAATGTGGCTTAAATCATGACATGCCCTTTAATTAAATCAGAAAAATATTCCTAGTAGTTAAGGGTATTAAGTTGGTAATTTTGGGGGCTGATGTGGCTAGAGGTCTTTGGAAAGCACGCTTCTCTCTCAGATGCTTGGTCATCAAGGGGTACTCACTTTTAGCCAGCAATTAAAATGCAACTGTTGCCTGTTTGACACGATCATACTCTTCCTTCCACTCAAATGATCAAAAGGACACAACCAAGAATATTTTGTTTGGCAAGTGGCCCAAAATTGCTAAATTTATGTATTCTATTTTTGCTTCATCCTGTGATTGGATTAGTTACTAGGCAACTGAAGTATTTAATTTCATTTGCTAATAGTTACATTTTAATAGAGGCAGCTGTGTACATGACCAGTGCCGACTCTACAAACACAGCCTAACACCAAGCCTCCGTGAGCAGCAGTCCGCCCGACTGCCTCATCCTCTTAACCTTGTATTTGACTTCCATGGACAGGAAAAGTGATGGCTCTTTAAAATATATGTATTTTTTCTATAAATAAATCCAAGTGATTTATTTTTTTTCACTCGAAGATCTACCTGTTTGGGGCATCCTAAATCCTCTTTCAGACTCTGGTTCAAGATGGCAGACCAGGCACATGAAAACAAATCCTTAACAGCATGGAAAGAGCACCATCAGTGCCCCAGTGATACTGATGACAGACTGGAACAGTGAAAACTGCTACCCCAGCAGGGAGCGTGGCAGAGGTTCACGAGTCTTTCCAGCGGTGGGCCCGAAAACCCCGCATTTGTAGAGACGGCAGACCACAGGCGCTTGTGAGGGAAACTAGTTACAAGCTGCATCCACAGGCCTGGACCCTCCCCCAGCCGGTGGAAGGCTGGCTGCAGTGTGTTCTGGGAGTGGCTCTGAAAGAACAGGAGGCAGAGGAAGAGAGAAGCCCAGCTCTTCCCAGAATGCAGCTGAGCGGCGGAGGCTGACTGCTTCACCCCAGGCTGAAGCTTCCCTATGAGAGGGGTCCTGGGGGGCCCTCCGCTAACCGACAAGGTTCTCAGCCATCCCTCCCACTCAGAGAGCTGCAGTGGGAAACTGCCAACTCCAGTCCCTACACGCCTGCACTTGAATGTGTGAGTGCACACCCAGGAATCAGGAGATGTTTGAGGAAACCATTTGCATAACCGAGAAAGATAAAAAGTAACCTGAGCAGGAGTCCAATGCAAAGAACAGAACGCGCACACAGACAGACAGACACAGAGAGTTACCGCATCAGTGAAACAGGATTGGGCTATTGTGGAAACGGAGCAGTCAGAGGACGGGAATGTGTCCCTGGAAGTTTGTCCTGTGGGAGGCAGGATACAAATCCTGACTCAAATTCTATTTCCCCATCAGCGATGAGAGTGACATGCTCCGCTTCAACAACTGACGAAGAGTCGGAGGTGGAGCTTCTGCAGCACCAGAGAAAGCAAGAGAAGCAGCAGCACAGCATAAAGAAAAGGGAGCCAGAGAGAGAAACAGGGAACAGTGAAGTCCATACTAGTAAACGACAGGGATAAGTCCATACAGACCAATGGTTACAGTTACTATCAAGTCTCATTCCCCTATGAAAACACAGACTTTCAGGTGGGACTGAGCTGTACGTTTACGAAAGACTTAAAGTGACATAAAATAGAATGCTTGGAGATAAACCTAGTGTTATAACAAAGAAAGCATAAATGCAGTGTTAATAACAGACAGAAATGGGATTCAAGGCCAAAGGCAAGGGAATATTTTATATGGATTAAAAATAGAATCTCGAACAGTGGTTGGCAAACTGTGGCCCCTTGAGTGTGGTTCTTCCACAAATTACCACTTGCGGGTGCACAGTGCTATTGAAACTTCGTGGCCCATGTACAGAAGTCAGTTTTTGGCCTGGGCAAGTCTATTTTGAAGAAGTGGCATATAGAAGAAGTGGGGGTGTCAGTAGGGTGATGGGAGACATGGTGCATGTGGCTCGCGAGCTGTGGTTTGCTGACCACTGATCTAGAAGATACTAGTCACAAACCAACACAGCACAAACTATTAAGAGTTATAAATGGCAACAGATCAAGTAGACAAAAATATAGATAAGAATAGATCTATTGAATACACAATCATTGAATTTCATATTTAAATTCAGTTTCCAACTAACAGAAAATTTATGGTTTAAATTTTCATGTAATGCTCGAAAGATAAACACTACAAGTTTCTTGGAATCTAACACAAGAGTAATTTATAAAAGAAAATGAAAGCTGAAATTAGAGATGGTATAGCAATGAATGATGATGAGAACACTCAGCAATATTATGAATTAAAACAAAAAATATCACTATATACCCAAAAGACATCAAAAGGAAAATAGGGATCACTATGAGCAAATACACCCCCCATGTATACACACTCATGCACTGGGGGGCGGGGGATGTCTGTCAGCCTGGCCTGTGCCCTCTCACAGTCTGGGACCCCCTGGGGGATGTCCACCTGTGGGCTTAGGCCCAATCCCCACACCCCCAAGATTGGGCGTAAACTGGCACTCAGACATCCCTCTCACAATCTGGGCCTTTTGCAGTCCAGGACCCGTCGCTCCTTACTGCCTGCCTGCCGCGGAGGCAGGGGAGGCTCCCACCACTGCCGCTGTGCTTGCCAGCTGTGAGCCCGGCTTCTGGCTGAGCAGGGAGGAGCACTGTTCCACCAGAAGCTGGGCTCGCTGATCCTCAGAGCTGGCCCTGTCCCCCGCCCACTAGTGATGGGGGGGTGATCAGGGGCCGGGCCAGCCAGGGAAGGGGCCGTGGGAGGTTGAGGCACCGTGGTCGTGTCCCATCACACCTCTCTGGAGGCCCCAAGACCACGCTGGCCCCTCTCCCACCGCCTCTGTGGAAGGGGCTGCGCTGAGACTGCCATGGCTGGCCTGGCAGCTCAGGCTCGCTGCCCCCACCTCCTGCCCACTGGTAGTTCTGGAAGGTCGCTCTGCCATCTGGTCTAATTAGCATATTAGCTATTTATTATATAGGATACATATATACACACACACTAAGTGGCCAGGTTATTATGCGTTCAGAGATCATAATAATCTGGCTACTCAGTGTATGCATTCTCTTCCAATAAATAGAAGAGGAGGAAATACTTCTCATCTTGTCTTATGAAGCCATGATTATCCTAATACCAAAACCAGACAGGGACAGTATAAAGAAAATTATAGGTCAATATCTTGCATAAAAACAGATGCAAAACTCCTTAACAAGACATTAGCAAATAGAATTCAGAAATATATAGGAGAAATTATCCACCATGGCCAAGTGGGGTTTATTCTAGGGATAAAAGTTGGTTTAAAAGTCAAACATCGATCAATGTAATCTAACACATTAACAAGCTAAGGAAGAAAATCACCTGATCATACCAATTAATGCATAAAAACATTTGACAAAATTCATTACCCATTTATGATAAAAATAACCAGAAAATAGGAATAGAGGGGAACTTCCTCAACTTGATTAAAGCATCTACAGACTGTTGAACAGTTAATATTATACTTCATGGCGAGTGCTTTCCCCATAAAATGGGACAAGACAAAGTTGTCTGCTTTCACCATGCCTGCTCAATATAGTACTGAAAGTTCTAGCCAGGGCAATAAGGCAAGAATAAGCTATAAAAGGCATAAAGAATAAAGAGGAAGAAATAAAACTTTTTTCTAGATAACATAAGATTATGTAGAAAATTCCAATGAATCTGAACAAAACAAAAACTACTAGAACTCTTAAGGAAGTTCAGCAAGGTCACAGAATACTAGACAAGCATACCTAAACCAACTGCATTTTTATATGCTAGCAATGAACACATAAACGCCAAGTAAAAAAACCCCACAGTACCATTTACAACTACTCAAAAACAAAGAGAATCACATGTAGTCTAACAAAACTTGTAGAGAAGTTGGATGCTGAAAACCGCAAAATGCCAATGAGAGAAATAAAAGATCTAAATAAATGGAGAGACATATTGTGTTCATGGATTTGAAAAACTGCCACATAATAAAGATGTCAATTCTGCCCACATAGATACAGTTTAGCACAATTCTTAACAAAGTCTCTCTATTTGTAGATATAGGCAAGATTATCCTAGAATCTTTAAAACAATTTTAAGATGAACAAGGTAAGACAAATCAATCTGCTCAATTTTAAGACTTAAGAGATATAGTAACCAAGACTGTGTGGCATTAGCAGAAGGAGAGAGACAGATCAATCAAAAGAATGGAGAACTTAGAAATAATTAAACATTATTGCCCAACTGATTTTTCACAGATGTACAAAATAATTTAGTGGAGGAAGAACAGGCTTATTAACAAATAGTGCTAGAACTAGACATCAATGTACAAAAAAATAGAAAAAGGAACCTCAATTTAAACCTCATATCTTATATAAAAAGAAACTCAAAATGGATGAAAGACTTAGATAAAAACATAGAGTATCTTTGGTGTCTGGGGTTAGGCAAAGGATCTTTAGATATGACATGACACCACAAAGGGAAAAAAGTTGGATTTTCGTAAAGTAATACAGACCGAAAGTATTTAAAAGCCATATATCCCCCAAAGGGTGGCTTTATAAAATATTCAAGGAACTCTCTTAAACTCAACAATCCAATGGGAAAATGGGCAAAAGACATGAACAGACAGCCGTTTTCATTGAAGAGCAAAGCAGCACCTGAAAAACTATCCATTAGGGAAATGCAAACAGACCGTGCTGAGGTGTCCCTGCACTCCTGTTAGCACAGATAAAATTAGAAATAGTGACAGCACAGGTGCTGGAGAGGATGTGAAAAGACCGTACACCGCCTCTGGGAATGTAAATGGGATGTCCACTCAGGAAAACCGGCTGTTTCTTCAGAAAACAAACGTACACTGGCTGTATGACGCAGCAGCTACACCCCAGGGCATTTGCCTCAGGAAAATGAAAACTTGTACTTACACACACAAAATATATGTTCATAGTGGCTTTTCTAGTAATAGCGCCAAACTATTCCTCCCTAGGTAAATGGTTAACCTAACCATGGTTCCCCACACCACAGAATACTACTCTGCAACAGAGAGGAAAAAACTACTGATACCACAAGGGCATTATGTTGAGTAAAAAAGCCCCTTAGAAAAGGTCACATTTAGATAGCATTCTCAAAAGGGTGAAATTACAGAGGCGGAGAACAGGTTAGTGGCTGCCAACAGTTAACACGGTGAAAGGGGAGTGTGTGTGTGTGTGTGTGTGTGTGTGTGTGTGTGTGTGTGTGTGTGCGTGCGCGCGCGCGCTGATTATAAAGGGGTGGCACAGAGCAGATCTTTGGCTAGTTTTGCATCTCAGTTGTGGTGACAATGACATAAATCCACGTAGGTGCTTTTTTTTGTAAGGTTGGTTTTGATAATGTACTATAGTTATGTACAATATAACCATGGGGGGAGGACTGGATAAAGGATGCACAGGCAACTTTAAGTGATTCTAAAATTACTCTGAAATAAAAAAATTGTTAAAAAGTTACAAAAGGTTAGAATATAAGCTCTCTGAAATCAGGAACTTGACCAGTTCTTTGGTATTAGATCCTTAGCATCTAAACAGTGCCTCACCCATAGTAGGTGCTCAATTAGTATGTGGAAACTGATGAATACTGATGTAATAGAGTCCCATTTTTGTTCTTAAGGGCACATGATTATAAAGGGTGAATGTTTGAAAACATAAACACTACATGGTGAATGGTGATGATGGACAAAGTTGGGAAGAGATGAGGAGCATCTTACAGACAATGCAGAAATACACAGATAATAGGCTACCTCCATCATTCTAGTACAAGGTCTTTCCCATCTTAATGTTTTTGTTTTTTTTAATAGATGCTTATTCTAGAAAAAAGAAAACATATACCTATGTAAGGAATACCCCTCGTGTCTTCATTCTGCTGTCCTGGGAGATAGCAAGGGAGGAGCCATGAGCACAAGGCAGTGAGTGGGTGATGGGCACAGCCTGCCCGTGGCATGGCATCCTTTCCAGGGGTTGGCTCACCTTGCCTGCCAGCTTGTCTCTGAATGCTCAGTGTCAGGGTGGAAAATGCATGTTACATATGAAACCAGTCCAGCTTACTTTAAAATTTCTTAAATTCTTAAAATAACACAAAAATTATAGTCTATAAATAGCATCTATTTACTGTTTGAGAATCCGTCCTCTTCCCAGGTCCCCTTCCTTGCCTTTCTGCCAGGAGGCACAGTGCAACACATGTTTAAAGCATTCTCTTAAATCAAGGCTTTTCTGCCTTTTCATCTCCTGGCACACACAAAACTAATTACTAAAATTCTATGGCATGCCAAAAATATAATTATTGCCAATTGACAAAGAAATAGGTATGATTTTGATTCATTCACACCAGATGGCTATTGTTGTGTTGGCTGTTGTAATTTTTTATTTGATAATCTAAGGGAGAAGAAATCAGTGCCCCTAACTAGTCAGGTATTTCATGTTCTAAAAATTCTTGTGGCGGACCAGTTGGAAATCGCTGTCTTAAATGATAGTGGTCTTTTAACCAGTTTATTGCTTCTGCAGGTGGTGACGTAAATTCCCTTTGCCATTAGGGCAAAGGCACTGAAAAGTTACCCATTATATTCTTCATTTCCCTTTTTAGCTCTCTTCTATGACAGTGGTCGGCAAACTCATTAGTCAACAGAGCCAAATATCAATAGTGCAACGATTGAAATTTCTTTTGAGAGCCACAAAGTTTCAAACGCACTGTACATGCGCGCCCGCACGTGGTATCTTGTGGAACAGCCACGCTCAAGGGGCCGAAGAGCTGCATATGGCTCGTGCGCGGCTATTTGCCGACCATAGGTCTATGAGATTATGGCTTGAATGTACCTATTTTAGGGCAGCCTTGTGCCCCTGCATGAAAAGGCCACAGCAGACACAAACCTTAATAACATTTTAATTTTACAAGGTGTCCTAGAGTGCTTTAGGCTGTGCATGGGGCCTTCACTTACATTTCTTAGCAACCACATAAGAGCCCTGTGAGGTAGGCAGTCTGAAAACAAACATAAGAAATGGAATATTGCACCTAACATTCCACGTTTAGACGGTGGATGAGTCAGAAACAGCCAGAGGTTTCAGCCTCCCATTCCACTGTGCTTTTTGTGTGTTCCAAGGGCACACTGTGGGAAATGAAATATGATTTGCTGCAATCTTTAAAAAAAAAAGAATGCTAACAGCAAAGACCCCTGCTTCACATAACTCCTTGATGCTACCTTAAATGTAAAACAAATTGGCAGATACTAAAGACGCACTGTGGTGGTTTGGAGACCCACTTCCTACAGAAATACCGCTGGTGGAACTCTAGAATAAACAAAATTATGATCTTTTACAAAGCAGAGCCAAAACACAGCCTTGCTTTTAGATAAAAGTCTGGTGAAGCACAACAACTAACTGCGTTAGAGTCTCGGAGTCTTTGTTACCACTGTTAACAGCCTGCAGATGGACTAAATTGGACCAAGAACATAGCTTAGAGCTTTAAACCATTTTCCCTCCCGGTTGGGGAGGGAAAATGAATCTGTAGCATGAAATGTACAAGAAAAACTCATGGGAAAAGTATAGAAAACCTGGAGATTCTACTGACTAAGGGGGGACTGGGATGCAGGCAAGTGTTCTTTAGAATGAAACCTTCGTTAAAGCTGCCTCCAAGATCAGTGGTTCTCAAACTTGGCTGCACAGTGAATTCATGTGGGCTCTTTGGACAAGTACCAGCACCCGGTTCCTCTCCCAGGCACTCAGTTTGATTGAGGGGGGCGGAGGCGGTCTGGGAAGAGGTTTTCTAAAAGCACCTCATCCCCTGGTAATTCTAATGGGTAGCAAGGTTCGATACTACAGATCTGTGGGTCTGCACACCCTCCATTTGCCCCCGAGGTTAGTGCAAACCCAGGGCTGCAGACCGTGACAACAGGTGAGCCGGAGGACCAGCCTCCCCGGAGGGTTATAACTCGGGGACCCTGAGGCTAAGTGGAGAGCAGGAGGTGTCATCTGTCTCCTGGGGACCTGCAGCATGGAGGGAAATGTGCTAAGAATAAGATCCTTATATGGTCTCTCTTTACTTTTCAGAGATCCCACTTTCACTTTCTTTTTCAAGAATAAGAGGATACTTGTTACGAGTCAACAGTCACTATCCAACCTGGATTTGGGGAAATCAGCCTGGTAGGTAATTGCCCAAAATTACATTTTCCCTCCTTGACTTGGTGAGAAAGTTCCCAATATTGCGGCTTAGGCACCTCTCTTTTAAAAACCAAGTGGGTTACAGTTAAGTGGAAAATATTCCTTTCCTTTGCTTCCACTGTGAGTGAATTCTGACCCTTTGTACGTTTTTTGGGGGGTGGGGGGGGGAAGAGGGACAATGCCATTTTTTTTGCTTCTTTGACCAAACAACACACCAACACACCAAATGAAGTCCAGTTTGCTACATGGAACAGCGAGACAGGAAAGACACATGGAAGCAGGCTGTCCATCCCAGGGATCCACGGGCGGCCAGTGACAAGGCTGCCTGTGGGGGACACACTTCACACTGTGCAGGCCTGCCCCCCCGGGGAGCAGAGTGGAGCCAGGGACAGACTCAGCAAGAGCTGGGCAGAGTCACCTGCGATCAATGTCATCTGACTTAATTATCGAGGAGCTCGGAGAAATTGAACGTTTGATTAGCACCTTCAAACACAAAGGCAGGCATCACAGCTTTTCTCTCTCCGCATTTCTGGCAGGCATTAAGACAGACGCAATTAGAGACCGCGGCAGCCGTGATCCTGTCACTATTCCAGCGGGTGATGTGGGAGCCACCCTCACCTTCCCATTGGTTTCAAGACCCACAGAACCTTCTAGAACGGGCATCTAAAAGGGGACATGTTCCCTGCATGACTGTTGATTTCACCTCTTCCAATTAAGTATGGCTGTTGTTTCTCTGAATCATTCATTGAACATTAATCCCCTTGAAACTGATCACTGCAGGGACACTTTGCTTTTTAAAAATCAGGGTGTGTTGCCGAAACCGGTTTGGCTCAGTGGATAGAGCGTCGGCCTGCGGACTGAAGGGTCCCAGGTTTGATTCCGGTCTAGGACATGTACCTTGGTTATGGGCACATCCCCAGTGGGGGGCGTGCAGGAGGCAGCTAATCAATGTTTCTCTCTCGTTGAGGTTTCTAACTCTCTATCCTTCTCCCTTCCTCTCTGTAAAAAATTAATAAAATATATTTTTAAAAAATCAGGTTGTGTTTAGTAAAAGGCGCCGGCCTGGCTTTGCTGATGGACCAGCAGCTGCGACATGGCAAAGCCGTGGCCCTCTTGGCCCGTGCCCCCCAAGTCCCATCCCTGCGGCGAAATACATTTCCTGCCTTTCTCAGCTAATAGACTCTCTTCCGAAAGGAAAGTCAGTCCTTGGGCAACGCAGCATTAAACCGCCCGAGGAAGAATGAAATATTTCAGAAGAGCACAGGGTGAAAAATGGCAACTGCTATTTTAGATTCTTTGAACATTTAAGTAGAGGAGCAAAAAATAGAAAGCAGCTTGTACTCGGTACAACGGATCTTAGCTCACTTTTGTGAGATTCTTAATACCGTGCGGGGAGACTGCGGGGAACAGCAACACGCGTGGACACAGCAGGCGCTTGAGTGTCAGGGGCCTGGAGGCTGTCCGACCTCTTCGGTGGGCAAAGGATATGCAACAAACAAAAACTGACCTGCTTTCCTCACCCTCACGGCATCACAACGAAGAGCGAAGCTTTCGCCCTGGGGAGGAGCAAGCTCTGGAGTCGGGTGCCCTGGGCGGGGGCCTGCTCCATGTTCTCGCCTGGCAGGTGGCATGGCGTCAGCCAACTCTGCTGAAAAGGGGAGGCCCGGAGAGCCCGCAGCAGGGCAGGTGTGGGGATGAATGCCCTGCGTCTCGGGGAGTGGGGAGCCATCAATAACACGGGGCGACGACGCTATAATCATGAGGCAGACTTAACCTGGACACCTGTTTTGCCGCAGCAGCACAAAGCAAGCCCTCTCCTCCGTGGGTTGGGAGAAGCAGGTAATTGTGAAAACACTGCAATCATTTTTCTAGCTTGCGCTCTTACAATCCAATTTATAGCCCTGCTCCTCACAGCTGCTTTCCATGCGCACACGGCGGTTAAACGTATTAGCGGGTTCGGAATACAGGCTCTCGTATTTATGGCTCACCCAGGAGAGGCCCAGTGATGTGACTTCAACTGTTTTTTAATTTGCTGTGCCTGTGTCCCTCTGCCTGGGGCTCTGCACACATGCACGTGGCCGGCGGGGACAGAGGGGCTGCGGCGAGCGTGCCACCAGCCTCGGGGGTGGGGGTGGGGCTTGTGTTACCCAGGCAGGGACCCACCTAAGTCTCCAAAGCACCTCCATCTCCAACACCATGCAGGTTGTGGGCTCAGATCCCGGCCTGGCCTGAAGACACCGCCATGCACAGATGCCAAGGGGCAGCTCATGCAGTTTTACAACCAGTTTTGGTTCCCCATGGTAGGACTCCTCCACAGTTCTTGGTGGTTCAAGACTCTAGATGTTGGCTCTGTTACTAGTGGTTCCAGATGTCCAGTCCCCCCAAGCTCACATGGCAACACAGCTCCAGGCCCTCAAATGTTCCCAGACCCCGCACTGCCCGACTGACCCTCTTTGAAGTCCTATGGGGGCCTCCCTGCTTCTGCTGGCAGTATCCCCTCCTCCCAACCGGCTGGGTCATACTGCCTCATTCCAGTCTTGTCTCACATGCCACCTACTCCATGAGGCCTCTCCAGTCCCCTGCCAGCCAGCCCCCACTCCTTCCCTGACACATGGCATATACTATAAAACGGCAGTGGTGTGCATTATGGATTGACACGTGCCAGTGCCCTTGAGGCCTGAGATACAGGGTTGTGTCTTAGATATCCCTCTACCTGGCCTGTTCACTCACCCCGTCCATGCATGCGCTTAGTAGGTGTACAACATGCTTTGGCTGAACTGTGTGTTTGCTCACCAAAACGAAATAACCCAGCTCTCAGAAATCCTGAGTCAGGGTCTGGCCGTTTTAGGTGTTGGGTGTCCAATGCAGTCAAACAACACAGACCCTCCCAGAACCCAAGAGAAGTCCTGACGCTGAGGGCATGGGGACAGCACCCAACCAAGAAGCCCTCAGTCCCTGGAAGGGGTGCAGAGGCCCTGGCAAGAATGGGACTCCCCACTGAAGGAACGTGCCTTGACAGAAGCCCTGGACGTAGGTGTCTGTGAAGCACACAGTGCCCAGTTCTCCGTGGGCACCTTGCCACGGTTAGGCTGCAGGGTTCTAAGGATCCCCTGTTCAAATCTGGGCCCCTGGAATGTCCCCTGAGCTTGTTAGATTAGGGTGGAAGCCGCTCAAGCTGGCTCTCAACTGTGCAGCAGTGTGAGGCGCTTGGGTTTTGGAGCAGGGCCCGCCTAACACTATTCCCAACCAGCTGTCGCTGTCCAAGGTCCTGATCCATGCATAGCCGTGTCCTCCTCTGAGGTGGGGAATGTGACTCTGTCCTTACCTCCCAGAGGCGTTACTGCGTGCACAGTTCTAGCACAGTCCCTGGCACACAGTCAGTGCTCAGTAATGCTCACAGTTATTAGGATGCTGCCGCTGCTGTGAAGAGGCGGTTCCACGGGGAGTGAATTACGTCTCCATAATCTGGTAGGAGCCAGAGAATATGGGGGAACCTGTTTTGCTTGCCGAGGCCGAGCGGGTAGGAGGAAGTCAGGGAAGGGGAGAAAATGACACCGGGACTCAGGAGATCTAGATCATGCTGGCAGATGCAAGACCTGCTTTTTAAGTTTTAAGATGACGTAGAGAAGGAGGGAGGGCTGGAGAGAGAAAATGGAAAAAAAATTTTTACCTCACTGACTTTAAAAAATAAACTGTCTCATGACAATAACTACTTCCCTACTCAGTTCGTCACGCAAAGATTAGAAATAAATAATAGGTGGCAAGTGAGGGACGGGGCCCCGTTTATGACCCTCAGGAGCTGAAGAGCCAGGACACACACTGGCTGTCCTCTTACCGGCTTCCTCTTAGCCAGCGAGGGTGTGAGAAATCACCGCCCTCCAGCACCCTGTGCTTTTCAGATCCAGCGGAACTACAACCGCTCTCGCCAGTTAATGACTGAAATGGCACCGGGGACCTGCCTTCCTGAAATGGACTGGCACAGTCAAAGGGCAGGGAGGCCAGCCCTGCAGATAGCGGTGCTTAAGGAACCACTGGAAGGAGGCTCATGAACTATCTGCCTTCATCCTGGACTCAAATCACCCCGAGAGGCTGGAGAAAACCACTTTCAGTGTGTGCAGGGCAGGCGGGGGGAGAGGGTGGCGGTGAAAAAACGCCGCATTTGAACCAGAGAACTATTTCAAGGAGGAGGAAATCAGCGAACCACTCAAGGCAAGCTATTGATGGCGCGGCTGCTATTAACAGGTAATTTACAATGTGCACAAGAGGTTTTGCTTCCAGAAGCATCTGCTTTCAAGCAGCACCACTGAATACCCGTAGAGGTCGTCTCCCAGACACGTGGGGCTCAACATGCTCGGGAGGCGGCAGAGGCCCTGGGCTGGAGGAGAGCGAGCTCATGGCCGTGGGAAACTGTTCTCCCAGCATGGAGGTTAAATTACCGTCTGGTTCTATACCTGGCTCCTGCTGCTTTTTCCCCTCCCCCTCTCATCATCAGAAAAGGAGCCCCAGGATCTTACGGCTCACAGTGGCTCCAGAGACCAGCAGCCCCTGGGTGGGAAGCGGGTAGGAATGCAGATCCCCGGGCCACCGCCGGCCTGCTGGGTTTGAGTCCGCACCTAACGGGACCCCTGGCGTGCCCCGGAGAGCTCAAGGAGCCGGCGCCAGGGCGATCCTGATGAATGAAGACGAGTGGACAACGGGCTGCTTCCTACCAGGCTGCTTGATGAAGAATGTGACTCTCAAGCACCGGTTGGGTCAGACTTTCAGGGAAAAGAAATGGAGCAGGGGTCCCTCGGTGCCCTGCGAACCAGACTTGGGGAAGTCTGTTTTCTGCTAATTTCAAAAAAGCAGCTCATTGGATAGGAAGGCTGACTATGGCTGAGAGCGCACTTGGTCCGCTTCACCAGTATCACTCAGTCTTCATGGGATGCTAATATAGTTCTGATTCCCCCTTTATGCTTTTTCTGCACTGACCTGGTTATTGGATGCCACCTGGTTGCCCTCCTCTTCCTCCTCCTCCTCCTCCTCTGATCACCGGCATGCACTGCGTGCTCCTAGCCAATCACCACCACTGCTCAGGCTGCCCAGGCCTGCTCCCTGCAGTTTGCACCATCTCCATGCACTTGCCTCTGTGTCGGCATCGTCTCCTGTCTCCCTTGCCCTGTAGCTTGGTGGTGAGAATGCGATGTCTTTTGCTTGCCCCTCCGGATCCCCTCCCCCTCTTGCCACCCAGCTCTGGAATCTGGGCAGGAGCTGGTGGGGAGGCAAATGAGGTCAGGATATCGATGCCCTGGGCTCACTCTCTTGCCACATCACCTCCCTGCCTCCGGTTCTGGTTACAGCTCCCTGCTCTGGCCCCTGCAGGCCAGCTGCGACCAGTCCTGGGCACTGCACCAATGCCCTAACACCGCTGCCCTGTCCATACCTCTGTACACATCCCTGGATCCAACTGTCCTCAAATTAACCATCTTGAGTGTGCCACCTGCCTGCTCTTGGGCCCGACCACTGGCACACAGCTCCACTACTCTTCCCACTTCTCACTTTTTAAAAAAATAATATATTTTATTGATTTTTCACAGAGAGGTAGGGAGAGGGATAGAAAGTGAGAAACATTGATGAGAGAGAGACATCAATCAGCCGCCTCCTGCACAGCCCCACTGGGGATGCGCCCGCAACCAATGTACATGCCCTTGACCAAAATCAAACCCAGGACCCTTCAGTCCGCAGGCCGACACTCTATCCACTGAGCCAAACCCGTTCAGCCCACTTCTCACTCTTGAAGGTCCCCAGGCCTTCTAAAAGATAAGCCCAATGGTGGGGTCTTTCACCCTCATCCCCGTGGACTCCTCCTCCCCTCTCCCCCCAACACATCACATTCAGAAGATCTGAGGCAGCTTCTTTTGCTCCTCCACCCACTTCCAGGGGCATCAGCACTTGCTGTACCCAGGATCCCACCCTGCCATCAACTCCTGTCCCTGCCCTACCCTTGTCACAGAGTCTCAGAATCATCCGGCTGGGGAAGGCCTAAGAACTCCTGGTCCAACCAATGGGGGCCCCGAAGCTGGGTGAGCTATCTGCCCGAGGATACCTGGCAGCTTAAAGATGTGGGAACCCAGATAGAAAGTTCAGGCTCCTTCCACCTCCTGCCCCTTTTCCGGACCTTTCCTGGGTGCCTCAGAGAGGTGCGACACCCATCCATACCCTCTCCCATGCCCACCTCAAGTTCTTGATTCTCCCCACACATCCCCTCTCTCATCAGCTCCTCGGCGCTTCCTCCATTCCAGTCTAAGTCATCCCACCCACGGGGACTATTAAGTCATCTTACAAGTACCATGTGAACATATCACCCACTGGCTCCACACTGTGCGCGGCGTCCCCGTTTGCACAAGCCCTTTCCCCGGCTGTCAAGCCACCGTTCAGCCCCAAGACCGCCTCAGCCTGAGCCTCCTCTCGCCCGCGGACAGAAACCTTACACCTCAGCTCCCGGGTGAACACGGCGTCTCCGTCCCGTCACGCCCTTTCCCTTTGCTCTGTGCCTGTCGTCGCCTGCATCCGTCTGGAGTTCAGACCCGCTCCTTGGGGCTCTCCCTTCCTCATTTCCTGCAGTCCCTTGTTTTCTGTCCCATTTATCATTCAACAATTAGTCATGTCCTACTTCTGCCTGCTTTGATCGGCTGTGAAAGACACGAGTTTAACTCTTTATCTGCCCCAGCCAGTCCTCTGGAGATTGACTTAGCGCCTGTCAGAGTGCCAGACAAATAGAAGGCGCCGGAAAGACAGCGAATGAATACATTAGGTAAAGGCCTTTTGGGGTCTCTGAGTGTTCTGTGAACCAGAGAGGGTGCAGCGACAGCTGTCCTCCAAAGTGCCCCAAATGAGGTCCCCAATTTTTATTTTCTATACAAATCTGGCTTCACTGGTTAAAAGTTTTGCAAATCCTATTTAGGTATCGGTTATGAATAACAGATGTTTTTCTCCAAAGATGCCTAAATGTTTCTGTGTCTTGACCTTCATGTAGGACCCGCATGTGCGACAGTAACACCACCCCTGCTCAGGTGCAGGTCCCGGTCATATGTCACCTGCAGCGTTATGGTCCGTTCCCACTGGCCACCTCTCCTTATTCTCGCCCGGTCTAGTCCCCACGGCCAAATAAAGATTAAAAAAGAAAAAAAAAAAGGGCAACGTTGGCCAAGGCATTCTCTACCCCCCACCCTGCAGTTCCTCAAGGCCATCCCCCTTGTTGTTCCCTATCAGGATGGCTCCCCCCGCTCCACCCCTGCAATTCCTGCTCCTTCTCCCTCCACCTGGCAGCCTCACTGAGCCACCCTTTGGGTTTTTGCCTAAATGTCCCTTAGTGCCTATCCACAGGACAGGCCCTCCTGCCCACAAAACATCAACGAAGAGGCAGACACGTTGGTGTGGTTCCCTCTGTGTCTTGTAGTTCCTGTGCATAGTAGGTCCTCGCATGTCAGTTTCACTGTCAAGATAAAACTGTAACGACGGTGGCATTCAGAGTGAGGCAGCCATTCCAAGGGGTTTATACTCCTCTAATCTCCCCCCAACCCCCCTCTGAGGAACATGTGATTTTATCCCTGCATCACGGAGTGAGGAAACCAATGAGCCACACAGCCTCATCTTCCCCAAGTCACCCGGCTTATCCTGAGCCAGGATCCTGCCCAGAGAGCAGGCTCCAGCACCCACACCCCTACCCACTGTGCCACCCGAACTCCCACAGCTCAGCGGGAGCGGTCACCTTGCCCTTCCCAGGGGCCTTGTGCTCTGCGCCTGTCCTCTCTCTCTCTGAGCCTCGGGCAGAGCTGCCTCGATGTCACAGGAGATCCACCTGGAAACACACATGCCAAGCTTGGCCGAGCCCTGCTCAGAGCAGTTTTGCATGAATAATGGCCACAGTCAGGGTTCTGGTGGAGAGACAGACCCTGGACATCTCCCGAGACATCTCACCGATGTCAAGGGCTCGGAGTTTTGAGGGAAGTCTTTCCTGCCCCGAGGGCAGCCCCTCCCGAGGCCCCGACAGCCTGCTGTCACAAGTCACTGTGGTCAGCTCAGGCCCATCTCCTCGGCCAAGTTACAAGTGTTTTAAAGTGCGAGGATCACAACAGAACATGGCACACGAGTCATGTTTATGCACGCATGTGCGCACACACGCGCATGCCCTCCATTTGCATCAAACTCACGCATCCCTTACTGTGGAAAAGACATGGACATTCACGCCAGGTACTAGGCCGGGTTCTTGGGAGGGGGTGGGGAATGCACTCATCTCGGACCTGAGGTCCTTAGAGTCTAATGAGAACACAGACGGTTGGAAAATTTGCTGTAGAGATGGCGTGGTGAGAAGGCTGGATGCACGGAGAAAGGAGCCACGGATCCTGCCAGGAATGGGGTGGGGCAGGGTCAAGGAAGGCTCCCGGAAGAGGAGACTGCTAGCTGGGTCTTGAACACTTGAGTAGGAAAAATCTATAGTAAAAAAAAAAAAAAGGATTCAAGGCAATGGGTGGAGGAGGAAGAGCCATGTCCTCGTCAGGACTGTGGAGACAAGAGCTGTGGCGTGAGATGGGGCGCCTCGCCCCCACCTGCTGGGCCTGGCGCCTCCTTACCGGTAGCCCAGGCAGGCACGCACCGCCTCCTGCCGGCCGCACTAAAAGGAGCTTAGCCAGCCTCCCTGCACCAGCTGTTGGTTAAAATGGCTCACGAACGGAGGAGACACTGTGTTCTCTCCCCCGGCTGCCACTGTGGCCTACAGATGTTCTGCAGGGACCTCGGCTCCTGACCTGGGCCTGGGACAGGAATAAAAGCCCCTCTGGTTTTTATGCGCAAACTGTCCAGGCTGCCCGGCAGAGTAACACACCCGAATATGTAACAGCTGACGTGCTGCCAGAGGAGGAGGAGGAAGAGAAGGAGGAAGAGGAGGAGGAGGAGGAGGAGGAGGAGGAGGAGGAAGAGAAGGAGGAGGAGGAGAAAAAGGAAGAAGAGGAGGAGGAGGAGGAGGAGAGGAGGAGGAGGAAGAAAAGGAGGAGGAGGAGGAAGAGGAGGAGGAGGGGGAGTAGGAACTCAGCAGGCTCCCGGAAACGCATGTCTTCCAGCCTCTTGAGGGGCCCGTTCTTTAAACGCCCAGTCCTTTGGAGGGGGTATGGTGGGCTGACACGGGATGGGCAGCTTAGCTTGAGGGAGAAGGAAGTTTCCACCAAACAGAAGGTTCACTGTCGTGAACCTCCGAGGACCCAGAAGAGAAAAGCCCGTTTCAGAAAAGAGCTCACAAATAAATTGCCAATCGACATAGTTCCCAGTCCCCGCAAACCCCTCTTCACAGCGGCGGCGGCGGCACGGAGCAAGGGAAATGGTCATCATCTTCCGGGCACACGCCGGCCGGCATGACCAGCAGCGACAGGCGAGGTGTCCTGCTTGCGTCTCTCCACGCCGCTGGTCCCTGACTTCTTCCTGGGCCTCCCTGTGGGTGTCCTCCCATCTATTTTGTAACCCTAACATGTCTAGTGACCAGACTTGCACGAGGCTTGCTTGGAATTTTAAGGACAATCCTCTCCTGGACTCTCCATGGCTTATGCTCCCCCCAGGACCAGGCAAAGCCCCTGGTCCTCGGCCTGGAAGGACCTCGAAGGCGTGAGTGAGCAGCAACGGTGACTGTGCCGGGACCAGCGCCTGGACACGGCTCTAAGACAGGGTCTCACAGGAGGAACCGGGGAGAACGACAAGGAAGGCACAAGAGGAAAAACAACGGTTTCCAAAGGACTGAATTCGAGGCTTCTAGAAGGCGCCTGAAAACCTACAGAAAAATGGCGACATTGGAGACACCAGCCTCTGTTCCCCGGAGAAAGAGAAAAAATCCACGAACAAAACAGCTCTGGGGAGTTCGGAGTCCCCTCAGGAAAGGCCAGCCCCACGGGCACCAACAACCCGGTGACCACAGAGAAGAGGCTCCACGTTGCAGCATCACCGCCCCCGCCGCTGCCCAGCGCCAGGGAGCCCCAGCTGGACGGAGGCCCCTCCGAGGACAGCAGCTCCAGCCTTTTGGGGTATTCGCTCAAAGGCCCCCCGCTATTTCCCTTTAGAAGGTACCTTCTAGAACAGTGCTTCTCAAAGCGGAAGGTGCACCTGAACAGCCTGCAGCTTCGAGTCGGCAGGTTTGGGATGGGGTCTCAGACTCTGTGTCCCAAAGACCCCCCCAGACCACACTCTGCAGGGGAGATTCGGGGTACCTCAATTCAGCCATCTCAGCTTCAGACGAAGACGCCGCGGTCCAGGCTGGAGGACAGACTCGGGGAAGGAAGGCCAGAGTCAGACATGAGCCGAGTCTAAAACCCGGGTTTGGGGTTCCTGGCCCGGCATCCTCCCCAAAGAACTCCACAGCCACAGGCACCGCAGGGGTGAGGGCCAGCCCTCCCCGACTCAGTCCCAGGGAGGGTTTTACTGAGATGATGCCCAGCTTTGAACTACAGTCAGCGAAAGCCTAAAGCGGGGTACATGAAGTTCAAAGGAACCCATTTCTAGGCTGAACCTATTTCTTTTCTGCAGCACTTGAAGGAGCCAAAGAGGGGTGGCTTTATCAAGTACAGTGGTACCTCGAGATACGAGTTTAATTCGTTCCATAACCTTGAGGCGTGGGAAACTATGAGACGCTCGAGTCGCGGTAAACTGGTGGGTCGTGTGCAGCCGGCCGATCCGCGCGATGACTCCTCTCTCAACTGTTGCTCGTATTTCAAAGCAAAAATCGCTCGCTCGACGGCTCTTATCTCAAAAATCTCGAATGTTAAGGCACTCGTATCTCGAGGTACCACTGTACAATGTTCTTGGGGGGGAAGAGAGGGCCGTTCATCCCGAGGGCCGTGTATGGTCTGAGAAATCAGTGGGTCTGGCCCTGCCAAGCCCTTGGGGGTGAGTTAATTAAACGTTTGCCCCAACAGAGCAGGCTGATTTTTAAGCTGATAATTTCGCCTGGCCCGAGAGTGATGTGATAGATATCCAAATGGCGCTCGGCAGAATAGGGTTTCCCACCCGCTGCCTCAGGGCCGCAGAGAGCTGCCACCTGTCCCTGGCGGTGACGCAGCAGCACGAGGGTTCCGGATTCTGCAGGAATGCGAACCCCCTCTCTTCACGGAGAGAAGGTGTGTGAGAAAGCTCTCAGCACTTCTTCATGCCACCACGTCTTCCTGCTCCGGGTCACAAATAACCCGAGGTTAACAGGCATCGGCTTCTGGAATAGCCTGAGTGTCATTTCCAAGTCAGGGAAGTGACCGAGATCGGTGGTTCCCAGATGAGCTCGCGCCCCTGCTCCACCCCCAGTTGTCCAGGCCCCCCAGGAATCTGAATGTCAATTCAACTGCCCAGCTGATTCTAATGACAGTTTTAGGGACCCATTAGCTGACTCCTCAAAACTGCCTTTCAGCCGGGGATGGTGCAAGACCAGGAGGGACACGCGGCTGCTGGTGTGCCCCTGGTGGCGAGGGGGAGGGGAAGGGTGCAGCCAGGGCCGGAGAGGTGTGGCCAGCGTGGAGAGGGCCTGCCCATGTCTCTGTGTGAAGAGGACTGAAGCCACCCCAGACGAGGAAGAGCATGGTGAGCTACCACCGGCGCAAAGAGGGCACTCTGGCTGCTTCAGAGCTTATCGGAACAGGAAGTCTGAACTGTGGCCTCAACCTGCGGGAGGAGGCATTGCTAGAAAAAAAAACTCCTTTGCAAAGCGTTTGAGCATCAAAAACATCTGACGGGGGACAGATTTTCTCTGATGATGGGAGCAGCTTGCTGGGTGGATTCTGAGCATGGCCATGAGGCCTGGGGTGGCGGGGAGGGGGCTCCCAGCTTTCCCACACTGCCTGCAACGGGGGAGGGCAGTGGAAGACGTTTCCACCATCCAGCCGCCAGGGATGAGGGCTGTGGCAGGGGGCACATATGGCCCCAATTCTGCCCCTCCACCCCCGCCCTCTGCAACTCCTCCTACTGGAAGGGAGGGGACATACCTCTCGGCCCCTTGACTGCAGGCTGGCACTTCGGTTGCTTTGGAATAGAACAAGGCCAACCTGATGGAGCCTAGAGCTTGCTGCCTCTCACTGGACCACAGAGAACGCGACACCAGGAGCACAGCCGCCCAGGTCCCCGCCTGAAGCACGGGGGCCGGGCCAGGCCACCCCATCTGCTGAACCCCAGCAGCCCTGAAGACGTGGCTCACACAGGGGCGCTGCTGAGCCCCGAGCGGCGGCGGTTCCTGACGTGGCCCTGGCTGGGTGGCCCAGAAACCCCGCACCTCGCTCGCTCATCCCTGCCCCTGTGCGCTCTGCTCATGGCAGCTCCTTACCCCGGGAGCCCGGCCCCAGCCACTGATGGAGAGGACAGGGCGACCTCAGGCACGAGTCATGGTCAGTTCCAGCCCCTTCCTCCCCTTCCTGCCCGTAATGGAGAGAGGCTGGCTGGCTTTTAATCACGGTGGCCGCTGGGAAAGGGGCCGTGTGTGCTAATGACAAACGTGACCACAAACACTTTGCCACGCCACCTGCCTTTGGCCCAGGCCTCCTGGTGTTTCATGAGCGCGTATGCCTTCCTCACGCGGAGGCCTGAGGCCTCTGCTCGCCCCACACAGACAGAGGCCCGGGCACCTGTCCCCGGCTCCGATCTGACCGGCTTCTCGGAGGGAAGGACCACGAGTTGCCCATGGCCTTGACGGAGACGCGAGGCCCTGGCAGGAAATAATTTATTACCCATCCACGCGCGTGCCTCGCCAGAGCCCGGCTTGCATTTTTATCCGGCGCAGTTTCTCCTGTGTTATTTCGGGGATGACACGTTTTCCGAGCCGCAGTTTCCTCAACCTCAAACCTCCTGCCTGGCTGTCCGGGTTCTAGAAAATACTGTGGGAGGGAAAAATACCTGCCTGGAGCTGTGCTCACACGTGCCGGTAGGTAGTCGGGTAGGATTTTCTCCATCAGAACACAGAGTAAGCAGGTGGCATGCGCGACTGCACCAAGAGTCCCAGCCAAGGAAGCGGATGGGAGTGCAGTCCACCCTAGGCTCCTGCCCGGAAAGCAAAGTCCCCGTTTCTAACTTGCCCGAAAGGCAAATGGCAGCCCCAAAGGCAGGCCCGGAATGCGAAACGATAAAGAGAGGTTGGTGCTGTAACTTCTCTGGAAGGAAGTGAGAAATATAGTCCCTGAGCTGAATCACTAGCAAATCCTGGACAGCTTTTATTTATTTTTTAAAAATATTTTTTATTGATTTTTCTTTACATAGAGGAAGGAGGAGAGAGAGTTAGAAACATCGATGAGAGACAGACATTGATCAGCCGCCTCCTGCAAACCTCCTACTGGGGATGTGCCCGCAACCAAGGTACATGCCCTTGACCGGAATCGAACCTGGGACCCTTTAGTCCACAGGCCGACACTCTATCCACTGAGTCAAACTGGTTTTTAGCACTACCAGCTTTTAAAAAGGCCAGGGGTCTGCTCTTCCTTCGGCTGGAGATTCTGACGCAGGAAGAGAGGCCTCAGAAGCGGGGCTTTTTCACTCACCGTCTCCGGGGTTGGGGGCACAGAGGGGGGTCAGAGAACCCCCTCTGGTCTCCTGGGCCCACGATCAGACACATCAACAAACAAACTGGAAGAAACACTCTGGCAGGTCAGGTTTAACTCTCTGGGCTACAGACCCAGAGCTGCCCACTGCGTCTTGCTAATAAGAGGCTCCGTGGCCTGGGCCTCCCGGCAGCTGGGCAGGGACAGGCCGGGCAGGGAAGGGGCCACCCAGCAGGAGTAACAGGGCGGCCGGGGAGGTGGCTGGACCCCTGACAAGCCGCCTCTGACACACACACTAATGACAGGAAGGGGCGAGGCCACCGGAGGCAATGACCGGGGATGAGGCCTCAAGCAAGCCAGCGAGATGGGGGAGCGCAGGGGGGTCTTGCCGTCTGTCTTGCTTAAGGGGAGTTAACAGTCAGAAGGGGGTGAGACAATGGTGTGTGAGGTTTAGTGCCAGCGCAGTCTAATGTGCACGCGACGCTTTTATTTCAGAGAGGACACAGGGCCCAATTTTGTGCTGAAAACCAATGTTAAAAAATTAATGATAAAGACGACGCCAGAGGGCCCGGCGCGTGTGCCCTGGGTGAGGGATGAAATGCCTGCCTCCTTCGACTGGTATCCACCCCAGCCTCTTGGAAACGGGCCAGAACTATTTGCCAACGTCCACAGAGACTCTCCAAGAAACCGATCCCGGTGCCAGGAAAGAGAAAGCCTGGGCACCACGGCTGCCCGGAGCCAGCCGCCCCGCGGGGTGGGGCCCGGTCGCAGGCGGGGCAGCCAGTGGTGCCGCAAGGTCAGCGTGGGTCAAGAGCAGCCTCCCTCACCCGGGACTGATCACGGGCGCTCCCTGCAGGCTCCAAGGGGGGGAGGGGGGCTTCTTCTTCTTCTAGAACACTGGGCTGTGTCTGCTCTCAGACAGTGTCTGTCTAACTCCCAGACCGGGCGAGCTCTCATCGAAAATCTCAGTGCCAGGAAGGACGCCAATGACGCCACCATCTTTTGAATTTTAAAATTACATGTTAATGGCAAGATGACCTTTTCCTTGTTGAAATAACACGGAGAGATTACCACAAATGCTGACGCCCTCCCACCCCTCTTCAACACTCCGCAGCCCCAAACCCTAGTGACTGCGGTTAGTGGTCCGGTGTGGGGTGTGAGACTCTGAGGCCCACAGAAACCCACAGTCACACAGGGTTCTTTTACGAGGCGTTTTCCCCTCGGTGATATCGCAGGGGGCATGCTTTCCTGCAGCTTGTACTTTTCACTGGGTGACAGGTCTGGGAAAGCGATGCACGGTGGTGGTGCAGACGCTAACGGCGGCAGAGTACCCACGTATGGATGCGGTTTCTCCACGTTCAGAAGAATCAGATGCTCATGCTCCTCGGGCTTATTTTGGGGCTGTTCCTACTTTGTTCCCCGCAGCGGCCGTCCTCCCTCCACGCCCCAGGCAGCTCTACCGAAGCCAGAGGAGCCGAGCTGTCTTCAGCTTTCCACAAGGGCGGATGGCATTTCAAAGGGGGGCTACCCCCACCTTCCATTCCCCATCCTGCAGGGCCAGCTCCGAGGGACGGTCACACCCCTGTCTCTGGCTTCCTGGCGACTCTGAATTCCCCTTGTGTAGGACCCATCTACGCCTGAGGGATGTGAGTAATTCCTTTACTGTCCTCGCTGTCCCGTTTTAGTAGTGAGCTCTTTGAGACTCGGAGTGTGGACTAAGGATGCAGCAGGGACTCAACAAATTGTTGTTGAATTTAAAAAAAGCAACGAAGTCTTACTGCTTTTCTAGACTGCTATGGGCAGAGAGCAATAGGTCAACTACAGGTTGGACCATGGATATACTTTCCTTCCTTCCATAATACATTCTTTCAGCCCTCCACCATCCATCCACCCACCCACCATCTACCCATCCATCATCCATCCATACATCTACCCACCATCCATCCACCCACCATCCACTCATCCATCCACCCACTATTCACCCATCCATCCACCCACTATTCACCCATCCATCCATCCATCCACCCATCTACTTACCATCTATCCATCCATCCAAACCGTCCATGCATCCATTTACCCTCCATTCATCCACCTATCCATCCATCCATCCATCCACCTATCCACCCACCCACCATTCACCCATCTATCCATCCATCCATCCACCCACCCACCTATCCACCCACCCACCATTCACCCATCTATCCATCCATCCGTCCCTCACCCATTCATCCATCCTTCTACCCACCATCTATCCATCCACCCACCCACCCATTCCTCTCTCTTCCTCCCCTCCATCCTTCTCCCTGTTGCTAGGAGCCATGAAAACTCTCTGACACCAAGGCTGTGCTGGGAAAGGGGACATGAGCCCAGTCGGACAGGTGGCTAAAGGAATGTGCCACCCTCAGGGCTAGTCCAGCCGCTGGCAGGTCCTGACACCCTGACTTGCAGGGGGGCATCCACACGGGTGGCAAACAAGCACCCGAGAGCCAGCTGGGGAGTGACGGGCAGCACAGCCCCTGAACGGACTCCGAGGCCTCAGGCTGTGGGCCTGGCGAATGGAGCGGAGCGGCCTGGCACACAGAGAAAACCATGTCCGTCAGTTTCAGCGTTCGCGGCCCAGTAAGTGGGCACTGCGTGCTGGCTATGATGCTGCTGCTGATAATAATAAGGCACAGAATGGAGGTTAAACCAATCTGTTTCATTCTGAAAAGTCAGAAGATGAAACAGATTCCTGTTTGAATGGGTAGAAGATACACTGGACTCTAGGAATCTTCAAATAAATAATTTGTGGTGCTTTCCAAAGAAAGGGGTAAAGAAAGTTTTTTGTTTTTTTTTAAGTTAAAATGTGCACCCGTGGCTGATTTGTTAGCTACTGTAACGTTTATTCCAAGTGCACAAGACCGCGCAAACGCTGCCCTGGCTTTGGGATGGAGAAGAGGAATGACCTTCAGGTCTGCTTCCCTTTCAGATTGCTGCACGAGCCCTGAGTCACGGGTGGGCCAATGGCGTGGCACCCACCCCCACACCAACACCGAGAGAAAGCCCCTCCCCCCCCCACCGCCTGCCACTCTGCTCCTTGAGGAGACTCGGACATCACCTCTCCCCAGAGGCGGCGGTGACAGCTACGCCATCATTATCCCAAAGCGCTGCGCCTGACAGGTGGCCTCCTCTGTCAGCCGAGTAAGCGCCTCCTTCTTCCCGCTCAGAGGCGCTGACCCAGTGTCACCCACGGCTCCCGGAGGCCCGGCTGGCATCGCCGCTGAGCAGCCCTCACCCAGCCCGGGGGTGAGCAGAGCCACCCAGCCTCTCCCTTCCTTTGCAGGCGAAACCACGTCGAGCAGCCTGACTGTCCGCCCAAGGGCTGGCACCTCTGCACGTGTGTTTCTTGTCAGTCTCCTATGTGGCCTGACAGGCCAGGGACGGGGGAGCTTTAAGCGAGCACAGACCTTCCTGGTGCGCGCCCACATCCTTCCACCTGCCTGCGTTTTCCGGGACGACGGTCGGCCGCGGCCGTGTTCTCCGGGGGGCGCCGATGCTATCCCGGTGCCCCATTAATCATATTTCATGCAGGCGCTGAGCGGCGTTATCTGCGCTCCGGTTCCGGCAGGCTGTAATTTCACCTGCGCGCTCCCCCCCAAAGTCTGCATCAGGTTCCGCGCTATCTCTCGCCACTTCCTTTGTGCCGCTAAATTAGAAAACCCAAATGTCACTTTTCTCCGATGTGAGATCCCCTCAAGGTCAGCATCAAAGAGTCAGGCAATTAACTTCCCGGGTGCATTGTAAAATGGGGGGGTGAGGGTGGGGGGAGGAAACACCGGACCGGAAAAGTGGTTAAAAAGAAAGCCCTTCCTACCACCGCCCCCTGTCCCCCCCCCAAATGATGAACGTGGCCCCCAGGGCTGCCGGGGAGGCAGAGGGACAGGTGGAGGAGCGGGTCCCCTGCTGGGTGCGATGCTGCGGGCACGAGGGCTGTTTGATGAGGCAGATCCGTGGCTCTTTCTTTGCTTTGCTTTCTTCTCGCTCTTTGATACCTTTTCTCAAGTTTTCTAAGAAAGCTCGTTCCGTTTCTGCATTTCCAGAGGGGCCTGGTGGTCAGACGGATGTGAGCCCCATGTACCAGCTAAAGGGCCTGTCAGAGGGTCCAGTGATTATGAGGAGACAGACAGACAGAAACCAAAGGACGGGCCAGGTTCCACCGAGGGGCTGACGTCTTCACCAGCGGTGCCTCCAGGTTTGACTCAACCCGGGGTTCAACACGTGCCGTCTCCGCTCCCACATGAACGGAAATGAAAGCGCGTCGTCATTGGCACGTGTCTCTGTAATAGTCACGCTGTGACCTGGAGGGGTGAAGGGCCCGCCTGCCACATGTGACTGAACCTGCAGACCGGCATCTGATGCGCTGGGCCTAGGAGCTCCCATAACCATCGGGGGTTCCACAGTGTCCCCGGGACTGAACCTGCAGGAGCTTGCTCCCAGAATACAAAGCGGCACGCAGAGCACGGCTGCCCCGGGCACGGGAAGGGCACACCTCAAAGCATCACGTGCAGGCACGGGCGGCCCCATCAGCTCACCGCTGTCCCTTCAGTCACAGGAACGGCGCACGCGGAGCGGAGGTCGGTGAAGTTCCCATCCTGCCCGGCAGCGCCACCTCCTCAGGCCTCTGGACGGCCTGGCGCATCCGTGTGGCTGTGCCCCAGGCTCCCATGGGCTCTGGGGAAAGGCCAGCCTGGGGCGCAGTCGCCCCTCCAGTCTTGAACCTGAAGACCTGGCGATGGGGTCTCAGGAGGCGTGGACCGCACAGACAGCGGGCTGGTCAGCAGCTCTGGGGGGGCGTTTGGGGTTCCTAAGAACAGTTCCCCAGCTGCCCCAACCCTCAGTTCCCCAGCTGCCCACTCCCCAGTTCCCCGTCAAGTTGCTCTTTCTCATTCTTCCCCAAATGCCTCTCTCGCCAGCATCTAGGCCAGCGGTTCTCAACCTGTGGGTCCTGACCTGTTTTCTGATGGTCTTAGGCTCTACAGCAGCGACCCACAGGTTGAGAACCACTAGCAGGGTCGCCTCAGACCATCAGAAAACAGATATTTACATGACGATTCACCACAACACGAGGAACTGTATTAAATGGTCGCGGCATTAGGAAGGTTGAGAACCACTGCTCTAGGCGTTCTCCCTCCCACGACGGTCGGTCCCCCCTTCTGCTTCCACTCTCCCTGTGCACCCCACATCTCTGAAACCAGCCCTGAGCAGTACGGACAGACCCTGGAAAGCAGCCCGCCCTCCGCGACGCCCTGGTCCCCAGCCCCCCAAAGGGTCTCTTCCGGCCTCAGGGAGGGTGCAGCGGCTCCCTCTCCCTGTGACCCTCAGTTGCAGATCTCAGCGTTCGTCAGGCGCCCCTCCACCCTCTCCAGCCCTGGCAGGGCCACGCCCTCCTGCTGCCTGGTGGCGAGTCTGCCAAGCAGACTCATCTCAGTCTCAGTGCCGGGGCCATGCAGCCCCAGCGACAGGAAATAAAACCTTAAGGATTCAGAGGAGCCCATCCGGGCAAGCCTGGGCCTGGGCACAGTGTGTGTGTGTGTGTGTGTGTGTGTGTGTGTGTATGCATGCTGGGAGGTGTGGGGGCCCAGGGTGGGGGGATCACACCCACCCCCGAGCCCCTGCTGGAGGAGATGTGAGCAGAGGAGCCGGAGGGCAGCTTTGCAACCCGCTGCTCTCAAAGGCTCCGGGCACTCGCCTCCCCGTGAGTCATCGGCTTCACTCGCAGACGACGTGGGGCCTTTTATCTGCCACAAACGCTCCTGTGAGGGAGCCGGAGGTGTGAGATGTTCAGCGGGCTACGGCTCCGGGTGCGAGCACACACACAGGTTCCCGAGGAGCGCATTTGTCTCCCCTGCAAACAAACAGGAGCCGCCCACCCACCCGCCGCCTCCCAGCTCTTCTCCCGGAGAAAGAGCCGCCTCTGGCTCCCGCCTCCACGCGGAGGAGACCTTCCTCCCAGCCACAGCCCCCCCCGCACCCCCACAGCAGGCCTGGCACGCAGGGCGGAGCCAGTGGAGGGGACGGGACACCGGGGATGGGACGCTGAAAGGCTGGCCAAGGCACCTGGGGCTCGCCTGACGCCGGGCCGTGGGGAGGGTGGGTGGAAAGAGGTGGAACCCTCCCCAAATCGGCGAAGCGGGAGGAGGGAGGGAATGTTGGTGAGAGCAGAACGGGATTAATCACCAGCTCCCATTCCTACCCTCCACCACCATGGATACCATCAGGCGTGGCCCCACGTTTTAACCCACACCGAGAAGGCCTTCCCCTTCCCGCGGTGGTGGGAACCCAGCCCAACGGGCAGGCCCAACCCCCAGACACCCGGGAGGAGGAAGGGCAGGCGAGGACACGAAACAGCCGAACAAGGTGACCGGTCTCAGAACACAGGGGGGCCAGAAGGAAGGACCCTGCTTTGCACACAGAACCAAGGACAGCCCCAGTCGGCCGGGGCAGGAGAGGACAGGGTGGGTGCGAGGGCGTCCCGGTTTCTGGGACACAGCAGAGGCCCGTGAGGACTGGCAGCTGCTCAGAGGGAGTCACAGAGGCCGGGAAGGGAGCTGGGGGCGCAGTGTGGAGGGCTGGCTGGCCCTCCTAGAGACCGGTATCAGATGCTTTGTGGGGGGACGACCAGCTCTAGTGTGAGGGGGGACCAGGGGAGGATAGTGGGGAGGAAAGAAATGTGGGAGCCCAGACACATTGGAAGGCAGAGGTCACAGGATGAGGCCTGAGTGAGGAAGGAGGCCAATAGCACGGTCCACAGGGAGAGGCTGAGGGACGGTGGCTGGGATGCGGGGTACACAGAATGGGAGGGCAGGGATAGAACCATGGTGCGACACACCCAGAGGAAAGAGAAGCATCTTCATGCAGAACTGCATCTTCCCGTGTCTGGACCCTCTGGGTTGTGCCCTGCACCCACCTCTGGGCTGAGGTCAGGGTCAAGTACACGGTGAGAGGCCAACATCGAGCTGTTACCAACCCAGCATCATCCAATGCCGTCGTGGGGCTGGGAAATACGGGCCCTGAGGGAGCTTGAAGCCAGGACCTGTTGGGGTCGAGCATGAAACGGGAGCTCAAGAGGGGCTTCCTGCCGCAGGAGGCAGGCGTTTCACAGGTCGCTGGCGGGCGGGTCAGCTGTCCCCGAAAGCTGCTCCCCATCCATCAGTCCCTTCTGGTCCCCAAAGACCAGGGAGGACTGAGGAACCGGGTCCGTCTCCAGGAGCCCTTCACATGCCTCCGTTTTAGGCGATGTGCTGGGAGGGCTGCAAAGCAGTCTGTGCTACGTCAGTCCACACCCCTCACCTCGCTGCCTCACGCAGGCTCCTAACTCCTCCACCTTAAAGGCCCTGCCCCATGGGGTTCCAAGTGGCAGCCTGGTCCCCACTCCCCTTGCTTCCCATTAGCACAGAATTCCACAAGTGTAACCTGAAGCAGCCATCCTTCTCATAGGGACCCCACGGCCATGATGTCAGGTGATTATACAAAACGAGAGACCCAGTGCATGAAATTCCTGCATGGGGAGGGTCCCTAGGTCTGGCCCGCAATCAGGGCCCATCAGGTTCCCCGCCTCCCCCTCTCCTCCTTCCTTCCCTCGCCACCTGTGTGCTGGCACATGGTTCCCCCCACCTCTTCCTCCCCTCGCTCCCTCAGTGCCCCACTGCCGCTGCCCCCTGGTGGTCAGCGCACGTCATCGCTAGCGATAGAACTCCTGAGGGGATGCTTTGCATATGAGCCTTTTATATACATAGATACAAGGACCAACCTTTTTACCCCACCCTGCAAGTTTCTCCTAAAAAAGGAGAAAATACATGACACATGGTAAACACACTCTTCCGGGTCCTGGCTGAGCTGCTGTTCGGCTGGCTCTGCTGATCCTCTTTCCACGGAGAGGAGGAAGGAGCAGGAGGGAAGTCCTCCCTCCACCTCCTCCGTAAGGAGACTGGGTCTTCCTCCATTGACACAGACCTCCGGCGGAACGTTCCGCCTGACCCATCCGCCCCACAGTGGCAGGATGTTCTACCTCAGGTTCCCTCCATTAGGCCAAGGCCGCCTGTCACGCAATCAGCAGCGGAAAGAGATTCTTTCCCGAGGGCGCACTTCCCAGAACACCGATGGCTCCAAACCCGGCCGTTTCAGGAAAAACCACCCACGTCTTCTACCCGCCTATTCGAAATCCCCGTCAAAGGCCCGCCCATCGAGCGTCCTGTTGCTGACCCTCAGGGCTATTCCTCTCTCTTCTCCGTTACCCCACACATCGCTGTTGGAGGAGGAAAGCCGAGCTGCCCACAAGACGGACAGTAGCGAACACGCACTGCGCAGGAAGTGCCCCTCGGGCGCCTCACAGACATTCATGGCGCTGAGGCCTCTGAGGCCGGCTGGCTCTGTTTTCGGTCGCCTGTGTGATGAGAACTAGTGGGCACGTGTGCTGTCATCCATGCTCTGGCTCATTCTGCCTCTGGCATTGGGCAGTTAAGGGACTTGAGGCAATGAGCGCCTCATCTTTTCAGCATTTCTCCGACACGCTTGCCTGGTATCTTCTGCGCCGAGAGCATGCGATCACTTTCTGCACGAATGGCCCTGCCAAACCCTCCCGTCCGCCCCCCCAAACCGGAGATGGCCAGCCCATTGACTGCAGCAATGGGAGGACTAGCTGCACAGCAGGGAGGACCTCCTCAGCTGGGGGGACGGGCAGGAGGACTTGGAAAGGACGGCCCGGAAAGGCAGGACACTGGAGCCTATCCTCCACCTTCCTGTGCCCTTGGCAGACACGGATAATCGATCCAGGGCTCTCGCTGAGCCCCATGAGGTCTCCCGTGTCCTGTGACACCAAGCCCGATCAATCGCAGTAGCCACCGTAAGTACTATGCAGAGAAGGGTCTAGATTTTAAAAGCGACACTTGACTTAAAAAAAAAAAAGGAAGGTCTTAATGTCATCTCTTATTTTTAAACCCCGACTCCTTCCTTCACCGGTATCTTTGCTCCTTGATATCCTCCCTCATCCTGTTGAAACACAACCGTGTCTGATCATCTAGTTGGCTTTCCCTGTGGGCACTGATGCTCCTGGCTGCTGCCCATGCCCCCCTGCATGAGGGGGTGCACACACACACACCCTGCACCTGGCGGAGCCCCCTCCCCAACAGCAGGGAGCAGGAAGGCAGGGCGAGAAGCGCCATGTTATTTCCTTCCATCTGCAAACAGTGCAGCGTGTCCTTAGAGCTGTAGTGAGCAGGCCCAGGCTGGACCTCCGCACGGAGGGCCCGTTCGTGTGCTAGGGCTCTGGGGGAGCCAGAGGGCGCCCCGCTGGACCTGGGCAATCACCCTGGCTGCTATCAAGGGGAGCGGTGGTCCTGGGGACCCACCTGAAGGTGCCTGAGCACGAGGGGGTGTGGGCCGGGCTGTGTGTCATTGGCAGGAGGAGGCACGAGGAGCTGATGTGAGGAAAGCCCGTGGGACCTGTCTCTGCCCTCAGGAGGCGTCTGCTCCCACCGGCAGGAGGACGGCTAACGCAGGAACGCGGCTGCCTCGTTGTGCCACCTGGCACAGCAGCAGCACAAGAAGGTGCCCCTGCTTCCATCTCCCAAGCCAGGGGGGCTGCGCACAGGCCTGAGGCGTCTCTGGCATCTGGAGAAAGTGATGAGCTTTGGATTGTTATGTTGTCAAACCCCAGAGGGGAAAGGCCGAACGGGGGAGGGCGCTGGGTCTCTCCCAGGCTTCAGCCGGCCAGGCGGGGCCTGGGAGAAGGACCCTGTGCCCAGCATTGCCAGGGGTCACCTGCCAGGATGAGAGCAGACACCCCGAGGACCCGGGCAGGTTGGGAACCGAGCCCGGTGCTGATGGAAGCTCCTGGAAGGAGGCCTGGGCCCCCCTGCCGCACACACCTCCGTGCTCAGAGGGTCCGCTGGCCCCCAGGATCTCAGTTACCCGCACCAGGGGAGGCTCACAGGGACCGTCAGGGAGGCTGACGGAGTCCTTCTGTGAAAGGACCTTCACCCAGCGACAGGCTGTGTGCCCCGCCCTGGTGAGGAGAGGCCGAGGCCGCCTGGGGGAGGTGTCAGGGATTTTGGGGGGCATACAGCCTCACACCTCAGCTGGTACACGAAGCGAGGTCTTGCAGGGGGGGCCCTTGCTGCAGATGGGGAGGGAGGCAGACACATCCTCCACCTCGGGAAGGTGGGAGCTGGGACAGGTGCTCAGGGCATGGCACCTACGGGGTGGGGGCCTAGCCAGTGTTCCCTTTTCCGTTTCCCTGTTCCAAGTCACCATAACTAGGGTTTCGGGGTTTCGATGTGGCAGGCTGACCTCAGCTGTGCTCGTGGGGAGGGGGTGGGGGGGATGGTGGTGGAGGCCACACACAGGCAGCAGCATCTGCGCCCTGGAGGCTGGCGGTCCTGACCTGCAGGGAGAGGAGGGGGGAGGCAGGGGGAGGGCAGAGAGCCAGCCTGGGCCCTGGCAGAGGGGTCTGAGAGCCGCCCCCCATGCCTGCTCCCCCCTCCCCCTGGTTTCCCGCACAGAGTGGGGGGTGGGCAGACGCTGCTGCTGTGGGAGTGGCAGGGAGGACGGGCGGCTGCGGGGAGCCCACCCTGACTGGAGCCTGCGAGCCCCCGGGAACCCCGAGCCGCCAATGCAAACGTTTTGGCCAGAGAGCATCTCGTGGCCCAGGCGACGCGTTCGGGTAAACAGCTCCGGTTTCCCCGCTGTGGGTGTTCTGCGGTCGGTCGCCGCTTCCTCTGCTCTCCCCGGGGGGTCGGGGCCACCGATGACTGAACCCCAAGGGCTCCCACCAGTGGAGCTCAGAGCTCAGTCTGGGGGAGGGGAGCCCCCCACATTGTCCTGCCCTCCCGTCTTCACCCCACGAGGCCTCCCTGGCTTCCCTCGTCCTCCTCGTGCCTGGCACCCCCAAACCTGAAGGCTCCCCTGCGCCTCTGGCTCCCCAGCACAAGGCAGAGCCCAGGCCGTGGTTTTAGAACGAGTTACTACGGAGTCCAGGCCCAGCATGCTCGTCTTCCTTGCACCTCAGAAAACCCAGTCTTTACCCGTTAGGAAAAAAGTCGCATTTCATTCCGGATCGTGCTTCTGCGCGCTTCTGGGGATACAGGCGTGTCTCTGAACCCAATTTCACGCCCCACAGGCCGCAGAGGTTATTTAAAAAATATATACATACATGAGAGCGGACGAAAACGCCAGACTAAACACATTTCTGCGGAGGCGCGGGGCTGGCTGCCTGGCTGGCACGGGGCAGACAGTGGGCGTTTGTTGGGGAAAGTTATATCCGACCCCACCGGCTGCCCGCCCCCAGCGCTCTGTCCTTTGTGCAGGACGGTGCAGATGTGGCTGGCAGAGACGGCTGAGGACGTGCCGAGGCCGATTCAGAGCCTCAATGGCTCCATGGAAGGCCCTTTGTGAGGGGCCCGGCCCCGGGACTCGGGGTCCATGGTCCGGGGATGAAGGACCCATTTCAGCCCGACAAGAAGGCACTGCGTCCCACCAGGTGCAAGGCACTGCGCTCCCCGGGGAGGGTGGCAGGCCGCGCCGCACCAGCCGAGCGGCGGGATCTTTGCTGCCATTGTCCCCGCACGTCGACCCCTGACCCCTCTGTCCGAGTCGGGGGAGCTGTGGGTGCGGGCCGTCACCGAGGACCAAACGGGTGCCCTTTCGCTTTCTGCTCGGCACAGTCCACTCTGTAGCGTCCTGAGTGACTGTCTGTCCCTCTGCAGGCGGCCACGGGGACGTCACGGGGATAGGAAGAGGCCTCACGGGTGGCCAGGTCTCCGCTCGATGTTTGCTCCTCTCCGGCCCACAATGCCCTCTGGGCACTGGCCACCAAACGTGCCGCCTGCCACCCTCTCGCCACCTGCCTGGGACTGTTCGCAGTGCCACCCTCCGTGGATTTCTGAGCGGAACTCAAGCGGATTTTTAAAACTGGATCAAGCGTGCTCATGCTTGAGAGTTCAATTGTCCTTGAAATGTGAAGATGGGACAATAATATCTAATGAGTTGGTAGATAAAATTCCCTTAAAAGAAAAAGAAATCTTTTCGTCATGAGCCAAAAGGGCCTTCACACAGTGATCCATAAAAATATCCGCAGCAAAGAAGTGAAAAAGAAAATCTACTGACTCTTGTTTTTCAGGGTTTTATGCAGGGGCATGGTGGGGGTGGCAGGGGACAAAGGTCCTAAATGCAGTTTTACCCCCAATCAAATCCTCTTTACCAACTATTCCCGGAAGATCTCTGTGTGGCATCGCTGAGCCCCGGCACGGTCCAGGAGGAGGGTGGAGCCTCCGCGTCCCCTGCAGCTTGGTGCGGGGGCTTTAACCGCATCCCCAGGTCTCCCCTCCGACAGAGGGTCTTGGGAGAGGCCTCAGCAAGCTCCAGTTCTGCCTACGGGACAGCCAGCAGCTCAAATGCCCGCCTCCAGAAGATACTCACAGAACCCGAGTCTCGGCGCTGGAAAATACCGATGCGCAGACTCCACGGGAGAAAAGTCACCTTCCACGTGGGAGAGATGTTGCTCTGAGTCCAGAGGCTGAGATCACGGGAGGCCCAAGACCCCTTACCCAAGTGCTGTGAAGCCCCCAAAGGGTTGGCTCTGAGGTGTCAGATGGACAGCCAGCAGTTCTGTCTTCCCACCCGTGCCCACAGAAGACATCACTCCTCAATCACATGCAGCCTCAGACCTCCTACACTAACCCCAGGCAGCGATTCACGTCTGCACACCTGGGTCATGCCCTCCCCGCCCCCCCACCCGAGACAAGGACCAGTCTCCCGCCCTAAAGCAGAAAGCAATCTCTCCATCCAGAGCTGTGGACCATAAGCCTCGGGGCGCCCCGCTAAGAGGACGGATCACCCACGCTTTGTGCTTCACAATCACATTCAGAAGTCTCCCCGCGGTCCTGTTCGGAATGCCAAGAATGGACGGGCTGGTATGGAGAAGGCCGGCTCCACGAACTTGGTAAAAATGCCAGCCCACCCCCAACACTGGGCCCTTTGTTGGCGTGGGCTGGTCAGAGAACTGGCCCGGCCCGGAAGTGTTTCCAGAGAGCTGGAATGGCCATTCACCGGCCACCTCCAGGGCTGCTCTGCACTCAGGACCGAGGGACAACTGTCCACCAGAGAGGACGTACGGAATGTGATGAGGAAGCAGGACCTTCCGGCCGAACCGCATTCCAGAGGTGGCGCAGGAAGTCCATGGGCGGCGGCCACCTCCATCGGGAGCCTCCGCGGCTCACCGAGATGGAACCCAAAGACCGCTCTGGACTGGAGAAAACCTTCCTGCCCCTTTCAGGACTTTTTATTGATTTTTAGAGAGGAAGGGAGTGCGAGGGAGGAAGAGAGAGGGGAGGGGGGACATCAGCTGTGTCCTGCACACCCCCTATTGGGGATTGAGCACACAGGCCCTGAACAAGAATTGGCTGGCAACCTTTTGGCGCATGGCATGATGCCTCCTGCCCCTTTAATTCTGCGGAAGTGATGCCTAACAGAGGGAAGGAATCCACAGCTTTCCACCACCGTGCCAATGCTGTTAACGAAACGGTGTCTAAGAAAACAGTGTATAAGAGATGGGGATGCTAAACCACTTCTGCTCCCTGACTGGGTTATAACATCCAGCGAGGTCCCTACAGTTCCTAAGCGCCCCCATGGAGGCGGGCAGGTCTCGATGGTTCGAGATTCTCCACAGTGGAGACTGGGGATCAGAAAGTGATGATACACAACCCGTCTCTAAGATGTGATGCTGGATCAGGCGGTAACTGGAAACGATGACGTGTTCACGTTGGAAGACTAAGACTGGCTTTTAAAATAGCAATGGCCAGGGTCTACCCATTTAACGACATCCGTGCACGCGGATGAGCTGCTGGAGTGGGGGCAGTGGTTCTCAACCTTTCTCATGCTGCGACCCTTTAATACAGTTCCTCCTGTTGTGGTGACCCCCAACCATAAAATTATTTTCGTTGCTATTTCATAACTGTAATTTTGCTACTGTTAAGAATCGTGATGTAAATATCTGTGTTTTCTGATGGTCTTAGGCGACCCCTTTGGGGGTCTCATTCGACCCCCAAAGGGGTTGAGACCCACAGGTTGAGAACCACTGAGTGGGGGAGAGGGTGACTTGTGGAGACTGCCAGAGCTGGCAGCCTGCCCTGTCTATGCCACTGCCCCCGTGGGTGCCCCTTATTCCTGCCCTGTTAACAGCGACGGGTTCCTAAGTACCTCCGTGCTTTACTGCCCTGCCCGAGACCTGGTGACTGTGAGTTTTGCTGGAATCTACGGATGCCCCAGGAAGCGGATTTCACATGTCAGTTTCACCTGATGCCTATGATTGGGGGAGGGGCGGAGGGTCCAGAGTTTCCTCTGAAGCAGCTAGAAATCTCTAGATGGAGGACTTGAAACTGGACGGAGGAGGCTGCTGCCCGGAGCAGCTGGTTACAGCTCAGCCCAGCAGCCCCGCATCCCCCCTGGCTGGGAGGGATTCAGGTTCAGTTCCCGTCTATGCAGCTTCCCAAGACGTTCTGTTCATCTCAACGTGGACCACCGTGCTGGAGAGGGGGAGACGCTCCCTGTCTCCCTGAATCATGGGGCCAGTGGAGAGTGTGATTCTCACTGCCCAGCACCCGATGAGTTTCTGGATGCCAAAGGATGCGTCAGCAACAAGGGCAGACGTTTTTTAGGCTCTGCTTCTCGGAACCGAGAAACCCACCCTCCATTCTCTTACGCTCACCCTTTGACACGGACAAAAGACATTATTCAGTGAAGAAACTGGGTGATAGAACTTTGTTCAACACTGCTGAAACCGGTTTGGCTCAGTGGATAGAGCATCCGCCTGAGGACTCAAGGGTCCCGGGTTCGACTCCAGTCAAGGGCATGTATCTTGGTTGAGGGCACATCCCCAGTAGGCGGTGTGCAGGAGGCAACTGATCGATGTCTCTCTCTCATCCATGTTTCTAGCTCTCTATCCCTCTCTCTTCCTCTCTGTGAAAAATCAATAAAATATATTTAAAAAACAAACAAAAAAAAACCCAAAAACAAACAAAAAATACTTTGTTCAACATAATCATCATCTGGCAAGCCAAAAGTGATGCGTTACAGGAAAAAATACTGAAACATGGCAAAATATTAATGGTCCCTGAACCATCTACCTCTGCAGCTTTTAGTATCAGATAGAATGAGCATCGGCCGTACTGTACTCCGCCTACCAAGTTCTTCATTGTATTCTGCACAGACAGAGGCCAGGAGTGTATGTAAAACACGGCACCTCGCAGTTTCAGATTTCTGCGGGAAAGAACCCGAGTGCTATTAGGCGCACACCAACACACCGTGCGGCGCTGTGAGGAAAATTGCCATGCTTGACGCACACAATTGGTGCTTAGTTTGAAGTCTCTTAGCATTTCCCTCCATTCAACGGGAAATTGACCCTCTCTGTTCGAGATTAATGGCCGTCGGCGAACACAGCGGTCTCCAAAGTTTTCTGAGCACGTGACCCCATTAGTAAGAGAAGCCGCGGTCACGCCGGCGACATGGGCATGTTTATTTATAAAGCAGGTACCTATACGCCATTATCAAATGAACAGCGACAGAACTGCTCTTGGCTGATGAAGTGAAATCTTCCTGCACGGAGTGGGGGTGGGAGTAGGGGTTGGGGGGGGCGGTGGGGGTAATCCTGTGTGTGCCCACTTTGCAGATCTCAAGTTCAGACAATGAGAGAAGGAAGTGGTGAGCATGACATGGCTGGTGTTAGTCTGCTACCTGGAAGGCTTCCCGCCAGGGGCTCCAGAAACCCCACCACCTGCCCCTCCCACATGCAGCCACACCCTGGAAACCCCTCACTAGATGACGGAGTGACCCTGACCACCTGCACCTGCAGGCCACCAGTGGGAACTCATTCTTCCTTGGACTGAATGTCCCCCTTTCCACAGCAGCTATGACCAGGGACCTTAGCGCAGCTGGCCGAGGGTCAAGGAACCTCCGAGAACGAAGCCCTTCCCTGTGTGTTTCAGAGGGCTTGTCTGAACGGTGATGAAATAGAAAAGCTTTAGCGATTCCTTTTCTGCCCAGAGATCTATATCCACATACTTTCATAAACACCCATGTCCGTCGGGACGGTAAGGAAAGTGAGAACCCCGGATGTACACTGAGGACCAGCCTGATTTCCCGGCTCCTCCGAACCAGGTCTGCGTGACCAGGGAGAAGTCTTTCCAGGTCAGATCTGGAGGGCGATGGAGATAAAAAAGTTAAAAAGCACACACACACACACAAAAGCACCCCTGAACTACGTGAACCCCAAACAAAGGCTCCTATTTGTTAGCCTCAGTGCCGTCTTTGCCGGGCAGAGTTCTGCAGAGTCCCTAGCACTGCCAGCACCTGGTCTCCAAGCATCCCCGGAAAGCAGGAATGCCACGTCCCTGCTGAGGAACGAGTGAGGGAAGCAATGAAGGACGGAAGCATTGCGTGGACTTAAGACAAAAGGATAACCACGAGGGGGGTTTCCGAGGTCAGTCTCAGAACCAAGAAGCCAGCCACCACAGGACCTTCACCATCGTCACCCTGTCCCCACGACCTGCTCCTCAGTCTTTTTTTTTTAAAATATATTTTATTGATTTTTTACAGAGAGGAAGGGAGAGAAACAGAAAGCTAGAAACATCGACGAGAGAGAGACATCAATCAGCCACCTCCTGGGGATGTGCCCGCAACCAAGATACATGCCCTTGACCGGAATCGAACCTGGACCTTTCAGTCCGCAGGCCACTGCTCTATCCACTGAGCCAAACCGGTTTTGGCTGCTCCTCAGTCTTTTGATGAGGAAAGAAAATTGGGTTATAATATCACCATGACTTGGCACCCCCAAAATGATGCTGCACACCATCTCTGCACCTGAAGCGCAGACTGAGGAGTAGGTTAAGGCCTGTGTGCGCTGAGATTTGTTTTATAGACACTCCACGTTGTGGCCTTCCGAAGGCAGTTTTCTTTACGACACACTGGGAACACAAAGTGGTAGTGAAGACTCCTGGCCTCCAAGAGCTCAGGACCAGCGAGGAAGGAAGATGGGAGCAGAGGATAACTTGGGGAGCAGAGAATAACAACGTGGGGTGCTTTCCTGGGTGTCTGAACAAGTGGCAGGGGTCATGGGGAGGCGGAAGGCTGGGGGAGTAGCTGGTCTGTGGCCTGGAGGGGGTGAGTGAGGAGGGGAGGGCTGTGGGCCTGTGGGGGGTGGAGGGCGCCCCCAGCACAGGAAGCCACTGCAGGGAGTGCCCAGAGCAGTGCGGGCCTGGGGACGGGGGATGACGGTGCTTGGGCCGCAGTAGGGCACCTGCCTGGGAAGCACCGTGAGGTGAAGCTGGGCACTGTCCCCTGCAGGCGACAGGAAACAAGCTGGCTAAGTAGGACACAGACTTCTCCGTCTGCATTTTTTTTGGGGAAAAAAAAAAGGATTAAAAAAAAAATCTCTAACAATGTGAAACTAGGGGAATATCTAAAAATAATTTATCAGCTCAGATATGTTGAGGTATCAGTTTTGCTCTTCTATATTAAGATCTCCGGCTCCAGAGCATTACTACAGGGGCAGAGTCACCTTTAGGCTGGCCGGAAGGAGGGGGGTCTGCTCCGCCGAGCGGCGCCGAGCACACAGCGAGCACCCCCACGGAGGTCGGGCCTACGGGACAGTGTGACGCTTACACAGAACCGAGTTCAAGGGACCCCACTCTTCGGGTGCAGTTGAGAAACGGCGCTGGGTGCGGAGAAATGTGTGCCGGGTAGTCATCCAGTGGAAACCGCTGTATGCAAACAATAAGAGTTCTCTGGAAGGATCTGGAACCACCGAATGTGACAAACCTTTTGCTGTTGTTCATCTCCACCCAAGGATCTGTTCTGACTTTTTAAGAGAAAGTGGAAGGGAGAGGGGGCAACAAAGAGAAAGAGACACATTGATGTGAGAGAGACACATCGATGGGCTGCCTCCCACACGTGCCCCCAATGGGGCCGGGGACCAAGCCTACAACTGAGGTCTGATGGACCTGCCCTTGACAGGAATCAAACCTGGGACCCTTCAGTCCGAGAACCCACGCTCTAGCCACTGAGCCAAACTGGCTAGGGTGTGACAAGTCTGCTATTTTAAAATTCAGGAAAAAAAAAAAAAGCACGCCACATGCACCCCCTCGGACAGTGCTCCGTTTTCCCCACACTGCGATGCCCTAGCTCAGTGGTCGGCAAACTCATTCGTCAACAGAGCAGCAAACGGCAGCTTGTGAGCCGTGGTTTGCAGACCGCTGCCCTCGCTGATCTGGTGGCTGTGGAATGGCTGCTTCTGACGAGCATGGCCCCCATTACTAACTGAGCATCTTTCCAGATGTCACGGATCAGCACATAAAACGCATCTGCAAAAAGCTTCTCCCCACACGTGGGCATCCCTCTCTCGGCTTGTCGGTGGTTTTCTCCGGCAAATCAGGATTAGTTCCGAATATCTTTTCCCGGAGGGGGCGGGCATGGCCACCTTCTACCAAGGGCTTCTCCTGCCGTTCAGGAGGGCGAGCTTCCACTCATACAATGGATCTCTCTTTTCCTTGAACCACCTGGGCGCCTTATTGAGTCTTAAGAAACCCCTCCCTCCGTAAGGTCAAAATGATATCGGCCTGGTTTTCTTCATCTTTTCAAATGTCACCTTTCACATTTAGGTCTTAGGTCCACCTGGGATGGACTTTTGGGTGAGACTGGGAGTGCGAAGTTTCTGTTTCCCTGTATGAAGAGTCGGTCGTTGTAGCGTTAACACACTGATCAGCTCCCTTACCCACTGGGCAATGGCACCACCTCAACAGTGTAACCCATAGACTCCCACCCCAAAGAGGCAGACCAGGGGATCCCAAGAGAACTCTCTCCAAACACCACATCATTTCCATCACGATCTTTATGATGCAAACCCTCGCTCCCTGTGCCAGGCTGCCTTCTCTCTTCTTTGTCTGGGTTTTCTTTTCTTTCTTTTTTTAAAAAATATATTTTATTGATATTTTACAGAGAGGAAAGGAGAGGGATAGAGAGTTAGAAACATTGATGAGAGAGAGAGACATCGATCAGCCGCCTCCTGCACGCCCCCTACTAGGGATGTGCCCGCAACCAAGGTACATGCCCTTGACAGGAATCGAACCTGGGACCTTTCAGTCCGCAGGCTGACGCTCTATCCACTGAGACACACCAGTTTTGTCTGGGTTTTCTTAGTCTTTTCTTCTTCCATGTGAATCTTAGGGTCAGCTCGTTAAACTCTGTGGAAGATTTTTAGCAAAGCTTTTATTGAAATGGTTCTGAACTAATAACTTCCTTTGGGGGAAACGTGCCCTTTTTACAGAATTACTTTCGATCTCTTATTTACTCTTTCGTGTCCTTCAAATGAAGTTTTATAATTATCTTCATATAATTTTCTTACTGGATTTATTTCTGAGTGTTTTCATTTTTATGAAAGTCCCACAAATTTTCTGAATTCACTGGGTGGCTCTCATCATGTAGGTTACCTTGGATTTTCTAAGCAGACAGCCATGTGGGTTTCTAAAAAAAAAGGATGAATTTTTCCTCTCTTCAATGCTTAGACCCTTTGCTTCTTTTCCTCGTGGTGGTGTCCAGACGGTGTGTTTTATTGGATGCACAATGCATCCCCGTTTAAAGAAGTGGCGGACCTGGAAGTGCAGGGCCCGAGACGCACATGAGGCTTATTAACGATGACACTGACAGGATCACCATTCGTTCCAGCAAAACAGCGAAACAGTGTTCGCACCCGGCAGGGAGTGAGCAGGGAAATGGACCCAGATGCTCCCACCCTCGTAGGTAGAGAATACTGGTCATCTATTAAAATCATGTTTTTGGAGAAGGTTTAATGTCATGAGAACTCACCCCAAATAAAATGAGAAGTGGGGAGAAGACAGGATATGAAATTGTGGGGAGAGCGGAATTCCCATGTCAAGCCTCTATCCACACGGCCCAAGAAATGAGGCGTCAAAGAACGCAGTATTATTGGTCCCCCTGGGGGTTGGATGGTGGGTGGGATTTTTTTTCCCCCCTTTACACTTTGTGTATTTTCTAAATTGTCTAAAATGAACACATATTCCTTTGAGAAGCTGAGAAAACACACAGTGTGAAGTGAATGCGTGCCATAGAGCACTTAGAAGTGGTGATGGTAAGGACATGAGGCAGCCAGTCTCCTTTTCCCCCCCCACCAGGCATCCGGACGGCTGAGGCCTGTCCCTGTGGATGGAAAACTCACATCTCATTCTGGGGGAAAACAGAGCCGTGGCCTCCGAGGCAGCAGAGCTGGGAACTGGGTTTTAACACCGTCAAAATCACTGACTAATTGTGAAGGCCAGCGCTGGCTGAGAAAGGGGAGACCCGAACACCCTTCGGGTTATTTTAGACTGTCCACCCTGAGGACACGAGGAAGCTTCTCGGGGAGAAGGGCCTTGTTTCCAAACGATTGTTGTTGACCTGACTCGCTGTGGGAAACTCACTCGAGGATCCCCTTGTTGTTTCGTTACTGTCATTACTATGATCGTAACATTGTTTTGTACAAGGGAACTGTCTGAAAGGTGAGGACGGCCTTACATGTCCAAGTTTAAATGAGAGATTAGGAGTTTATCTTAAAATAAAAATTACATCCCGGCAGCAGAGAGTCCTTTTACCAGGTGGGATTTTACACCCACATCCTCCCGCTTCTAAGAAAGATCTGAAACACAGTGTCACCTCCGACTTTTGGTCGTCATCTAAAAGTGGCTAATGTTCCCGAAGGACTAGCATGTGAGAAGGTCGCAGAGTGGATCCCCTCTCATCCCCGCACCTGCACCCCGTGACACTGGTGGGGAGAGCGACTATCTAATTACGGAGGCGGAAGTTCAGGGAGAGGTGGATGGAGATGAGGACCATAGCCGCTGCCAGGGGAAGGGGCACCCCAGTCCCCCCAAACCTCCTGAACCCATCAGACAGAGCTCCCGGTGCAGCCCACAGCTGCCCCGTGTCCACCACCAGCTCGAGGGCGAGGTTTCCACCCTCAACCCACCCCCGAGACCTTCACTGGGAGGACGCCGTGCAGGGGTGGGGAGAGCAGACCGGAGGCTGCAGGGAGGGGAAGCAGGAAGGCCAAGGAGACCAAGACCACATGACGGGGCCGAAGGGGGCGGGCAGGGCGGTGTGGATTGTGGGGGTGGGGTGGGGAGATGCTGGAGAAGGGACAGATGCAGAATGGATGCGCTCGGGCCAGAGGGGCAGGGGAGAAAGTCGGGGATGATGCCACTGTCTGTGACTTGGACACCCTGGCGACCAGCTGTGCTGCCAACAAGGATGGAGAAGCGGGGGAGGTGGGGGGTGGGGGGAGAGGGGAGAGACCTGGCGAGGAAAGGATGCGTTCGGCACGCCCTGACAGGTGCCCTGGGGCTGTGCGCCTTCCTGGACCAACTGAGAATGCCCACTGTATTTCAGCGAGCTCCTTGTGTTATTTTAGCAACTCCAGCCTTCGCCCAGGGTCAGAGGCCAAATCTGCTTTATACGAAGCTTTACCGGCCACACCAGGGGAGGCAGAACAGCCTCGCGGTCGCAGGTCGCAGGTCACAGGTCACACTTGGGTTGAGATCGCAGCTCCACCCACAAGGTGCAGGACCTCAGCTGAGCTCCTCAGCCTCTGGGCCCCGGTCCCACCACTTCCTTCCCCGGCTCCTCCAGCAGCCCCGCCGAGAGGACTCCCACAGGCAGCGCCGCCGCCGCAGTGTGAGCACCCAACCGTGTCCCGGGAAGGACTCCCCACGCGGCGGGACCGGCACCGCCTCACCCACAACGGCTGAGAAGCGGCCTCATGCCAGTGATCATCAGCCTAAAGTCTTTGCCTTCCTACGCTGATGACCGTTTCCAGGAAGTGACCGTAATTTGGGACATTTCCCCTGGGACGGGGGCTGGTCTGAAAGCTGTCCGGGCGCTCTGGAGGAGGGCAGCACAAGGAAGGGATCCCTGGTGGGCACCAGCTCGGGGAGCGGCTAGCCACGCGACCGGCCACGCCCATCCTGGCTACCGTTGAGTTCGACGGGCTCTGAGCTACCAGCTCTGTCTTCAGAAGGAAGGGTTTCCAGAACCAACGGCAGACATTTCTGACCAGCCACTATCTGACGGGTCATTTAAAAAGTGGCCCAAACCAGACAGACGTCCTTCTCTCAGTGGGCCAGACTCCGAGGCGGCCCCACCCGCCGGGTCCAGAAAGACAGGAAAGCCCGCGGAGATGTGCCCCCGAGCACCTGGGACAATGGGTGTTTAATCGAGGGAAGGAGGGGGGGGGCTTGAAGACCTGGCCTGGCATTTTGAAGCGAGGAGGTGAACCCGGAGAACGGGATTCTAAAGGAACGGGACCCTGTCCAGCACCCGGGGCCCGGGGCCGGGCCTCTTCAATCGGGAGGCTTCAGACGGAGGCGGGGACTTAAACCCACCCATCCGGCAAGTCCCCGTCTGTCCCACTCCCCGTTCCCAGGGCCCTTTCCCACACATTCTTTCCGTCCCTGCCCGCAACCCTATAAAACATGTGATTACCCTCCTTTTAGGGAAACAGACGTTGTTACCCCGTGGAAACTGCAGCGAAGAGGAGGACCCAGCCCAGGCTGCTCGTCACGGACACCAGAGAGGCTGCGAAGACGCAGAATCTCCAAGCCCCGGCCTCCAGCCTCCTGAATCAGAACTTGGGGTTCAGGGTGGGGTGGCCGGGGGATGGGAACTGACAGCCACCACTGCCAGGTGGTCTCAGTGACCTCCCTTTAGGAAGGACCCTGATCACATGGGTCCGTCTCCTCAGCAAGTCCCCCATTTCTCTCCCAGAGCCCCCACTCCATGACCATGAACTCCTTCCTGTCTTTGGGTAACTCTAGCCTTAAACCGCCATCCTGGGAACCGAGCCAGCAATAGATTCATGGAGTCTACGGGGGCAGCATGGTGGGGTGAGCAACCTAACCCTCCTTGGTTTCTTCCCCTCATCAAGCAAATCTGGGAAGTGTTTCACTCACAGGACACTGACATCGACAGGGATTTGAAAATGATAACCAAGAGGACCGCATAGGTTCGAGGATGGTGCTGCGCCCGGACACAAAGCCAGAGGGGAGGGGGACGAGGAGGGTCACCCATTTCACGAGCCAAGTGCCTCTCCACAGCCACCCCTTGCTGCACCCAGTCACCACCCCTCCCCCTCGCTCGCTGCGGAGAGGGGGCAGGGAATCGCGAAGAAAGCGTGGGAATACATCCCGCACGGCGGCCGCAGCAGCCCAATACCACGTACACCCATGTGCCACGCCCGTTATTGGTACCCCATGTCCAGGTTTTTAAGAAATGTTAAAAGATGCTTTGAAAAACAAGCAGACAATGGGAACATCGGACCCAGTTCTCCCTGGAGGCGTGCACACGCAGGGATCGGTCCTCAAATAAGCCGGAGGGTGGAGTAGCAAGGAAACTGAGCGATCCCCTGAGGAAAGAGGAAGAGGAGGAGGAGGAGAAGGAGGCCCAATCTGCCAAAGCTCTTCAGAAGCCGATGGCACTGCCCCCCAGCCGGCGGCACAAACACATCCAGATGTTCTTGCCTTGCCAGAAGCAAGAGGAAGATGGCAGACTCGCCGAGGAAAACCCCGATTGGAGGTGCGAGTAGCCAGAGCATCGCGGCATCACGAGCAAGGTCTTCACGATAACACGAAGGGAAAAGCTGCAGAGAGCAGACCACACCTCCCGAGTGGAGACCTCTGGGATTTAAAGCGGCTCCAATGGAAAAACAGAGGCGACTGTAGAGTCTTTCTTTTCGGGGCAGGATGCTAGCGAGAGGGAAAGAGGCTGTTCTGGTTACGTCTGCCCCGTGAAGACGCCCCGGAGCCGCAGACAGACAGGGACTGGAAGATTCATTTCTCAAAGTGCGGCTTTGCTTTGCCCTCGAAACCCTAAGTAATGAGAGACACCGGGCCGATGGCTGCCTCTGCCTACGCCAAGACCCCCCCTTCCCATGGGAAGGGCCTGGCGAGAGCAGACCCTCCGCTCTCATGGTCTGTGCCTCTGCCTGATGCTGTGCCTGGAGTCTTGTCAACACGATCACCAGCCTCCGGCTGCAAGCGGATCGGATGCGCTCTCGACTCCCTGCCTCCAGGTCCCGTGATGAAGCAGATAGGAAGCACGTCACCTATCAAGTGAAGAGTCCTATGCAATGAAGGGCACCCCCCCACCCCAAACGAAGGCAGAAACGGGGAGTGTGAGTGTGCCAATCTGGCACCGGCCTCTGGGCTGCTCACCGGCTACGCGGAGGGCCCCGGGCAGGGACGCCACGCCAGCCTTTCTGCAAGCCAGCACGTGCCCGCTGGCTCCTAGCACGTTCTGGGGGGACCGCACTCAGCACGAAAAACGGTTAACAACTGCAATACTGCGTCTCCTCCCCCTGGGACGTACGTGCAGGAAATGCCCACCTGCAGCGCATGGACGGGGAGGGACCTTCCCAGACGGGGAGGTCACCTGACTTCGCCCACAGCGGCTGGAGCCCCGGCAGAGGAATCGGGGGTCTGGAGATCGAAGGCGGACCCCAGCCTGCCTCCCCGTCCCCTCCCCTCGGCGCCGGAAACACACGCTGGACGGGCTTCCGAGACGCCGCCTCCAGGAATGCAGCCGCCCCGGCTGGGCCCTGGCTGTCCCGGGCGCTGCCACCAAATCCGCTGGGCGGCCCAGCAACTTCCTGAGCACGATGCTCTTGAGGAGAAGATCACAAAGCCTGGTGCACCTCCGTTAGCCCAAGTCCCCCCTTGCCTTGCCTGTGACGGGGGTTAGCAGGCAGACGTTTTAGCGGGAGTGAGGGCAGGAGGGGGGCTTCGGGGAGGCGGCCAAGGAAAACGGGGGCATCACAAGGTCAGTAGGGAGAACCCAAAGAAATGGGCTCAGAGCTGTGGGTGGAGGGTGAGGGGGGAAGCAGATCGCCCCCAGCCGGCGCTCCCAGGGTGACAGCCAGCTCGGGGGAAACAGAGGCAGAGACTCCTCCAAGCAGGACACCCTGGTGGCGCCTGCTGGAAGCTGCCTGCAGTGACCAAGCTGTGCGGGTGCCTGCAGGCCTGGGAGGATTTGCAGAGGTGCACGGGGCGCCCAGTATGTGCATGTTAGCAAACCCTGACCCCGTTTCCCCGAAAGAAAGACATCCCCCCCAAATAAGACCTACTTCCAGTTTTGCCTCTCGCTGTCATATAAGGCATTCCCCCCCGAAAATAAGACCTCCTGGATCATAAGGCATTCACCCCACATCAGGCCTCCCCGGAATAGAAGCTCCCCCCCTCCCAAAGCTACTGTCAGGCGTCTGACTCCTGATTTAGAGAGACCTCGCCCTGCCTGAACAGCTCCGGCTGCGCTGCGGCCAATCAGCGAGCTGGTTTGTGATGACGACGACCACCGTACCGTAGACAGGTCATCAATTTCCTTTCTTTTTTGTTCAACAATAAATGTGTACCGTCTTCTTCTTCATGGAAAAATAAGACCTCCCCTGAAAATAAGACCTAGCGCATCTTGGGGAGCAAAAATTAATAGAAGACACTGTCTTATTTTCGGGGAAACAGGGTAGGAAGCACCTGCTGGGGACCAGGCAGGGGGGACCAAGCCGAAAACAGGACGGGCAAGGTGCCTGCTCCTCGCCCACCACCATGCAGACGACAGTTAGGCAGCAGGTGTAAGGGGCATTTTAGATGGGGATAAGGCCCTGGAAGAAAGTGAAGGGGCCGATGGGGTTAGGGCGGGGCTTCCTTTAGATGCGAGGACCAGAACCACCTCTCTGGGTGTGTGTGTGTGTGTGTATGTGTGTGTGTGTGTGTGCAATGTGAGCTGGTGCTTGGATTGCGAGGAGGAGCCAGCCAGGGGTGCGAGGGGCAAGTGCCAAGGTCCTGCGTGAGTGGGAGGAACGGGGTGGTGGTGGGGAGGCCAGCCCCAGGCACGGGGAGCTGTCCCGGAGCCGGGAGCGGGGGAAGGGCAGGCAGGCCCGGTCGGGCAGGCAAGGAGCTGGGTTTTACTCTGAGCGCTCGCTCGCTCGCTCACTGGCTGGGGCGGGAGGCAGCGGGACCCTGTCGGGCAGGGAATTGCGTGGTCTGGGTGCTGCCGGTGAAGGAGGAGGGGAGCAGAGCGGCTGCGTGTTTGTAGGTCAGAAACGCCCGACGCTGGCCGAGCGCAGGGTTCGACCTGATTCCCGTCCTGTGAGGCCATCATTGAGGACACGCGCTCTCAATGAGGCTGCGGGGCCTGGGACCCACGAGGCACCTTCCCCGCGGGCGGGGGGCACGGCTGCTGAGCTGGCCGAGAACCGGAACCCCTGCGAGGATGGGGGGGCGGTGATGGTGGAAACAGCAGGAGCGGGGCTCACCGTGGCCCTGCCACCCGCACAGCAGCCGGAGGTGATGTCTCCTTCGTGTTTCCCTTGCACCTCCGCCCTGGGTGCGGGGTCCCTCTGTCCTGCCGGCCCAGTGCCCTCCCCGGCAGAGCCCCCACCACAGGCCACGCTTATCTGTGCACCTCAGACAGTGCGGCCTCACCCGCTCTTCTCTCTGCCGCCCTGGCCCCTCCCGCCACCGGCTTCCTGGGAAGAGAGACGGGGTCTGTGCTAGAGGGATCTCGCCGCTGTTCCAGGAAGTGACAAGCACAGACCGGGGAACTGCCAGGCCCCGTGGAGCACCGGACCAGACTGGCACAACCCTAACCCAGCCACATTACGGTTAGGTGCATTCGACACGCAGTCCCACCGTGGTGGTGGGTGTGGTGGTGGTGGTGGTGGGTGTGATGGTGGTGGTGGTGGTGGTGGTGATGGTGATGGTGGTGATGGTGGGTGTGGTGGTGGTGATGGTGGTGGTGGTGGTGGGTGTGGTGGTGGTGATGGTGATGGTGGTGATGGTGGGTGTGATGGTGGTGGGGTGGTTTTAAAATCTGGGTGAGAATATGACACCAAAGTTTCCCTTCAGGCGGCATAACCACAGCGAGTACCCAGGACTAGCCGTGCAAGTTCAGAATCTCCCCCCGTTCCATTTCAAACCCACAGCTGTCCAGGCGCTCACCGCCACCTTCCTGCTGCCGTCGCCTTGGTCTCTGTGCCGCTGGCCTGGAAGCCCAGAGGAAGCGTGGGTGCCCTCTGCCGCCCGGGGGAATCCTCGGGGAGACACGAACCGTCGCTGCGAATCAAACCCATCTGCATCGCATCGCTACGGTCACCAGGCAGGAGAGCGGGGTTTGGGGAGATGGAGTGTAAAGAGGCGGGAGAACTCCTTCTCTGGGAATCTATCAGAAACGAGGGCCTGAGGGCCTCCGGGGCCGCCGGGCTCATCCTTCATTTATTCTTTCTAAGATCCGACGGGCTGGTTCGCACTGGCCCATCAGCTCGAGTCGCAAAATAGGCCACTGACCTGAAATCGGGAGCTTAAAATATGCGGATTACATAAAGGCGAACCGCTAAGGTATGTTACTGTCTCCCTGGAACTGAATTCTGCAAAAAAGACACCAACATCAAGTACAGAGAATATGTAGGCTATTTTCTCCCAATGATTGAGAGAGAGAGAGAGAGAGAGATCCATTAGTTGCCTCCCCCGGGCGCCCTACGAGGACCAGGGAACCTACAACCCAGGCACGTGCCCTTGACCAGGAATCAAACCCCCGATCCTTTGGTCCCTGGGCCAATGCTCTGACCACTAAGCACCGGCCAGGGGGGAGATGCAGTGTTGGGGGACTGGGGGGGAAAATCACCCTGGGCCCCCCCCAAATGAGGATGTTAAAGTGAGCCTGGAGACAGCTCTGACTAAAAGATGGCTAGAAGTCAAACACACTGGCCATGTTAGCTGCCGGAAACCGAACACTGTCTCACTCCTAGAAAGATGTGGACAGGAAGCCGGGAAGGCTAGTCAACAGCCTTCATTGCTCTGACCACCACGCATTGTTTAGTGGAGACAAAACAATGGGGCCTCCAGCTCTGTTTGTCTTTTGTCTTTTTGTTATTGAAATTTCCTGCCTAAAGGCTATGGGTGTGTCCCAAAGTCTCAATAAAAGGGATGGCAAGGCCAGAGCAAAGGGTAGTCTTTCCACTAGAGCAGTGGTTCTCAACCTTCCTAAGGCCACGTCCCTTTAATGCAGGTCCTCATGTTGTGGTGACCCCCTTTAATGCAGTTCCTCATTTTGTGGTGACCCCCTTTAATGCATTTCCTCATGTTGTGGTGACCATGGTTGGGGGTCACCACAACATGAGGAACTGCATTAAAGGGACGTGGCCTTAGGAAGGTTGAGAACCACTGCACTAGAGGAAGGCTCCCACCTGGCCCCCCAATATTCCCAAATTAATACTTTCCTAGTCTCTCTCTTCATTTGCGTGCGGCCTCCTCCAGAACCCGAACCCTGAACCACAGGGGACGGGAAAGAGCCGTCTTTATTCCGTGTCATTTCTCGAGGGAATTCAAGACATCCTGGTGGGGCCCCTGGATGCCCTAGTACCCAGTGAACGGGAGGCCAACACCAACAGCCACCCCCCCACCCCGCCCAAAAAAAAGGGTTCCATCCCACATGGAGCTACGCTTAAACACACAAACCAAAGATGTGCGTGCCGGTAAATGTCTATGCAAATAGTCTCTCACAGTCCCCAGTGATTTCCTTCCCAACATCAGCCTCAATACACGAGAGGTGATCAATAGCCTCTGCAAAGTGAAAATAAATTCTCCCCTGCCTCTCGGATTCAACCACGACAGACCCCGGCGCCATCTTCGCCTGCCCAGCCAGACTCTCACCTTGCCCCGGCCTTTTACATGCACTCCCTTTCAATTATTCATCAAAACGAGGAAAAGGCATTTTTTAGTGAACCCTTCAGCCAATGCAACAGGATATGTGCCCCAAATGTTTCTGAAGCCGAGGAATATTCCACTCGCTGTTCTCTTTCTTAGAACAGAAGCACAAATAAGTAAACAAACAGACAAAACAACCACCACCCTATTTAATCATCAAGACTACCTGGCAGAGAAAAGGCCCCTTGCTAGGTTAAAAAAAGAAAAAGAAAAATCACAACGAGTGATTTGAGGGGTGTTTAAAATTTCCCCTTATATTCTTCTAAATGAAAGAGGACTGCACAAACACGTTTGTGTGGGTTACTATCTAATAAGTGTGTGTGTGTGTGTGTGTCTGTGTGTAATTTCATGGGAGCACAATGGAATTCAGACCATTAGTAAAAGATCATATATATATATATATACACACACACACACACACACACACACACACACACACATACATACCATAATTCTCCCCAGGGTTCGGTATCAACTCCACTTACAATAAACAAAAGGCCACACAGAGACAATGTCACTGCAGGCGGGTGGGGACTTTTACTGTCTGCTTAATTCAAAAACCCACATTTCCAGACCTATCTTCTCTGTGCCCAGGGGAAGCCAGCCCAGAACACTCTGCTCCTTCCCTACCTTGCCTTCTCTGTGGTGAGGGTCCGCTCTCCCCAAGACCCTGGGAGAATCTCCCCACTGCTTCCTACGCTCAACGCCCCCTGGCCGCCTTAGCTCGTGACACACGCGCCCGTGCAGGATACACCCAGGCGGAGGTTCACCGACCAGCGGAAGGTGCTTCTAGAAAACAGGCACAAGGCAACACCCAACACAGGCACCAAACCCGCTCCAGGTCCACACGCCAGACTCTCCCCCGACCCCCCCGTGCGCTTAGCAACCGCCTCCCAACTCCTAGCCGCTGCTGCTGCTCTTAAAACTCTGCCCTCGCGCCATCTTCCGCATAGCAGCTCTCTAACGGGTTCTCGGCAGACAATCAAAAGCATTTCCAAAAAGCATGTGGAGTCAATACATAAAATAAAACACGCTGCCTCACAAATGTTCCGTCTTCTGCCTTTACTTCCGCCCGCCCCGTCCAGGAAAGGCCTGCTGAAGAAGCGAAGCAAACTAGAAGCATCTCTGGCCCCTTTGCACGGGGCGACGGCTACGTTATTGATCCGCACTGACTTCTCTCTCGCTCCTTCTCACAGAGGCAGACGCAGGCTTCATTGATACTCACCTAATGGCCGTTGTTCCGACCCGTGGACTCAATCGTATAGGTAACAGGCACATCATGTTCCTCTATTTTATGTCTGGGAAGACCCGGCAGCATATTGAACATGGAGATCATTTAAAAAAAAAAAGTAAAAGAAGCATATCTAACAGAATATCTAAAAAGTCTGCAGAAAACACCCCCCCCCCCCCAACCAATGTTTCTCTACTGTAAGTATTTATGATCCAGGCTCCTTTCCCCCCAAATATTAAGAAATGCATACTTCCTTCCCGAGTTCCACGTCCGAGTCATATACACTTTCTGGAGTGAAATTTCCATTGTTGTTAGATCAGCTATTTCCACAAAGGAAAATTATAATGACTTAACCACTGACCGTGAAAACATCTTTTGTTACAAGTGCCCTGCACATTGATTGGAACTGGTTGGGTTGAACCAGGCTGTTAAAGGACTCAGTCTAAAAATAGTCCAGCAGGATCCATCAGGACATTTTTTTTTTGCTAAGTGTTCACCGGCCTACCCGTGTCTTTAAAAAAAAAACAACTTAGATCGTTCGGCTGAGGGGTTCAGAGGGACTTATCGACGCACAGGCTATGATTTCCTGCCTGGCAGGTTAACCGACCAAATTACTAACACAGTCCGGGCCAAGCTCATAGGCGTACTAGAATTCCTGAAAAATATAAGCCAGTCTACAGAGGTAATTAAAAAAACACACACAAAAACCCAACATGACAGGGCTGTGGATGGATGAGCACAGGGAACATAGCAAGATGAAAACCAAAGTTGGAGGATAAAGTCGGGGTAGAAGGAATACAGTTTGCCCTCTGCCCGCGCCATGAAAAGCAACACTTATTTCCACGTCCCTCGAGGGAGACTTGGCCGGTGACTGTCACGGAAGTAACGTCCATCTAGAATCACCCCAAACTGAAACCGCACACCGCACTGTCCCCACTTCACAACACCCCCCGGAAGTAGTTACTTTTAAAAAGAACTGTGCGCTTTACTTATGAACAGCAATATTAAATTCAGTGATTCCTCCTGGGGTGGGGTGGGGAGGACGATGCCATTTCTAACCAGCTTCCCGTCAAACAACAAGTCGGTGGTCACGGGCAGGAAATGGGGGCGGGGGAGGTGGCCCCATCACCTTTGTCTCCCACCCCCTGCCAGGAACATGTCGGGGGGCTGCAGCCGGCTCCACGAGTCCCTGATTGCCTAACGACTGAAACAAAACACACTTTACACAGAGATCAATAAATCGGCCTGCAGAGGCGAGCCCGGCGGCCGCTTAGGAGACAAAATGAATATGCATGAGCCCCACCTCCCCGGGGAGCCCCAGCCCCACCGCAGGATCCCCAAACCCCAAAGGCCGGTTCCCGGAAGGAGCTTCCATGCCCGCCCGCCCCCGTGAGAAATGACCTGCAGAGCCAGAGCCCTTGGAAGAAGTCGGGGGAGGGGAGCCAGCCTGCAGGAGCAGGAGGGGGGGCGGATCTGCAGCCAGTCCTCACCTGGGGGCCTGGGAGGAGGGCAGGCAGCCAGGCTAGGTCTGCGCTGCCCTGCCGATGATGCCCTGTGCCCGGTGCGCACCAGCCAGAGCGCAGGGACAACCCCCAGCTGCAGCGCTGCTCCGAGCCTTACCTGGTCCGCCTTCCTACCAGAGGCGACCGGCTCCGTGATGTGGGGAGAAACCTCTTTCTTCTGGTCAGATGGGGCTTTCCAGTAAAAAAATAAAAATAAAAGAATCCCAAAGCAGCCGCGGGCTCCCCGGTGCATCGGAGAGAGTGCCACACTCCGCCCCCAGCCTCCTCCGCCCTCCCCGCCAGCCCCCCACGAGCCGGCAGTGGGGGCCAAAAATCAATCCCAGCCGGAGCGAGCGCGGCGCGCAGGCAGACAAAGACTTCACCCGGGCAGGAGTCGGCTCTGCGAGGAAAGAAGCCGGAACCCGCCAGTGGCATTTCCAGGAACAGGGTCCCCCACCTGGTTTTCTCCAGGGGGTTCTTTGATGGCACCCTAAGATACTGAAGTCCTCTGCTGTCCCAGAGGCTGTATTTCCTAGTTCTCCAAAAAGCATCCCATCCTCCTCTGTGCCAGACCAGACCAGACCAAAGCACCTGGCCCCAGATGCTCCCCACACACCCACCCTACCTGCCTCCAGGATGGCTCCTCAGTCTTTGCCCCAGAACAGCCTTCAAAAGCCCCTTGGATTGGGGAAGGGAGGAAGGGAAGGAGTGAAGTGGGGAGGGAGGAAGGAAGTGGGGGGAGGTGAAGGAGAAATGAATGAATGAATGAATGAATTAGGTTTAATCCATTCAGAGATGCCGTGGTTAAGAGCCATCAGCTATCAATGCTTTCTTGTTCCAAACTGTTTCCCTAAATGGGTGAACATCTTTCTGAAAGAGACTCGGTCAGGAGGTTTGGTCTGAAGGCTCGGAGCCAGAGACAGGCAGACCTGCTGCAGTGCCCTCTGACCCACCCAAGCCACCCGTGGTGGCGGGACCTCCGTGGTGTGTCACCGCCAGGCCTGCCAGGTCGGTGACCGGAGCAATCCAGGTGACAGACTCCCCCAGCACTTGCTGCCAAAGCACCTAGTTCGCCTCAATGCAGAACGCCCTAGTTTTGGAATCTGTAATAACGATATCTGTGGAGGAGGCGGGGCCCCGGGTGGGGGACTCGTTAGCTGACTTCCCACTTTCTTGATATTTGGGATCTTTTACCATGTGTGTGTGTGTTGGGGGGGGTGACCCCCTAAACTAGGGTCTTCTGTTTCTCCCCTGTGTCATCCGCTTCTTGGTCCAGGAACTGTATTTGGGAAGGAACGTCAGCAGTTAATATCGAATCGTGTAAAACACGCCTGGTGTGCATTTTAATTATTTTAATGAAGTTACCTCTTTCGACTCCTTAGCATTTATCCATAACTATGGATCTTCCTCGGAAGTAATAAAATTCTATTAGTACAATTACTACCTTTTTTTTTTTTTAATGAATCAGATCGGCCTTCTTACCACGGTTCTCCATCAATGAGAATGGACGGGACAATAAACTGTACATGTTGCAACTGAAGACACACACACACATGCGAGAGAGAGAGAGAGAGAGAGAGAGAGAAACGCTGCTGGAGGACCCATTTTCTGATTCCTCGCTCCTCTGCTCTTTCCCACCCAGCGACAGCACCCCAGAGGACAAGATCAAATGTGATCAAGTCTCGGAATCCTGGAGCCTTGCAGGCAGACGCGTGCCTTGCAATAGCCCCTGCTTCCTCTTCTTCTTCAAAAAGAAATGGCTTTGACTGAGCAGCCGCAGAAGTTCAACAACCAGCTCTGCGCCACCGCAGGGTCTGCGTTCTGAGAAATGTCATCTTCATGGGCAGCTCGAGCCTTGCAAACTCCAGTCAACCGGGGGGGGCAATACGGTCATAAAATAAATCGACAGAGGGAAGTGATCGCACGGGGCATCGCTTGTCCTAGCAGGGGCGGGTGGTGAGGAAGGAACGTTCAGTGAGATTCGCCTTCTTCTATGCAGATAAGGAGCGGGGACTGTTTTCTGGGTTTTCACCAGGAGAATGAAAAATGCCATTAATTCTTGCAAGACAAATGCAAGCAACTGGCTTTGTTGCTGTTCCTCCCTCCTCCCCCCTCCCTCCTCCCCTCCTTCTCTCCCTCCCCTTTCTCAGCAGCTTTAGAGAAAGGCAGCAGTTAACTGTAGCGGCGATGGAACCACGGGGTCTGGCTGTATTAGCAGAATCACAGACAGCGCCAGGGTGATGTCTTCGCTCTCAGCTCGCTAATTATTTACCCGGATCAAGCCTGACTGCTGGAAAATCAGCTCGCTCCAGGAGGTAACTGAGCTGAAAGGCTCTTTTCACCGAGACACGATGGGCTGGTGGGCTGGCATCCAGCCCCCGGGCCAGGGCGCCCTGTGGGCAGGGTCGCCGAACAAATCCCAGGACCGCACCGTTTTCCTCCCTCATCCCCGGCAAAGTATTGGTCAGCTCAAGAAAATCAGGGACGACGAACCCATCTGGGGTGCAGACACACCCAGAGATGGAGCACCTAGAAGACATGGTTCTTAAAATTAATTTTGCAAAACGTGGAAAGGTGGCACGCCTAGACTGCCCGTGTCTTCGAGCTGGCATGTCCCTCGAAGGCCCGACATGCAGACAAAGCAGCTTGCTTTCTTATTCCCACTCCTGCGTGCCGTTTTCTCTGGGAAGTCTTCGGGAAACACGCAATGTTCAGGCAGCATTGATGTCCTCATGTGCTCAGGTTCTCATAAAAAAAAAACAGAAGGCCACCAGGACTCTGCCCGCTCACATACTCTCCCAAAGCTTTGGGGTCAATTCCCTGGGCTCCACAGAATACAAGACTTAAGCCATCCATGTCCATCCATCAGTATCACTTATCTTTGCCTCGTTCTAAACGCTCTGTTAGAAACAACGCTTAAATGCAAATGCTTTCCACACTTCCGTATTTACTTCCCAGGACCGCATCACCATTGTCAGACACGGGCACATTTTTAATGCATCAGGCCCACGGGGGGACACATGGCCTTCCCGTTTCCCCATTTCCCCATCACTCACTGACGAACATGGCTGCCAGCGAGGATCTGGCGTGAACATGAACGTGTGTGTGTGTGTGTGTGTGTGTGTGTGTGTGTGTGTGGGCCTGCCCCGTCTCCACCCTTCGCGGTGTCAGGAATGGTCTAACAAATATATCATGGTCTCAGAGAGACAACGTGTGTGTGTTTTGGTTGGCATCTCCAATTGATGCTGTTTATTCTCACATTAAAATCAATTTGTATGCTCCCCCTATTACAGCCACCTCCTAATAGCACATTTGAGGATTCTTTCTCCCGCTTCCCCGTCAGGCCCGGAATTCCAGATCGGCTGTGGGTTGATTCGCTTGATTTTTTAAAAAACTCATTTCCCTTTTGAAAAGTCCCTCTCTTTTGGGGGCAACTGACACGCTAACGAGCTTCAGAGGCCGTTGGAATTTTATTCCGGCTTTCAACATCTCACACCAAACCACTTCCTTGGAGTTCAGCTGGGGTTTGTAATATATTCATCACATCTCCATCAGGAAATATTTGCATCTGTATGACAGCTCCCGTGTTCAAGAGAAGGGTCTCAATAAATCCGCTGTTTAGAAAGCAGCTAGGATGGGTTTGCTAAATGTCTACATCAAGCTTCTAACTAGATACCACAGAAGTATGTCAAGTATTCCACAAAGTGTTAATGGAGTTTTGAAGAGGGTATACATTTCTCCAGGTGGGACCCAGGGGTCACCCCTATTTCTGGCATGAGAACCAGAAAGAAGAGAATGATTCATCTTGGTCAGAAGGAAGGAAAAAAGACTCAGGTCTCCTGTTGACAAACTTACTCATAAGAAATAGCAGCGTGATTGATATCATGTCATAATCCATTGGCAGACGGCCTATGAATGATAAGCAATTTTCTCTTCTCTTTGAAACAAAGTTTTCCGTGAAAGTCAGAATCCCCTCCCCGGCCCCAATTCTGAGGGGGAAATAAAGACCTCAGTATTCTCACGGCCATCACACAGACTGCAGGCGGGGGTTGGCATTTAGAATTTTTTTTTATCTTCTGCAGAAAATTGTTCATTGCCGGGAGAGGATTAGAAGAGAAAACCTCCTTAGGAAGTTGGGGCCATTCCCACTGCTCATTGGGGTGACAGCTATTTAGGCATTCTATAGCTTGTTGTCTCGGCCGCATCTGGCTCTGCTCAGATCAAAATCACCGCTTCATCCCTGTGCGTAAGGACAAGCCCCCTCTCTCCTACCCACACCGAGCTGGAGCCCCCTCTTCACTTTCCACCCAGCCGCACCCAATGGGAGTCATCGGAGCATCAGTCCATTCCCTTAAAGTAACCGCAGGAAGGCAGGAGGACACCCCAGCTGGGGAAGAGCCCGCTGATTTGCTTTGCGGCCGAGTGACGAAAGGAAGGAGAGCCAGATGGTCCGTGTCATGGGGGTTGGCCCGTGACAGCCATCGGGGGCCACCCGGGGAGCAGCATGAACTCCTCATCTCACAGCCCGTCCCCAGCTTCCCTCCCGGTCTGGTTCCCTTGGGTGCGCTTGCCCTTGGCCTCGGTGCTCATGGTCAGGGGCTGCGTGCAATCCTGGTGTTTTTTTTTTTTCATGGGGACCTGTCTGGTGGGACCACACGTGCTTTGTGAGTCATTCACGAGGGATCGCAAGACAGTGATGATAAACACCAACCCACGGGCACGTCCACCACCTCCAGAGCCACACGCGGGGCAGACACCGGGTGGCCACCCAGGGCTCAGGACATTCCGGACCGTGAGGGTGTGGCCCAGGGACCCTGCCCGACCCCATAGTGACAGGGCAGAGGGGCTAAAGCCATGAACGCCTGGGCGTTTGGGAGGAAAACACAGCAGACTCGGATGTGGTCTGCGTGGACAGACCCGGATGTGGTCTGTGTGGGCAGACCCCACACTGCAGCGCCCCCGCACGGATGACTAATGGCAGACCTCCTTTGTAGAAGAGGCAGTAATGGGGCGACACGGCACGCTAACGTTCCAGGGTGGGCTCGTGCCTCCTGATGGCGGGGTGCTCCTTCTCAGGAGTCGGAAGCTCGGGATGCCCAGGTGATACGGGGGTGGGATTATCCTGCGGTTCTTTCTGGAAAGCGAGGCCAGGTCCTCGGCAGGGCCTCTCGCGCTTCTCCACCCTCCTTCCCCCCTCCTCCCTGTCCGTCCCGCACCCACGAGGCCACGGCCGTCCTCTGTGGGTGTATTTCCGGGGACCAGAAATGTACCCACCTCCTGGCCAGGAGGCTCAGAACGTTCCACAAGGAAACATGGGAAGCAGAGAGGGTGGGACGGGGTCCCTGGGCCACACCCTCAGGGTCCAAATGTCCCGGGCCCCTAGGCGGCCACCGGTGTCTGTCCGCGGGTGGCTCTGGAGGAGGTGGACGTGCCCGGGAGAAGTCTGACCGGCTCCCACCCACCCGGCTTCCTCCCAAGGATGGAGCCACTGGAGCAGCGGTTCTCAACCTGTGGGTCGCAACCCCTTTGGGGGTCGAACGACCCTTTCACAGGGGTCGCCTAAGACCATCGGAAAATGCAGATATTGACATCATGATGCATACCAGTAGCAACATTTCATGGTTGGGGGTCACCACCCCATGAGGAGCTGTGTGCAAGGGTCTCGGCCTTAGGAAGGTTGAGAACCACTGCACAGGAGGACGCCTTGCCTTGGGCTCTCAGCCGCTTTCTTTAATGGGACGAGCGTCTTTCACAAAGAGCTCCAGGGGTGCACACAGTGGCAGGCAGGCCCTCGCCTGTCCCCTCACCTCCACAGGATGTCCAAGGCAAATGCAAGGCGTCCGACGGACACACAGGGAAGGGGGCCGCTCCGACAGGACCGGTCCAGCTTCCCCAACCGGGCCAGCTCCCGACCCAATCCCGCTCCCCAGGAAGCGACAGCACGCCCGGAGCAAGCACCCAGGAGACGGCCAGCCAGGCCCTGCGTGGAACTCCGGGCGGCACCCATCAATCCAACAGAGAGCACCCCTCTCCCGGAGTCCCACCGGGCGGCTGGCAGAGCCTCCTCTGGCCCGCGGTGGGCGCCTCCCTGGCGCAGTCAGCTGGCTCTGGCCGCGTGGGACAGGAGTGACTGCCGGGGTTCGCTGGGGGGAAACATCCCAGCTATTTGTTCCCAAGAGCCCTTTCCAGAAAGCAGCCTGCTGGCATCGCTGACAGCACTGAGCACCGGCCCGGGGGCTACTGCAATGCAGTCCTTCAGTCCTCGAAACCCCCGTTGAGGGAGGCACACCCCTGTTTCACACGTTCAGCAGCTGATGTCCAGAGAGGTTAAGTGACGTGCTCAGAGGCACACAGCAGCGAGCACGGGCTCGGCCAGGAGGTGAAGCCAGGCCTTCCAAACCAACTTGGGGAGCAGGAGCAGGGCTCATCCCCGAGGCGCCCCCGGGTTTCCTCCCTGTTGCAGCTCCACCCGGTGCCAGGGGCCCATCAGGGGCCACCCCACGGGCCACAGCCTGCAGAGGGCCGCACCCCGCGAGGTGGCCCCCAAGGGAGGGAGGGAGCGGGTCCCCGCAGACATGGCCTGCGCCGTCCCCCCTCCGCCGTCCCCCTCAGCGCCGACCAGGCCCCGAGAAAGGACAATGCACAGCAAGGACAAGAGTCCTTTCATGCGCGAGGACGGCCCAGGCGTGCGCCGTGGCACGGGGGGCGGGCGCCCCCAGCTGTGGGAGCCCCTGGGTTCCCAGCGCTGACAGGGCTCCTTGTCCCCCTCAGCACGGCGGCCCGGCCCGCGGCCGATCAGTTTGCCGAGTGGGCGGCCAAGCGCCCGCCGACGATGCAGGGGGCAGAGGGCAGGGTGGCGCTGGCAGGGCCATTGTCGGGGCGTCTGTGGGGGGGGGGGGAGGCGAGGAATGCGCCTGTAGATCCCCGCCTGTGACAGAGCCCGCCGCAGAGTGACACAGCACCCGCCTGGGCCAACCCCAAGAGCTCGTGTGGGCTCCCCATCTCAGGCGACAGCGTGGAATTGCTGCTCCTCATCCTCAGGGGCACGGTGCCCTGGGGCTTGGTGGCCCTTTCCCCTCCCCCGCCAGCTGTCCTTTCCTACAGGAGGCTGTCAGTGTGTCACCCACCACCCGTGGAAGGCGGGAACGTGCCCGCCCCAGGCCCCTGGCCCCGCTGCAGGCACGGCGGCTGGCTCAGGCGGGTGGCTCAGGCGGGCGATGACCCAGGCCCGGCCCAGCCACAGAGGCCGAAGGAGGCCAGCGGCCCCGGTGCCCCCCAGGGGGTGTGCAGTGTCTCTCTGATCTGCTGCTCCTCTGGCCCAACCACAGCATCTTGGGGTGCGTGCCGGGCAAGGCAGGCCCGAGGCCCGTCTCCAGGTCTCCCCCATCCGAAAACACTTCGCACACTTGCATTTCCTCAAATACACGGCCCTGGGACCCTCCCCCAGCCTCTGCCGCCCGCCTCTTCCTCCTCCTCCTCCTTCACCAAGATGGACTCTGGAAGCTTCTCCAAGTCAGCCCAGCGGTGGTGACCCTCGGCACCCTGGCCAACGCCCTCTGCCCTCCCCCTGGGAAAGGGGGGGCAGAGCGGCACCCTCATCTCCAGGGGCTGTCCGTCCAGTGCAGGGACCTGGCCGGTCCCACATTCCCTACGGGGTGTCCCAGGGGAGAAGGGGGATGCGCCTGAGGGGCTGGCTACTCCAGCAGCAGCAGCCCAAGAAGAGGGTGTGGGGGGTGGGGGGAGACAGCCAGGAGGGGCCCAAACTGATGCTGTGCTGGCGGGACCACACGTCGTGATGTGTCCCTGCGGGCTGGCCCAGTACAGAGGGGGGCACAGGAGAGGGCACCCACGGGAGGGTCCCTGGCCTCCTCCCCGCTCTACTGCCAACACTGGCCGGCGATCCGCAAACGTCGTTCCTTCAGAGAAGGGGGTGCAGCAACGTGCACCCCAAAGTAGCGACAACGGGCTGGGCGGCTTTGGGAATGAGGGGTCTGGCCCAAAGCATGGGAGGAGGCTTGGGGTGACCTCTGAACCAGGCCTGAGGGGGATACAGACCAGCAGACGCAGGGGGCAGAAGAGCGGGGGACCCCACCCAGGCCTGGGCTGCAGGGGCCGCAGGGCCAGCGAGAAGCCCGTGTGGCCGGGCCAGGACGGCAGGCAGGTGGCCGAGACGTGGATGGTCCCATCCTCACCCAGGAGCCCTCCCCAGGCCTGAGAGGTCCCAGTCCTGTCCCCAAGCCCCTTCCCCAAAGCCAGACCCTCTCTCGGAGCACCTCGGGTGCACACGCAAAGCCAGCCAAGACCAGGCAGGCTCTGGAACAGGAGAGACTGCCCCTCAGGGTAGGGAGATCGGGGGGAGGGGGAAGAGACTGAGTCTCCGGGAAGCAACAGTCAAACCCATGGAGGCTGAGAGGAGATGGTGGCTGCCGGGCTGGGGGTGGGGGGCATGGAGAGCTGTGAATCACGGGGTACAACCTTCCAGTTGCGCGCGATGAATACATCCTGGAACTGGCTGTATTGTCATATGACAGACAGTACGGTTCTGTACCCTCAAACATCTGTTAAGAGGGTAGACCTCATTTTAGGTGTCACACACACACACACACACACACACACTAACTCACTCACTCACTCACTCACTCACTCACACGACAGTAACAATATCACGCCCCGTGCCCTGAATGGGAAGATGACATATGAGAATCCCACAAACACATCCTGACCCCCTCCCCGGCGGGCAGAACCCCCCAGGGAGAGCGCCCGGGTCCCCACTGAGTGGCCCCAAGTTTCTGGGGGCACACAACCCCGGGCTCACTCACGTCGTCTGCAAAGTGGACTCCGTGGCCACCTGACTCGCTCCCCCAATATGTAGCCACCAGCCACACGTATGTGCTTTTTTCCCGCAGTTTAAATTTTTAAAAAATATTTTATTGATTTTTCACAGAGAGGAAGGGAAAGAGATAGAAAGCCAGAAACATCGATGAGAGAGAGACATCGATCAGCCGCCTCCTGCACGCCCCCTACTGGGGATGTGCCCGCAACCAAGGTACATGCCCTTGACCGGAATAGAGCCTGGGACCTTTCAGTCCCCAGGCCGACGCTCTATCCACTGAGCCAAACCGGTTTCAGCTAAATTGTAATTGAAATTAAAATCACGGTTTGGAAATTCCGTTTCTCGGTGCCACGAGCCACATTTGCGCCTGGCTCGGAGGGTGGCGTCGCCGCCTAAAGTTTCACTGGACAATGGAGCACATTCAGTCATCGCGGCCACCAGCGGCGCCAGGCCTGGACTGTGACAGAAGAAAGAAGGAGAAGAAAGCAGCGCAGCCCTGGACTTTGGCCGTGTCTCCCACCAGCACTGACGTCTTCGGAGAGAGGCTGCAGCTCTCGTCCCTATCAACGCTCAGCCGATGCTGTCGTATTTCTCCGCCCCCAAGTCTTTGCCTTAGAGCAGCGGTTCTCAACCTGTGGGTCTCGACCCCTTTGGGGGTCGAACGACCCTTTCACAGGGGTCGCCTAAGACTATTGGAAAACACCTATTTCCCATGGTCTTAGGAACCAACACACCGCTCCTCGGTGTAGCAAAGTGTAGCCATGTAGTTTACTGTTGTTATATGAAGACTGTTGCCCATGCTACACCACGATTCAAGACAAAATTTCATTTATTTGTAATTAGAAATAAATATTTCACAATATCTAATTACATATTGTTTTTGTGATTAATCACTATGCTTTAATTATGTTCAATTTGTAACAATGAAACTACATCCTGCATATCAGATATTTACATTACAGTTCATAACTAGCAAAATTACAGTTATGAAGTAGCAATGGAAATAATTTTATGGTTGGGGGTGACCACCACATGAGGAGCTGTCTTAAAGGGCCGCGGCATTAGGAAGGTTGAGAACCACTGCCTTAGAGGGTCTGTCTGCCCGCGTTCACCCCGCGCCCCAACTCTGCAAATGCTTAACTGAGATGCAGGATGACCCGGGTTGGAGCTCTGTCCAGCCCCACAGGGTCTCCCCAGCTTACAGGGGCGCGCAGGAGCTGACAGGGCGTCTACAGGGCGTTTCACAGGTGTCTGGCCTCAGACACTCGTCCCGCACCCTGTCAGATCAGAGGAAAATGTGGGCAGGTGCAGGTGTTTGCAGGAGCATGAAGGGCACAGCAATGAGGTGACGGTTCTGCGGGAGGTGTAGCCACCTGGCTGGACACACACCTTGGCTATGACACTGGGTTTTCAAGTTCTGGGTTTGGGGACACAATTCGCAGACTGGCCACGCCCTCTGCTTGGCTGGGGAAAGATTGAAGTCCATCAGATGATGGGTGTGCGTGTGTGATCATGGACGCCACGCCTCAGGGGCCCAGGCCAAGCGAGAGAAGGACATTTAACCTGCAGGTGGGGTTAACTGGTTTCCCTTGATTTGTTGATTTTTAAAAATGAAACTTTCATTCCTGAAAGCCCCCCACATCCAGCCAATGCACCCAAACAGGCCAAAAAAAAAACACCCCCTTTCCCACCCTCCACCCCCTCCCCCGACAAAACCTACCACTAATTACTCTTTCACCTAATTCCACCATAACCATGGGGCATTAGCCTGTAAGAAAATAACTTTTTCCCGGCAGGCTTGGCTCAGTGGTTGAGCATCGACCTCTGAGCCAGGAGGTCATGATTTGATTCCAAGTCAGGGCACATGCCCGCATTACGGGCTCCATCCCCAGTGGGGGACGTGCAGGAGGCAGCCGATCAATGATTCTCTCTCATCACTGATGCTCCTATCTCTCTCTCTCTCCCTCTCCGTTTCTGTCTGAAATCAATAAATACATATTAAAAGAAAGAAAGAAAATGACTTTTGCTCCTGCATGTATCCCAAACAAAAACTAAGCTGGGGAAGTAGTTACCCCTATTTTCTTCAAGGTGATAGAACACCTGCTTTGTCTTTTTCCCAATGCTAGGTTTGGAATTAAACTGGTTTGAAATGGTACATGCATTTGACTATTGATAACTATAAAAACATGCTCGCAATTAGCTTAGTATATATGTACGTAACCTACATACATTATCCTGTCAATAAGTATACTATACGGAGTCATTGGCTGACTGCGACCGCAAGCTATTCTCTTCTTAATATGAATTCTAAAGAGGCCATGGAGGCTCGATAAAGGTTTCCACGGCATTACAGTATTTCTCTTGGTGAAACCCACTTACAGAAGGCTCAGAAGTTACACACCCTCAGCCCACGGCCGATGGTCTATTAGCATGAGCAGTTACCCTGGGAAATAAATGTTTTATTAGGTGTTAACGCTAGAGTTATCAAAAGGAATGCACACCAAACTACTATTTCACTGCTAATTAAATTAACACGTTGTAATTTTACTTTGCCTCAATGTGTTTTTTACTTAAGTGTGGGGGAAAAAAAAACCCACCATCTTAAACACACACACACACAAAAGCATATTCTTCTTAACCCACTGCATCAACGTAGTCACTATTTAAATCCTTGTTGGAGGGAGAATGGGTCCCCCCGCTGCTCTTCCACTAAGTGAATCACTTTAAATTTGCCGTATCTAATGGGGAGCTCTTCCGGTTCTGAAGCCCAGCAGTTGCAGGCGGTGAAAACAAGGCGTCCCGGTACCCTCATTCGGCAAACACAAAAGTCAGACCTCAGAAATCCTCCTGTCCATTTCTGCAAACTCCACTCTTGCTGGCGAAATGTTTATTGAATAGAGATCCAAAAATAAAATGTAAAAGCTTTACCAAGAACCTGGTGAGTATCCGGATATTTTTAGTTCCGCGGAGATGTATAAAGGATACGCGCTTAAACGCGTTCTATTTGTCTTTAAATATTTTCACTGTGAAATGGTCAGGACTGGTGAGAAAGCCATCTGTTGAGACTCGGTATTTATATGAACAACACATCATCCTTTCAAATATATGTAATTTTTACTGATTTCAGAGAGAGAGAAACATCAATAATGAAAGAGAATCACCCCACACTGGGGATCGAGCCTGCAACCCGGGCATGTGCCCTGACTGGGAATCGAACTGTGATCTCCTGGTTCATAGGTCGACGCTCAACCAGTGAGCCATGCCGGGCACAACACATAATCTTGAATATATTTTAACCAGAAAATAGTTCATGTTAACTTGCATTTATTTCCTATGAATTTTGCTGTCTTCGCTTTATTTTTTAAAAAATATATTTTATTGATTTTTTACAGAGAGGAAGGGAGAGGGACAGAGAGCCAGAAACATTGCTGAGAGAGAGACATCGATCAGCTGCCTCCTGCACGTCCCCACTGGAGATGAGCCTTCAACCAAGGCACATGCCCTTGACCGGAATCGAACCTGGGACCTTTCAGTCTGCAGGCTGACGCCCTATCCACTGAGCCAAACGGGTTTCAGCAAGGTGGACAGTTTTTTGATCTGGAGGCTCCAGGAACTGCCTTTGCTTTATTGAAGTAAATTAGTAAAACTATCTAAAATTCAAGACAACAGCAAGCCCAACATAGGTTGCAGATGGGAATGTCTTCAGGAAATTTTTTAAAAATATATATGTTTATTGTTTAAAGTATTACAAATAGTAGTGCATATGTCTCTTTTTTCCCCCCCTACATTTTTTTCTTTCCCATTTTATTTGTCCCAGGATTTAATTTTTTCCTCTCATGGATGATATCCCAGTTTTAACATTTGCAGACGTACATTCCTCTGTAGGTTGAAAGTAAGGAACTTTATCTAAACAGCTAATTCCAGAGTTTCAAGTTCCCGAATATAACCTGGCTTTTGCTAAAATCTCAACAGCACAATTCTCCTAGCTTCAACTATCAAACCAGACGGCCTCTCTCTGTGCAAACAGCCACACACTACACTTCCTTTCTGACTGTTACAAAACCGCACACAGACATAAGGGAGTAGACAGAGGAAAGATTCTGGAACTCTCCTAGAAACACGAGCCATTGAACTTCCAGTTCTCAGATAATCCCGCTTCTCAGCAAACGCTGCACCCTCTCACCAGGGACCCGGACACCCCAATCAGAAGCATTTGAACGAAGTAGAGGAAGGTAGGCAAACGTTCTTGAAACGCCACGGAAAAGCAGTAGGTATGCTTGGGGTCTGATGTCCTGTCCTATATACTTTAATAGCTTCTCCTGGCCTACTTCACACACGCCGTGCGACAGGTAGAGTCTTCTGATGATCGGATGCGACCTGAGGTTTTGGGTTAGCATGTGATTCTCCACCCCCCCACCCCCCTCCATCCCCTTCCCATAACCGGGCAGATTAAAACCTGCTTAGCAAAGAGCCTGACAGCTTCATTCATTTACAGGAGATGAAGAGTTTCTGATGGAAACGAGGTTGCACCCCAACCAGCGGGCTGAAAAAGCATAATGTACCCCACACACTGTCCCGGGGAGAAGCCACTACGATAGCCGGCCTCCCTCTGTGGCCACATTCCACACAGACAACCAAGCAGCAACCGTGTGTCAACTCTTAAGTCAGCTACAGAAAGCAACCAAACACCGCCGCTTCCCCGGAAATACCCGCCCTCATAATCACGGCTCCACTGGGAAAACAGACTGCAAGGAATTCCACAGAAAACCTGAAAACGGAGATCCTTTTACTTATCATCCGATGGGAAATCTCAAAAGGGGAAAAAATAACAAACCGCCATCTAGCTTTCCTAACGCACGGCTACTCCTCTGCTCTGTTGTTCTTAAAAATACAGTATGCCGAGCAGGATTCTTCTCCAAACACACCGTGCTCTCCCGTATACATCCTGAAAATATTTGCATACGGTGCGTGTGTGCATGGATGGATACACGCGTGACTTATACGTGGACTGCATAAATCAGTAGCTGATTTTAAATCCACCCCGACTTCAACAGTCCGCAGGCAGGAAGCTCTTTCTCGCTGGCTGTGGTTCTAGTCGATGTTCGTACTCCAGGGTGTGCAAAATGCTTCCCCATCGAAACACGGAGAGAAAGGTCCCAGGACCCTGGTCTTCTCACCCTTCGCCTTGGCCATGAAACGCCGGCTCGGTGACCGTGAGGGAGCCGGGAGACTGTCATGCCACAGTAAACATGATCTTTTGCCCGAGACATTCTTTTTTATTTTGCTCATGAATATAAGTTGCCTGCCATTTATTATGAGATTTCTCCCCCCTGATTGACACCCCATTATGTATATGCAGTCAAGCTCAAAGGGAATTTCAAGTGATCAATACACCATTTGCGCGGACTGCCTCGTAGCAGCTCTAGCAATAAACTGCGGCGACGCAGAAACAGAGAGGTCTTCGGTGCCCGGGTTAGTGGAAACCGTGTTTTGGGCAGAGACAGGAAGGCAGGGAAGTCCAGGGAAGAGAAGGCAGGGCAGACATTTTTTTTTTTTAAATAAAAACCAACATTCTAGACCCTGACCGACCACTGATGAAATGCTTTAAATTCCTACAAATGTTGCAAAACTGTGGCAAATATTATCGGTTGAGGTCTCTACAGAAGCAGGCGGGGTCTATACCAGCACCCGGTCCCTTTCCGCTCAGAGGCAGTTCCCTCCATCAGGAGCCACCCTTGAAAGTGCGTGGCATCCATCCTGTGGAGGAGGAGGAGGGCCCAGACCCCTCCCCGCACCCCCCAAAACCTGTCAAGGCCCGCACCATCCAATGACTTTGAGAGAGCCACGCCTCCCGCATCTTCGAACCCTTTCCGCGTCTCCCCGGAGGGGAGCAGAGCCCAGAGGTGTGACCCTCACTGGCTGAGCTGACGGGGCATTTCGGTGCTCGTACGTGGCGGGAGAGGCAGGTCAACAGCAGCCACGGCCTCTGGCGCACACGCGTCTCCTTAATGGAGCACCTGCCTGCGTGAGCCGGGAAAAGGGGCGAAGAGGCCACCCTGAAAGGTGAGGCGTCCCGGGAAGGGTCACCTCGGCATGAGCCGGACACCCAAGGCTCACGTCCTGTCAGCAGGACCGTACGGGGGTGGGAGGGGTGGAGGAGACGGCTGTCTGAAGCGCCCTTGCTCCATCATGGCCAAAGGTTGGTCTACATCAGCGGTTCTCAACCTGTGGGTCGCGACCCCTTTGGGGTCGAACGACTCTCTTACAGGGGTCGCCTAAGACATCCTGCATCTCAGACATTTACATTGCGATTCCTAACAGTAGCAAACTTACAGTGATGAAGTAGTGACAAAAATAAATGATTGGGGTCACCACACCACGAGGAGCAGTATGAAAGGGTCGCGGCATGAGGAAGGTTGAGAACCGGGTGATACCATCTCCTGTGAGACTCTTACGGTGGAGGCCAACGCCCTGGGTGGGAGAAATGACCGTGACTGCTGTGCATCAGAGAACGATCCAGAATGACCCAGCGGGGGCTGCTGTGTTGGCTGAACTTACGTTTTGCACGGCTCTCGGGGGCAGAAGAGGGGTCTCCGTCCACGGTCTCAGAGGAGCACCTGGAAGAGCAACATGTTCTGAGCGTTAGCAGCCCGGCCGGTTGCCAAATTGCACGAGCCCCGAAGACGTCCAGTGACTGGACCGAAGGACCCGCATCCGGACAAAAGCGATTGCCCGCGATTTTCCGTTCCAAAACCCGGAGCGTGGCCGCCTTTAAGTGGCCAGCTCAAGGTAAGGCACGTGGCGGAACATACTTGACTTAGAACGTGAACTGTCGTATCTGCTCACGGCCTCTTCCTGAGGACCCTAAGCACGAAGGTACCCCAGCACCCACCTGGAGCCCAACGTCCAGCAGGAAAGAAACAAACACTTGCCCCCCCACCCACAGTGCCCTCAAAATACAAAACCGGATAACCCCAAAGAGCACCTCCGGTGGGTGTGGGGGGTTTGTTGGGGGGGGGGGGGGGGAAGTGTGCCCAATCAAGAGAACGGTGTGTAACTAGTCAGTGTCCCCTGATTTTAAAGCAGCAGCAATTTCCAAATGTTCTCTGGAAGGCAATGCCTGATCAATACTCAACCCAACTCGATACACAGCCCCCCCAGTGTTAAAAATTGATTAATTTTTAACTACTGAAAAGACGGTAATGTGATTGGTATTAGTGTCTTCACACTCCCTGTGAGAAGTGGGTGAGCAGAATACGCTTTCTTCCATTTCCTTGGCTAATACACTGGACACCCTCAAACGGAAGCAGGTAGATCCTTGCGAGGCCAGCTTGTAAGTCAGACCTCAGCTGCCCCTGTCCACCTGCAAGGCTCTCTACAAAAGCTCCCTGCACATCAATACCATCGTTTATGGTAAAAAACGAGCTTGGTCTGCGGGCTAACGCAGCGCAGGTGTTTCTTCTGCCAGCGCATTCACGTTGAGGGGAGGCGGGTGTTCTGGAATGCTCCCCGTACAATGCCGGGCACACGTTTCCCTGTGGGAACTCAAGGAGGTACTGTTCTGGAACCTTCTCCCACTGCAGTTCACCGTGCAAACGGGCAGGGCGCTAGCTTCCACAAAAGCAGCACAGATCGGAGGAAAAGACCCCTTGGGAAACCAGGCTGCCAGGGCCCCAGGTCTGAGGAAAGCAGCAGAGACATCCGACCAATGAGATTCCTGAAGCCAAAGCTGAACTTGATTTTGACGTGAGAAGCGTCCCCCCACCACAGCAATTTACCTGACGGGGTGCTGCTGGTAAAATCCCACCACCTTCCAGGTGCTGGGATTTGTGGGTGTCGGTTTGTGGATTTCAAAGAGGGGAAAGGTGGTATGAGGAAGAAGAACAAAAAGCAAAAAAAAAAGCAAAAGGCGGTCCCAGCAGCTTTGGACTCAACATTAGCGCCAAAGAGGACATCAGTGTCCCCCTGGAGTCTCAGTGCCGACCGGAGTGACCGCTGAGATGCCGCTAACCGGCCACCACATCCAGCTTTGGCGAGGCGTTAAAATTCACTCCCGCCGTCGAGGGGCAGGCATTGCTTTATTTTCTTTAAACGGTGAAGTGGCCTTGGAAAGGGAATGGTCATTCCAAGGAGGCACCCTTTCGGAAACTTTCTGTTTAATAATAATAATAATAATAATAATAATAATAATAATAATAATGTCTTGGTGTCTCTCTTGCTCGGGCTGGGACCTGCGGGTGAGGCCGCCTGACGGCCATGAATTGTGTTTCCACAGCGAACGCCTCTTCCCATAGCGCAGCTCACCACGTCTCCTCCCCACTGAGAGGGGGGCTGAGCCTCGCCTGGCTGCAGAGATGGCCGCCCTCTCACCCGACATGACACGACACGACTGGGTTCTGGTTGAAGGACCACCCAGCGTGGCCATGGACACGCCACGAAAACCGCCCCTCTCTCGCCTGTGTCCGGCCCCCATCACGCATCTCTGTGCTGAGATGCCAGGTGCTATCTGTTCCGCAAGCGGGTTCGCTGCCTGAAAAAATGGACCCCCCCTTTCTTAAAAAAAATCAAAATCACACACAAAAAATCCAACCCTCGCTTTCATAAAGAAATGTCATGAAGAATATCAGAGCAAAAATGAACTCTGCTTGGCGTCACTCCATGCCTTGATATCTGTCCTTCCAGCCATGTCATTCAGCCCCGGGGTCTTAAAATGTGGAAGCGGCGGCCCCCCCGCGCCCCCCCCCCCCACTTCATGTCCCTTTTCTATCAACATCAACCTTCCCAAGTGAAGCGGGCACTTGGACCAGGTGGCAGGTGAAAGGGACACCACTGCAGACCTGCCCAGGGGTGACAGCCGACCCCCCAGCATCCCCGTGATGGTTTAAGCACACGTAACGCCCGGCCCGGACGCGGCCTCTCCCTGCGCCACTGCAATTGTTGAATTCATTTCCTGGCCTTTCATGCAGATGCTCGGAAACTGGGTGGGGCTCGCCGGTCTGGCGTGCGCTGTGGAGGGAGTCGGTGCGGCAGAGACAACTCCACGGACCCTCCCCACGCCGGGGTGTCGGGGTGCCTTTTCAAACACCTTTGGCATAATCCTGCTGTGGGAAGGGCCCCCACCGCGTCTCATGTTAAGATTTACATGAAAATGCCTGTGTCAAATCCGATGCTCTGTGCACGAGCATGGGTGGCAAGTACTGAGACGAAGGTGACAAGTCAAGGAATGGGAGGAAAATCACCCTGAGGAAGGAAGACAGGAGACAAGCTTCTCTCTTTCTGTCTGTCTGTCTGTCTGTCTCTCTCCAGGCATGGCTCTTGCAAGTCCACAAGTCCACCCAACCCTGCTAAGCCATGCTGGTCCCCGTATGAGTCAGCAGGCCACTGAGCAAGCAGTTCAGACAGCGCAGCTCGCAGAGAACCGGCCAGAACTGCCTCCGGACACACCCATTTTCCTAACCCGACTCCGGTGTTGCACAAAACCATCTTCATGCTACTTGGTGTCTGATCTCAGAACTTGCCTCCAAACCTGCATCCTCCACCTCCCCCCGCACCCCCCCCCAGAGGACTCCGGCTCTCTCGTGTGGAGAGACTTCCCTTCACTGCGTGCAGGTGACTCAGGCTCATCTCTTTCTCAGTGGGCCACTCCCGCCTCTCGCCCTCTCTGGTCTGCGTGTTATCAGCGTGACATCCCCTGCCCTGGCACATGACGAATCAAATTGGCCATCATGGCACACTCATCAAAGACATCCTTCCTATTTCCAGGGACCGTTTCCTCCCCTCCCTGTACAATCATGGACACACCAGATACACACCAAATATATAACCTCCACCCCAATAACCGTACCTTGTGTTGGATTTTTTTTTGTGGTTTTTTTTTTTGGGGGGGGGGGTTGGGGTGGACGGTAGGGGAGGTGGTAGAAGATCATAAATGGATACAACTCATCCTCAAGAAAGAAAAGCAATCAATAGCCAGAAAGCCAAGGACACACCGTCTCTACAGGATTCTACACACCTGCTGTCTCCACCGTTCCTTGAAACGTTATTCCGAAAACATGGACATTGCTAGCTTTGGCAAACTTTGCCAAAGAACAAAGTCATTTATTCTCCACGGCCTTTTTTTCCTTTTTTTTTTTTTACATGATTCAGCACTTTTCACACTAATTTAGGCTTAGACGTGAAAAGGCAAAGGGGTATTTTCTGGATGCCTGAAAACCTCATTCCCTCTTCACGCAGCCACTACAGGCACATAACCAGAAAGACGGGGGTATCACTGGGGGGTGGGAGGGGGGCTGCCCTAACGCCCAGCGACCACCCCAGAGCAGCGCGATGCCTCTCCCCCGCAGCCAAGTGGCTTTCGGGGGGGGGGGCAGAACGACCCGCCGCAGGGGCTCTGCCCCATTCGGGGCGCGTCCTCCTCCCGGAGAAGCCACCCAGCCAGCCAGCCAGCCACACTCAGGGCACCTGTGTGACCGCCGGCAGCTGCAGCGAAATGCGCCCCCACCTGCTGTGTCTTTTCAACCTTCCTCAAGTATGTATCTCCACACAAGCATTTCCCGAAGCCCTTCCCCCCGAGTGGAGGCTTCTGCGGGAGCCCCCCAAGTGCGGGAGCCCCCCGAGCTGCGTGCGGGAGCGGCCAGGGGAGCACCGAGCTGGAGAGAGAGAGAGAGAGAGAGAGAGAACCTCGGACTCGCTCCGCAAACTTAACCTGCGTATCGCGCGGACCCGCGTCCGTATCCGCCGCCGGTGCGCCCGCACTCGGGGCCCGCGGCACCCCACGCCCACCGGGCACACTCACCTGCGGGTCCGCAAGCCGCGCGCCGCCGCGGTCCGCCCTCTCCGTCGCCGCGAACTCCCGCTCGCCGGCCTCGGCGCCGGGTGCGGGGAGCACCCCGCAGGACGCGGGGGGCCTGGGGCAGGGCAGGGCAGGGCCGGGCAGGGCAGGGCGGCCGGGCGCCCGGAGCCGCGGGAGGAGCGCGCCCGGACAGCTCCGCGCCGAGCCCGAGCGAGCGGGCGAGCGGGGCGGGCGGGGCCATTTGTAACCGCGCAGACGCTACCACCGCCCCGCACTCGCGGGGGGCGGGGGCGGGCGGTCCGGTGGCGGCGGCCCCCCCTCCGCCGCGGCGCCGGTGGTTCCTGCCCGGGAGGAGCCCCCTGGCGCGCGCTGATTGGAACTCCCGCCGCAGTGGCGGGGGCGGCGCGGGGCACGTGACAGCCCGGCCCCGGCCCGGCGCGCCCCACCCGCGCGGGGCGCCCCAGCTCCCTCCTGGAAAAGCCGGGGGACACAGGGAAGGCGGGGGAGGGGGGAAGCAGGCGGGGTGCGGGAGAGCCTCCCAGCCCCTGTGAGTCGCAGTCTGGGGCGCTCCCAGCCACCACCCCCCAGAGGAAGGGTCCCCCCCCAAACCCCCAGCGGCCGGCCACCGGCCTTCCCGGTGCTCCCGCCCCGCCCTGGGCCGCAGCACCCTCCCCCCCACCCCCCCCCCCCCCCCCCCCGGCGCGGGTCCTGCGTGCAGACCCCCCGCCACGCGGGAGATGCCCGCGGCGCTTGGGAACGCGTTTCTGCTCGCGCTCCCGGCGCGCACCGCACCCTGTGCGGGCGAGGACGCACGGCGGCGACGCATTGCAGACACCGCCCCGCTCCGAGGTGTGGGAGACCCCGGGCCACGCCCCGGGGATGTCGGACGGCTCCCGGGTTAGGTCGCGAAGGGGGTCTCGGCCCAGCTCCCTGGGTGGGGGGGAGAGGGAGGGAGGGGCGCCGTGGGGGCTGCCAATCCACGATCCTTCGCACGAAGCAAGCGGGGTGCAGGGGTGGGGGGGGGGGAGATGAGGGCCTCGGGGGTGCGACACCAGTTCCCCGCCTCTGGGAGCGCGTTGTGAAGAACAGAGGTCAAGTCCAAACAGCTAAGGCGAGGGGTGCCGGCCGGGACGCGCCGCGTGGCCGTGGGGCGCCGGGCTCTGCGGTGGGAGGATGGGGCTGCGCGCGAGCCCCCACCCCGCGCCGGAGCAAGCCCGGTGCTCGGCGGAAGGGAGGGATTCCGCCCCCTCTCTCCCGCCTCTCCGGCCCCCCACCCCCACCCCCTCCCGGCGGCAGCAGCACCCTAGAAGGCAGGAATTGGGAGAAAATGCGGTGTCACGTTCGCCACCGCGCCCGCGGCCGCGTCTGCGCCAACTCGGGCTCCACGTGGCGACCGCGGACCTGGGCGTCTGCTCTCCATCTGGGTGGTCCTGTGGGCGTGCTTGTCTGGCCGTGTGTTGTGAGCAGGTTGGAGGGAGAAGTCTGTCTATAACACGAGGTGCTTTCGAACTTTTTTTTATCCAAGGGGGGTGTGCACCCCAACCTGAGTCCAGGGAACCGCAGGGAGGAAGCCCGAGGCCCCCGGGTTCCAGAGCGCTGCGGCCTCTGCTCCCCATCCAGGCGGGCAGCCTGCCTTTCGCCCCCAGGACCTCCCTCTGCCTCTCCGTGGGCAAGCGGGGGACCTGGACCCATTGGTACCTGAACCCATTGGTACCTGGACCTATTGGTACCTGGGTTTCGCTGGGCGTGGGACAAGGGGCCAGCAGGTTTACCCCAAAAGGGGGCTTGCCGGTTAATGCTCTGGAGCAAACACTAGGTACTACGGAAACTTGGAGAAGCCAAGAACCACTGTCCTTTCTGGGGGGTGGAGAGTGAGGGCAAGCGTCTGATAGAAAGAAAGAAAAACTTGGGGCTCGGCTACGTCCCCCCCCGGACCCCCAGTTTCTCCAAACCACAAAGATTGGGGCGATCGCATCAGTAAAGCGTTAAGTCCGTCGGGAGGAAACTGCTCAGTTAAACACACACACACAGACACACACACACACACACACACACACACACACACACACCAAAAAGCCTCTGGGACAGGACGGGGGTGCAGTGTTTATTTTCATGCCTCCACGTTAGAACGGGAGATGGACTGTAACAAGAGGATCCTCGCACGGGACACAGACAGCATTTCCACCCTGAAAACTAAAGAGCCTTCCTCCCCACCCCCACTCCATCCCCATCTCCACCCCCTTCGCACCGACGCCCAGTCGGATGGTCCAGCGGGGCCCGCGGGCCTGGAGGCGGCGGCCGGGCGGCCGGGTGGGCGGCGGGGCCACTTGTTGCCACCCGCAGAGGAGACCGTTTCCGAGCGGCCTGGCGGGCCCGCTCACCCCCTCCTGCCGGATGCGGACGCTCCCGGGGCCCCGCGGCACGGAGGAGGCCCCCGGGCCGGCCTGTGTTCCGTGGAACCCTCGCCCATCTCTGCGGAAATGCTGCGCCGCGAGCGTGCCCTCCCCTCCACCCCGACACACGCACACACACATGCACGCACACACACACACGCACACACACACACGCACACACACACACACGCGCACACACACACACGCGCACACACACACACGCGCGCGCAGGGGGTCACCCCGCTGGAGGAGGTGAGTGGCGTGCGCGCCTTGGACTTCCCGGGGCTCTGCCCTGGGGAAGCGGGGTGCGGGGCGGGGCGGCCTCCGGGCGGCTGCGGGACTGAGACAGGCCTCCTCCCGCCCGGCGTGGGAAGTGGGGAGCTGGGGACGGAGGGACCGGGCGCCCCGGGTTCAGCGCCGGCGCAGGGAGGGCTCGCTGGCCGGGGAGGGGCGGCCCGCGCTCGGCCACCGCGGCGTCTCGCCGGGGCGGGGCGGCGGCCCGGACTCGGCCTTCAGCGTCCTCCGGTGGCCCCGACCCGGGTTTGCGGGGCAGACACCGCCGAGCACAGGCACGGCTCGCTGTGGGTGGGTGAAAACCACGTCTGCGGGAAGCGGGGTGCGAAGCTGCCCTTGGGGGGAGGACGTGGGCGCGGAGAGGTGACCCCAGTGGAGCCTCCGCCCTGGCCTTTGACCGGAAAGGAGGCTGCTGGCGCTCACGCGGAAACGGCTCTGTCTGCTGGGACTTGGCAGGGCGTGGGGCGAGCGGGGCTGGTGGGAACCGCGGTGGGAGACGCGCCCTGGAAACCGGCTCCCCCGCGTGGCTGGCTGCGCGCTCCCGGGAGCTCAGCCCCGCTGGCGGGGCCGCTGCGCTCCAGGCGCTCCCGCATTATGACACCTGGCGGGGCCTGGCCACTCGCACGTGCCCGCGGCCCCACCCCTGCGAGCCGGCTGCATCCGGCCGGCCCTCGCCCCTTTAAATGGACCCTCTTCCTTCTCCTTCCATTCCGGGGAAAGGGTAAGGCCGGCGGGGTCCGCAGTGCGCTCGGCGGGGACCTCGCCGCCCGCGCCCCTCCACGCCCCCGCGGCCACACCTCGGCCGCGTCGCGTCCTTCCACCCCCACGGCCGCCTTCGCTGCCCCGCGCGCCCCAACCGCCCCAGGACTCGTGGACGCGGGCTTACGGGCGCGCCTCGCCTTCGTGTGCTGGCTTTGGGGAGCGCACGCGACGGCGACCCGCGACCCCACCGCTGCTGGCATCTCGGGGTCCACCCACGTGGAGCCCGCCCGCCCTCGCCGCCTGTCTCCGGCTGCGGGAGCAGTTTCCTGGAAGCCCCAGGCTCTCCCTCCGGCTCCTGGCCTTTGCATCTCCCACCCCCACCCCGCATGCCAGGCTGTGGCCAGTGCGGAAGCCCCGGCCTCCCCCCCGCACCCCGGCCAGCCCCGGACAAAGCCGCGGCGCTCCCCGCACCGGAGCGGGGAGGAGGCCCGGGCGCGGGCGGAGGGACGCGCGCGGAGAGCGCCTCCAGGCGCCGGGCCGCTGCCCGCCCCGCCCCCGGCCTCTCCGCTGGGGCGCGGGCTGGGGTGCGGGGCGGGCCCTCCTCCCGCGATCCCTCCCGCGCCGGCACGCGGCCGCTGCGGGGAGGAGGCCGGGCAGCGCGGGCTCCCCCACACCCCTGCGCCCCGCCGGCGCGCGCGCCCCAGGCCTGCAGCCGCTTCCCCGCGGCGCCGCCGGGATTTCCGCGCGGCCTCGCCCGCCCTGGCCGCTCCCCTTGGCTCCGGGCTTGGGGGGGTCTGCGTCTGGGCGGCGGCAGCCGAGAGCCGGGCCGCCGGGGACCGCGCCTCCCGCCCGAGTCCGGCACTCACCTTTCCTTGGGGACCGCGGGGTGCCAGCCACCGCCCCCCCACACCCCGGAGGGCTCAGCAGGGGGGCGTTCCCAAGGGGCCGGCACCCTCCTGGAACCCTTTCAGGGCGGTCAGCACGGTCCTCCCAGCTCTGCTCCCTCTGCTCCTTCTCACCCACCCTGTGCCCATCTGTACACACACACACACACACACACACACACACACACACCTGAACTCCGCGAGGCCAGGCCCGGCCCCCTCCAGCTCCTAATTCCCGCACTGCAGCGCCCGCCGCTGACAGCAAGGTGAGGAGGGAGTGGCACTCCGGAGCGAGGTGGATTCTCCAAACGTACGAAGCAGCCTCCCGGCCCTCGCCCCTGCGTTTGTAAGAGGATTGTGCTCTTATTTTAAAAAAGAAATAGCCCAGGCCCGTTCGCACATTTAAAGCAACGCGAAAGCATATGGAGACCGGCTGAGATTCACATGCAATTGTTCAGAAACAATGCAGAGAGATGGCACACCCTTACCCGGCTTTCCACATGGTGACAATTCCCCACACGGGAGCACAATAGCACAGCCAGGGTGCTGGCACTGATACCATCCACCCCTCTCACTGGGATGTGCTCGGCTTTTGCTGTGTGTGTGTGTGTGTGTGTGTGTGTGTGTGTGTTTAGAGCTACAAGTCTATGCTATGTGTAGGGAGGTACACCTCCACCACCACAGTTAGGGTACAGAACTGTCCCCAGAGGGTCCCTCCTGTTGCCTTTTATAACCACCCCTTCCTGCCAGGTCACAGGGGAGGTGTGTGTGTGTGTTTGGGGTGTGTGGGGAGGTTTGACAATCACTGATCTGTTTTCCTATAATTTTTGTCATTTCCAGAACGCTGTGCAAATGGAGTGATACTGCCAGGTAGTCTTTCTGGACTGGCTGTATTCACTCAGCATCATTCCCTGGAAATTTATGCAAGTCACTGTGTGCATCAAGAGTTCATACTTAGCCAAAACCGGTTTGGCTCAGTGGATAGAGCGTCAGCCTGTGGACTGAAAGGTCCCAGGTTCGATTCCGGTCAAGGGCATGTACCTTGGTTGCAGGCACATCCCCAGTGGGGCGTGCAGGAGGCAGCTGATTGATGTCTCTCTCTCATCAGTGTTTCTGTCTATCTCTCTCCCTTCCTCTCTATAAAAAATCAATAAAATATATTTTTTTAAAAAAAGAGTTCATGTTTAAAAAATTGCCGGGTCATGTTTCCCCGCATGGAGGTATCACAAAGGTGAGCAGTTCACTTAGCCACTCACTCATCGGAAGACATGGAGGTTGTTCCCAGGTTTGGGGCTATTACATACAAAGCTGCTCGGGTGAACATGCGGCTTTGTATGTGTCATATAAATAGGTATACAGGTGGTGTGGATACGTTTTCATTTTTTGGGGTGAATCCTCACGAGGGCGTTACGGGTCCTGTGGGGAGCACACTTTTGGGGTGGTAAGAAAGGCCAGCCTCTTTTCGGAAGGCCTGAACCATTTTACGTTCCCAACAGCAGAGCATGAGTGGTCTAGTTTCTCCTCATCCTCGGCGGTATTGGGTCTTGTCCCTTTTTTATCTTAGTGATTGTGATAGGTGTGATGCTACCTCGCTGTGGTTTGGATGTGCATTTCCTTGATGGCTGATTTGCCATTCCTAGACGCTTTTAATGAAATGTTTATTCATGTCTGTTGTCCATTTTTCTAGAGGTTCTTTTTTTTTTACTGTTAAATGTTTCTGTTGTTTTTAAAAGCACTTTATTAAAGTATGGTTGACATATAGAACACTGTATCTAATGTATGCAACTCGATGCTTTTGGAAATAAATACACACTTGTAAATCTGTGCTACAATCTGTGCCATAAGCATCCATCCCTTCCAAGGTCTCTCCTGCCTTCTTTATTTTCTGGTGATAAAAACAGCTAAGATCTACCCTCTTAACCTTTTGCTAATACATGGTTACCTCTAGGACTTATTCATCCTGCATAACTGAAACCATACCCCACTACTACCATCTCCCTCTTTCCCTCTCCTGCCAGGGAGTGATGCCTCTGGCTTTGTTCTTTTTGCTCAAAACTGCTTTAGCTATTCAGGGTCTTGTTGTGGTTCCTTATAAATTTTAGAATTTTTGTTTTCTGTTTCTGTAAATAATGCCATTAGGCCACTGATAGGCATATTACTGAATTTATAGATCTCTTTGGGTAGTATGAACATTATAATATTATAAATTCTTCCGATCCATGAACATGGGATGTCTTAACATTTATTTGTGTTGGCTTTAGTTCCTTTCATCAGTGTTTTATTTATTTTTTTCAGTGTACAAGACTTTCATCTCATTGGATACATTTATTCTGAAGTATTTTATTCTTTTTGATGCTATTACAAAGGAGATTATCTTCCTTTTCAGATAGCTTGCTATTGGTGTATAGAAATGCAACTGATTTTTATATGTTGATTTTGTGTCCTGAAACTTTACTGAATATCTTCATCAGTTTTAACAATTTGTATGCGTGTGTGGTGCCCAACCAATTGAGCCACACCCGTGTTTCTCTCTGTCTTTTCCCCTCCCTGCCACTCCCTCTAAAATTCAATGGAAAAAATATCCTCAGGTGAGGATTAACAACAAAAAAAGTTTCTGATCAAGATGGTTCCAGAAGTTCGAGTTGAAATACCAACATAGTTATTGTTTTTGTAAAAATTAACAGGTTAAAAATATGATTAAAAAATAGAGAATGAATGTAGATTGTAGGGTGTCAGGGTAGCTTGTGACTTGCCTTTATTAGCTTTCTTTCATAGGAACAACTGAGTGGAATATTGCATTTCCAAAAACCAAAAGTAGGTTCTACGAATTTATAGAATTTCATTCTTAATGAAATGTTTATTCATACAGAACACTGTATCTATTTAATGTTCAAAGACAATAACGAGGAACTTTCTGGCATACCTGGTTTCATACAATCAATGTATTCTTAAAAAAAACACCAAGAAAAGATTCAAGGGAATTGTTAGAAATAGAATTATGTTTGAAATGCACTCAAGAACTCCGATATTAAAAGAAAACCTGCATTGAATCCTTTCATACAACAACAACAAAATAATCTTTATAAAGCAACAAATTGCCCTTAATTTGCTTGATGGGAAAACTCGGGCTTCAGCACAGCTTTGTGACTGCTGGTGGGGGCCCACCAACACTGCACAATGGCTCCTCTTCCTCCGTCAGCCTGAGGGTGTGCAGGTGGAAGAGGCAAGAAGTGGGGGGGTGGGGAGGGGTTGTCAGCATTCTTTGGGAATGCTCATAATCCATTTCTTCCTTGAACAAAAAGCTTTTCCTAAGCAAAGCAAGACAACAAGACGCAGAGACTTCACTGGCATCAACACTGAGGGGCCCGTAGGAGCACTCTGGGACACGCACAGGGAAGAATAGCAACAGACACTGAACGCAGAAGTCCAGTGCCTAGGGTGAGGTGGGGTGAGGGTTCACAGGTCATCCAGTCTGTCGCTTTCAAACTGGAACAGGCTACACCAGGACCAGCCAGGTGGCTGCTCAGATACACAGCCCTACCTGGTGTGGCTCCGTGGATAGAGCATCAGTCCTCAGACGGAAGGGTCCCAGGTTTGATTCCAGTCAAAGGCTCATTCCTTGGTTGCAGGCTTGACCTTGGCCCTGGCTGAGACCTGTTCAGGAGGCAACCAATTAATGTGTCTCTCTCACATCAGTTTCTCTCTTTCTGTCTCTTCCACTCTCTCTAAAAATCAACAGAAAAATATCCTCTGGTGAGGAGAGAGAGAGAGAGAGAGAGAGAGAGAGAGAGAGAGAGAGAGAGAG
>JAAGEH010000143.1:695388-774800 GCA_011751065.1 Lasiurus cinereus
AGAGAGAGAGAGAGAGAGAGAGAGAGAGAGAGAGAGAGAGAGAGAGAAATACACAAAATACACAGATTCTGGAACCCCACCCTCAGAAGCAACAGGTTCATTCATCTGATGACATGCACACTCGGATTTTGGAGCCACCGATTTACACAAGTAACTGTACACAAGTGAGTTGATGGATTGATAGAGGAATGGATGAATATGTTATAAAACAAGCATGCAAAAATGTTAATGGTGGAATGATAGTGACATACTGGTCCTCACTTAAACTTGTCTCTTCTTTGTTATTTGTTTGAAAGTTTCAGATGGGCAGACGATGTGTATGCAGATGAGGTTTTGTACACTTGAAACCTGTACCCCAATAAATTCAATAAAGAAGAACGTTTCATAATAAGGTGTTGTGAAAAAATTGGCACACCCTTTGACTCATTCTACTTATTGTTAGTTATTTATCCTATAGAAATGCACTTCACATATGTCCCAAGAAGTATGTATAAGATTAGAAATTGCAGTTTTGTATGTAATATATTATGGTATATTCATATAGCATAAAACTATGCAAAAATTTTAAAAAAGGATGAGGTAGATCTATATGTACTGACATAGAAAGACATATACATAGAATGTATATATCTATATAAATGACTAGAGAAAGGTCTGGAACAAGAGTTGGCTCATTTCCTATAAAGGGCCAGATAGTAAATATTTTAGGCAATATCACTTCTGTTGCAATTATTTAACTCTGCCATTGTAATGTGAAAGTAGCCATGGACAAGACATAAATGAATGAGCATGCTGTGTCCCAATAAAACTTTATTTACAAAAGCAAATGGTGAGCCAGCTTCAGCCTGTGGCCCGTAACTTATCAACTCCTGATCCGGTAGTGAGAGTGAACGTGGTAATGTTCCCAGTTCTGCACCCCTTCCTGTGTCTATAGCCCTTTGTCTCTCTCCATGTTCCTTTCTCTCTCCCTCTCCCCCTGACACTGAGCTCAGCCAGGGGATTGGCTTTGAAGCAATGGGGTGTTGGTGAGTGTGAGTCTGGTGCCATCGGCTGGCTTGCTCTTGTGCCTCGTCCATTGCTCGGAGAACACGCCTGGGCCAACGGCTGGATGAAGAGAGACACGGGGAGGAGAGTCCAGTCTGCACAGCTGAGGCCACGCATGATTGGCTGACGTCAGGTGGGTTTGTGTGGACAAACCCAGTCAAAGTGAGTGGAACTGACGACTGTCCACACCCCACATGCAAGCAAGCCATGTCTAATGCCTGGGGCCACAGAGGGTAGCTCTGTGGCTTTAGCTACTGGATCCAGGAACAAAGCACAACCAACACAAAACACTGCTTCCCCTTGGGGAAGGGAGGGGAGCGGGCAAGGCTTTTGCAAGGGAAAGGAAACGAATACGTTTAAAGAAGGGGAATTGGGCGGTGATTCTCGGGTTTAGAAAATGTAAGTTCCGGTCCAAGTTCTTTGGAAGGTGAGGCAGCGGCACAGACAGGAGGTCAGAACCAAGGTCTAGTTGCCATTTCTTTTTCTTTCTGTCTTTAATATCTTGTTATTTTTTCCTTTATCCTCTGACTATAAATATGCCCAAGTCTTTTGTATGCCAAAAAACAAGCCTCACCACTCTGTTGCCCTTATGACTTGCTCAGCTTTACCCTAGGTCTCTTCTTTCTTTTTTAAAACTTAATTTTATAAAGAGCCAAGGAACTCATGCACGCCCATGCCAACAAAAACCCCGATGGCGCCAGAAGCCCAGCATAAAAAACAAGAGCCATCTTTCCTGCCCACCCCTTGCGCTGTGCCCTGGGACCTGGGGCCTGCACGTGGTTCTGCCTCTCCCTCTCTCTCTTCTGGCAGTTAGCCACATTTTTCTGAATGCCACGTTCATACCTCTGGTTCTTCACGTGCATCTCTGGGCTTTTCTCTACGAAAGGTGTGGTATAAGCTATCCCACCCCTCTGCCCTCACTCCGCTTCATGCTAACGGTATCTTTAAAATAGTTCAGTTCTGTTGTTTTTAAACTTTATAGCTGCATAATATTCTAAGACATCTCTTTCCTCTGTTTACGGTGGCTTTTACACTTCCATCAGTCATAGGTCCACTCAGTTAGGCAATAGCCTGGCCCTTCCTGCCCCTCAGCGCCCCCCCCCCCCCCCCCCCCCCCCCCCCCCCCCCGAGCCCCTGCCCAAGGCAGCCCGTCTACAGGCCAATGTGCACAGGGAGCCCTGGGATCCAGTGACGCGCAAACCCTGTCAGTCGGTCTCCTGAGAATCTGCATTCCTACCACGCTCAGGACGCTGGACCATGGACCACACTCAAGTTCGGGCTGGCCAAGGGTCCTTAGTCATAAGGGCTGGGGTTCTGGCAGGGACTGAGATTCTGCCCGAGTCCTGCCCGGGGACAGGGCCAGCCTGATCACAGGTGAGTGGGCAGCCTCTGCCCTTCCCACACGGCTCTTCGTCCGGACCAACACTCCCGAAGCCTTCCTGCCCCTCAGCCCCTGCCCATAGATCTGCACACAAAGGCCTTCCTGGGGTGCGGGACTGGACTCTCCTGGGCGCAGAATAAATCCCAGGACACCCTGCAGCCGAGGCAAACCTAGAAACGCTGCTCACGGGCAGGCGCTGCTCTCCTGCCTCCGCGCAGGCTCCTTCCTCCTCACCAGCCTGGTTGGCAGCTTCTACCATTCGGTCAGGGGACTGGTGATGGCATCTCCGAAATCCAAGTGCCTGGCGCCCTCCCGATGGCCTGCACCTGTGTCCCGGGGAGATGAACAGCCACAGTGGAAGTCACTCCTTGGTCTTCGTTCGCCTTCCCCCAGGAGCAGACGCTGCCATGAGGAATCAAGCACAGAGTCTTCCTCAGGAGATGGTTCGAGGAGACCCCTGGAGGGGGTGCAGTGAGAAGGGTGGGAAGGCATCAAGAGAGGATGGATCTTGCCGAATCCAGTTTGGCTCAGTGGATAGAGTGTCAGCCTGCAGACTGAAGGGTCCCAGGTTCGATTCCAATCAGGGGCATGTACCTTGGTTGAGGGCACATCCCCAGTAGGGGGCATGTAGGAGTCAGCTGATCGATGTCTCTCTCTCATCGATGTTTCTAACTCTTTATCCCTCTCCCTTCCTCTCTGTGAAAAATCAATAATATATATACATATCTTAATCCCTTTGGGCAACTGTAGGGATCACTGTAAGACACACACCTCAACTTGGTCCCAGGTAGGCAGCTGGGGTGTTTCTGCTCCTGAGTGGGTGGATGGGGGAGGGGGGGTTGGGGCCTGTTGTGAGGCAGAAGAGTGAGGTCTCCCAGCAAGACAGAGCCTTCCCTCCCCCCCCCCCCCCCCCCCAGGAAAAGCAAGGCGCTCAGAAGTCTGCCCAGCATCAGCCATTTCACAAAGTCCCGCAGGCCAGCACCGGAGCCCATTGACTCTGCCCGCATCCTGTCTGCACGTCTGTCTGCCCCCGAGAGCCAGACCAGCGGCCTCCCCAGGGCGGGGGGAGAGGTGAGGCAGGTGTCCCGGGGCACGGGGATCCCCCGCCTGGGTCCCTGGGGGTTTCACACTGTGGCACCATCAGGACCTCAGGGCTGTTCCTCCGGAGAACGCACCCTACTCTCTCCTCACGGGCTCCATTTCTCCAGGAAAATGTGTCAGGGAGATGGATCTGCGGAGGACAGCCAGCCGGAGGGGCTATTTTCACGGCGGCTATTTTAAGCTGCCCTTCAGTCCACCACATCCTGACACCTGGTATATTTAGCCTCATCCAGAGACGGGGCTAATGGGTTTTTAGTTGCAAATCATTACAATTCAAACCACCGCAGTCTTTTTTGTTTTTCATGGCGACTAAGGTGGGCACACATGCACACAGCACCCCGTTAATAGCGACCTCACATGGGCACGCAGGAAAGGCTCCCCGAAGAACCCAGCCAGCGGAACTTACAGGCCTTTGCCACGGAACCACCCATCTGGGGGGAAGGGGGGGCTGCAGGGGGTGCGTAGCCTTCACTCGGTGCGGGAAACGCACATCTACTCGGTGCCAGACAGGGATGCACAGGAGGTGTTTAGGGGGACAGCACGGACAGGGGTCACTGAACAGGCCAGTCTTTGCTCCCTCTCCCCGAGTCACCGGACATGCCCATCTGCCTGACAATATGAACCCCTCCCGTCCCTTCCCTTCACATGATCTCTCTCATCCCGTGAACTAATTTCCTTTTTTTAAAAAATATATATTTTATTGATTTTTTCACAGAGAGGAAGGGAGAGGGATAGAGAGCTAGAAACATCGATGAGAGAGAGACATTGATCAGCTGCCTTCTGCACGCCCCCTACTGGGGATGTGCCTGCAACCAGGATACATGCCCTTGACCTGAATCGAACCTGGGACCTTTCAGTCCGCAGACCGGTGCTCTATCCACTGAGCCAAACCGGTTTCGGCCTGATCTCCTTTTGAAGACGGCAGAGGAACCAGTTCCAGTGACAGGATGCAGACCGCAATGGCCTAGGCTTGCTGCTCGGAGCCCCATTCCACCGCAGCCCACACGCCACACGGATGCACCGGATGACACAGGAGTCCTGGTGTCCGGAGCAGCGTCCACGGGTCACCTCCGCCCTGTGGCCACCACGCCAAGGCCTGACCTCCCACTTCCTCTGGACCCGAGCCTCTCCATGCTGAGGTACTGATCCTGGCCTCGGACCCTGCACTGTTTTTAAAACCAGCTGCCGGCCGAAACCGGTTTGGCTCAGTGGATGGAGCGTCGGGCTGCGGACTGAAAGGTCCCGGTTCGATTCTGGTCGGGGGCATGTACTTTGCTTGCGGGCACATCTCCAGTGTGGGATGTGCAGGAGGCAGCTGATCGATGTCTCTCTCTCCTCGATGTTTCTGACTTTCTATCCCTCTCCCTTCCTCTCTGTGAAAAATCAATAGAATATATTTAAAAAATAAAATAAAATATATTTAAAATCAGCAGCCTGGTGTTGTGGCCGGGGCTCGACTACTCTGCCCAAGGCTGGACCCACCTTCCCCAAGAGTAGACGCCACCTGGGCAGGCACTGGTCCCCTCAGCTGCCCGTGTCGGGGCATTTGGGCTGTGAGCACCAGCGAAGGCTGCAGGTGGTGCCAGGACCCTGGTCCAGTTGTGTTTGGTTCCATGACGAGGAGCATGTGGGGAGACACAGCAGTGGCTCAAAGCACGAGAAGCTCGAAGCTCCCAAGAGAAAGGAAAAGGAACCTTTGGTGGCCGCCCTGGAGGTTCGGTGCTGGGATCTTCCCTCAGGAGAGGACTTGCCAGGCAGCTGGGAGAAGCAGGGGGCGATGGCCCCACCGTGGCGCCTTTGGTCAGCCATGGCTGCTGAGCCCCGGCCACGGGCCACCAGGCAGCCCCGGTGCTGGCTGAGCCTGGGAGGACCTCAGCGCCAGACGGTTTGCCCCCGTTCTCCTTGGGGATGGCCACACGTGGGCACACTGCATGCCAAGCGGCTGTCCTCGCTCCATCCTGCTTCCTCAGTCGTGGTGTTCACAGCTGTTGCCTCTCAGTGAGCCTGCAGCGCCTGCAGGGACACCTGTGGGAAGGGAGGGCGAGAGGCCGGCTACATGGCCGGCAGAGCCTCCGCAAAGGAAACGGGGAACACACTTATTCAAACATCACTGAGCCTGGCCGAGGCTCTGTGGCTGAGCATGGCCTGTGAACCAGGAGGTCACGGTTCCATTCCGGTTGCGGGCTCCACCCCCAGTAGGAGGCGTGCAGGGGGCAGCGGATCGTGGACCTCTCTGTCATTCAGCAAATCCCTCACCTCCATCCAGCACAGGTTTCCAGCCAGGGCTGAGAACGACAGTCTCTGAGTTCCCTTAACAGTAGAGTCTAATAGTGCATCTTTTTTTGCCAGGAGAGGTTTCTGTGACGTAAGTGTGGGCCATGATGGTAGACTCACAGGACTCCTGCTGGTCACTGGGCTTACACCTGGCTCAGTTTTCACCAACTGTCCAAGGACTCCCTGAACCCATTCTCTCTCTTTAAAAAAAATAAAATATATAATTGATTTCAGAGAGAAAGGAAGAGGGAGAGAGAGACAGAAACATCAATGATAGAGAGGATCATTGATCAGCTGCCTCCTACATGCCCCCATTGGGGATCAAGTCCACAACCCAGGCATGTGCCCTGGCCAGGAATTGAACCATGACTTCCTGGTTTATAGGCTGATGCTCAACCACTGAGCCACACCGGCCAGTTCATTTTCTGGGTTTTGAACCTCTACACTCCATTCTCATTCTCTCTGTCTCTATCTCTTCCTCCGCACTCCCCCTTCTCTCTCTCTCTCTCTCTCAAATGAATAAGCAGCAGGCTGTGTGGCAGATTATTTCATTAGCAGAGCCCGCACAGGACAGGAGTCGATGAATGCTAAGCACAACGATAATTACGACCTTGGTTCCAGGCCAGAGGCCCCCCTCCCCCCACTCTGCTGCTTCTCGGGGTTCTGCAGCCCGCCCCACCCCCGGAACTCGGAGCCAGCCTGCCGCTCGGCGAAGCGAGCTATCTCTGAGCGTGTACGTGGGCAGGGTGGGAAGACGGGAAGAAAAGTGAGAAAATGTATGTAAGCAAATCTTTCAAAGAAAAGAGGGGGCAGATCTGTAAACGGCATCACCCACCGATAACCCTGCCAGACCCCAAGTGAGCAACGGGCCGCAGCCCTTCGTAGCCCGGCGGGCACCGGGGCTGCGGTTTGCGTCCCAGTGCGGCCAGGAGTCCTGGGGAGATGAGGCCACGGGGACCGGCACCTGCCGGGCAGCGGCCAGAGGCGAGCTGCAGAGGATGACTGCGCCCCGTTCCCGCGTCCTCTGGGGCGATGTGGAGACTCAGACTCGGACATGTTTACGGCGATGCCAAAATGACCTCAGCCTGACGCACTTACCGGAACAAAGGAGGAGAGGCGGGCAGGGACTCATCAGGCCCAGGAGTGAGGTCTGTCCCTTAATAAATTAGCAGGAAAGACAGCAGGGAGGCTGAGCTCACGGGAGTCCGCTCTTCCCGGCAGCTCCCCTCCTGTGCACGCGTCCAGCAGGTTCTGGAACGCCCCCCCTTCCCCTGCTCCTCCGCCTTCACGGGGCAGGTTGAAGGGGAAAGGGGGTCCGGCGGGGAATTGAACTGAGAACCTCAGTTTTGAGTGCACGGGGAAAGAACTGAGAGGAGAACAGCGGGACAGACCGGAGTGGGCTGCTTCTGGGGACAGCTGTCCTCAGGGGACTCACTCCAAGTAAAACAGCACCAAACATCATCAGACTCGAGGCCACTTTGCCACAGAGGCTGACTCTGTGTCAATCGTGTTCAAAGTTTACAAATCTGCTTAAAGTTTATGTTTCTGCTTCGTGTTCCGATTTAAAAAAAAAAAAATGTTGGGCCCTAGCTGGCTTGGCTCAGTGGATAGAGTGTCAGCCTGCGGATTGAAGGGTTCCCAGTTCGATTCTGGCCAAGGGCACATGCCTGGGTTGTGGGCTGGATCCCCAGTAGGGGGCGTGCCGGAGGCAGCCAATCAATGATTCTCATCATTGATGTTTCTATCTCTCCTTCTCCCTTCTTCTCTGAAATCAATAAAGAAATATATATATATATATATTTTTAAAAATGTTGGATTTGGTTCCATTTGGATTCAGCAAATTAACACGTTTCCCCCCGGGTTCGGCTCTGGGCGGGGTTCAGCCTCAGGCCCGGTCCCACGTAGCTCAGTCACACACACTTCCGCATGGAGAGCTCCGTGGAGCCAAACAGTCTAGCTATTGCTTTGAATAAAGTGTCAGAATGTTCTGGGGGGAGGGGTATGGAAGAGCTTGCATTGACCCACAGGGGACCGGGACGAGGCAGCAGAGGAGCCATGCGTTATGACGAGCTGGGGCCCCGGGTGCTCACGCCAGGGCCACACCGTCCATCTGCCCTTACAGGGATCTGAGAGGTGGTCATGGGTGCCAGCCACCCCTGTGGATGAAGACACCCCGAAGTTGGGCATTTCCTCCCATGGGGGATGCTGTGGGGGCCCCACTCAGATCCCTCTACAGCGCATGTGCCCCGTCCTGCGGCTGCTGGGAGTGTGGGCTGCGAAGGGCCCCCGCTGTCCGCTCCCCAGGATGGGCTTCGACCTAAGGAATAGCCCCCCCTCACCCCTCGAATCTTTCACCTCCCCTGAGGTTACACGTCACCTTGACCTCCACACACCTGACCAGTGACTGGCTGGCATGGGCTTACGAAGGCACTTTGCCTCAAGGGGAACCACTCAGGTGCAAGTCATGCTCCACGCTCCCGGAGAGGACAGTCTGAGAGTCTCCAGCTGAAACCGAGAGCCTCCCCTGCTCCATCCTGCTCCCCTGAGAGCATCCCAAACCGGAACCCCACCTCGGCTGCTACCTTCTGAAGCCCTCCCCAATTCAGGTGTCCGCTGAACCCCGCCCTTTATCTTAACATGGTGTCCCGGCCAGGCTCTCAGGCCCTGGTGCCTTAGGCACAGTCTTCCCTGCCTCGGGGCCTCCAGGCCAGGAGATGCTTCCCGTTACAACAAGCACAAGTCAAGGTCAAAGTGATGCTGGACTTCTTCCTGAGCTAAAGAGAATTCCTTTCCAAGTAACACTTCCACCCCCTTCCTGTTTCCTAAAATGCGAAAGAAAACCAAAACAGTGAAAACGCCTCCACCCGGCAACTCAGTTATCAGCTCTGACAGCTCCTTCTGTCTGCCTACCCCACCCCAAATTTCTTTAAAAAAAATATATATTTTATTGATTTTTTTACAGAGAGGAAGGGAAAGGGATAGAGTTAGAAACATTGATCAGCTGCCTCCTGCACACCCCCTACTGGGGATGTGCCTGCAACCAAGGTACATGCCCTTGATGGGAATCGAACCCGGGACCTTTCAGTCCGCAGGCCGATGCTCTATGAACCAAACCGGCTTGGGCCCCACCCCAGATGTCTTTGTCTCTCCCTCGGACATCTTCTGCCAGCTGCAAACACCACGGAATCCAGGAGGGAAACCAGCCAAGCCATACAGCTCGGTTGCCACAAATGGCACTTCCGTCCTGGGCACCCATGCACCAGCCCCTTTGCCATCTGTACGGTTCCCTGCTGGACACGCCAACCTGCTCTTGGAATTTTTATGGGGGTGGGAAGGACCCGCAGGCCATAGCGACCATACTTCCAATTGCTCAGGAGAGGGGGATCCTGTAACAGTTCAGGAGCATGGAGCGCCACTAGGAAGGATTGGAGGCCGAGCCCCTCGGGGTCAGACTGAGAGACACACATGATCTCTCAGCAGTGGGGACGGGGGGTTGTGGGGGAGGGGGAGGACTGGATGCCCGTCCCTTTAACTCTGCCCTGGTCGGGGCCAGCTCTTCAGAGAGCAAACACTGAAGTTGTCTTTGACCATCTGCAGTGAAAGCAATGCGCCTGCGTTGGAATGGTCTTGGGACAATCTTTCCCCTCTGCAGCGCACACCGAGGCTGGTTCGGTTCCGTGCGTAGCCGGAGCTGCTGCTGCCGGCCTGCGGATTCCCCTCCCCCCCCGCCCCGGAAGCTGCTCCTTGGGCAGCGCACTTGACCCCAGAAGCCCTCCCAGTTCCATCCCGGCTTAGCAGCTGCGACAGTGACTAAAGCGTTCTCCTCCAACAAGGCTATTTGGGTTGATGACATTCTTACATGATGATATTGATCAAGGGAACAGAGAGAGCTACGATTTCCAGGCGGAGGGAAGAGAAGGTGGGAAGGTGTGGAGGCACACACATGTGTGGCAGTTCCTTAGGTCTCTGGGGTGTCGGGACTTGAGCAGGCGGGGGGAGACAGATGGTGAGACCCACTAAATGTCATGCTCGTGGCGGCCACCAGGGGTTGCTGAGCACAGAGGTGGTGGCTCTGAAGTGATCCTCCAAAAATGTTCTTGTAGACAACATGCCTGTGGCGGGATCTTATTGTTTTACCCACCCTGTCTGTAGGTAAAGCTCTTGTCGGAATAGGTGTATTTAGACAACGCACATGTAACGTGAAAATGAACATCGTTGCATTAATGATTACCCTATGGGGAACTCTTTTCTACTTGTTGTTCCTACTTTTGGGCCCTTGAACAAAAATCGTCCCCTCTTTTCTGCCTTCTCTGACTTGGAGCATTTTCTAAGGTTCCATCTTGTCTTCTCTCTCGGCACATCCATTACACTTCTTGAAAAACATGTTGTTTTAGTGGTTGCCCTAGAGTTTAGCGATGTGCATTTACAACTAATTCAAGTCCGCTCTCAAGCAACAGCATCCCCCTGCACAGGCAGGAAAGGCACCTCACAACCTATTCCCAGTCCCTCAGTCCCGTTCCCTGCCGCCATTCATCTCCCTCAGAGTGGCCTTTCAAAGCGTGAGTCCGAACCAGCGTGGGTGAGGAGCTGGCGTGAGACAAAAATAATCCGGAGGACTCTGAAACCATGGAGGCGAGAGCTGGTATGCAGAGATGGCTAAAATAATTCTCGCTTTCCCTTCCTGGTCCCCTTTGCGATGCAACTTTTGTGACTCCTCATCAAGGAAGAGGTGGTCTTGGCTAGCCGGTGTGACTCAGTGGTTGCGTGTTGACCCATGAACTAGGAGGTCACAGTTCAATTCCTGGTCAAAGCACGTGTTGGGTTGTGGGCTCAATTCCCCATATGGGGGAGGGGAGGATGCAGGAGGTAGCCAATCAATGATTCTCTTTCATCATTGATGTTTCTATCCCTTTCTCCCTCTCCCTTCCTCTCTCTGAAATCAATAAAGCCTTAGGTAATATGTTTTTAAAAACAATAACAGAAAGAGACGGTATTAATTTCTCCATCTTCCTTGCAATATGGGCTTGGCCCCATGACACTCTGACCTACAGGATGTGGCAAATGTGCTCTAGGCAGGGACTTGAGAGGTACCTGTGCTTGGGGCTTGGCCTCTTATATCTGGTGCCTAAAAGCTCAAAGCAATTGCCATCCGTTAAGAGCATAGTTTTGTCCTATAGAAAGAATGCCACTTCCGGTGTGGGTGCCCTGGGCTGCAGTCTGGGTAGGTCCCATCCGCTGTTCTTGCAGCAAAGTCCCCCCCTCTGCTCAGCTGCCTGCCCATCAGCTCATCCATCACAGGCTCTGCAACTACCGTGTCCGCCTTCCGGAGGCTGCCAGCAGACAGCCCGCTGCCCACCCGCTGTATAATCGCATTAGCAAAGCCTGGCTCCGGGCACTGCTCTGGCCCTTGGTATTCCAGAACAGTCACCAACCTTCCCACCTCAGGAAGGAGCGGCCGAGATGCAGTGCGCTCACAGCCCTGCCCCCGCCCCGCTCCCACCTCCCCCAGCCGGCCGGCAGGGCCGGAAGATGGATGGCCGGTGGCTCGGAAAGCGGGAGAGAGAGCCCAAAGGGGCACTGCCATGTCCTTGGACTTCAGACAGGGGAAGTGGGCGCCCAGGCTGGCGGGGATGGGCCTCCCTTCCGGCTCCCGGGGCCGCTCTCTGCTCATTCCCGTAAGCCTCTGGCACCAGCTGCATTCATCACCACGTCGCCCCGTATAAAAATTTAAGGAGTCTGCTGTCTTGAAGACATGAATCCGGATCATTATTTAAGACTTCCACCCCCGCCCCCGTCTTGTTCTTCCTTTCTGCTCTTTCCGAACCCTGGCCCTCCCGAGGAGGCCAAAGAAAGCGTTAGGGGGGCGTGGGTCCTGCTGAGGGTGAGCCCGAGCAGGGGCAGGGGCGGCGGCCCAGGGGTGAGAACCCCTGGCCTGGAGGAGCCGCAGACACCCAGGCTGATGGGGACAGGTGTGTGCCCAATCCAGAGCTGGGGTGCAGGAGCTAGGGAGGTGCCAGCGGGGGGCAGGTGGGGCAGGGTCTCGGGGTCATGCTTTAGTCAGCTCTCCATCTGGCCCAGCCTGCTTGTCACCCCCTTCTGCGCCTTTCCTGTGAAAGAAGCCCCCCATCCCCCAGATTCTTGGTCATGTGCCTCAGTTTACCGACACATGTGTTTGACAGGAAACGTATGGTGGCACTCGGCTGTGGGAGGCTGGCTGTGCCTGTTTCCTGTGCTTTAAGGTCAACTGATGACCTTGAGGTGTCTGTCTCGGTTCTGGTCTTAGGGTGGCCAGTCTCGGGGATTGACGGGAGTGGGGGAAGGGAAGGGGGGGGAGCTTTGGCTCGCTCAGTGCAACAGCTCCCGCCTCTGTGCCCGGCATCCTAATAAAGATAAAAACCCACAAGACCGAATCAAACAGCCGCTCCGAGAATGGCCGGGGCAGGAGGAGTAGGCGCAGGCTCCATTCATTAGCAAAACCAGTCCTGGTTATTATCTGTAATGCACGGACTCAGTCTTTATGGCATTTTAATCCATGCCATTCACTCTTGGCAGGCCCCGGATTTGATTCAGAAATCAGGTCAATAGCTGGAGGATTGCAGTTTGTTGGCAAAGTCATGGTCTAACCCCCCCCCCCTGCCCCCGCGAGTCTTATTCTCGCACCGCGCAAAGAACACTCAGCTGTAGTCTAGAGATCGGAGTCTAATTTCGATTTAGCCACCAACTGTCTGGTGACCAAGATACCTTGCTTTGGGCTCTTCCTAAAGCTGACCCTGAGATGAGGATTGGGTGCAGGGAGTTGATTTGGGCAGGGAGCTGCAGAGTGAGGCAGGGATGGGGAAACCACGGTAACGGGTGTGATGGAGAGGGACTGGTGGCCACACCCTCCCCGGTTCCTTCGCTTCTGGCTGGGAACAAGTCTGCGCCTCTTTCCGCGGTGCTAACTGCTGGGTAACTCCCCTGTATCTTTTGCGTCCTCTCACCGCCCCGCCCCAACAGGTGTTTGCTGGCGTGATCTCCCAAACAATGACCCGCACCGGCGCCTGGGGTCAGAGTCTGTGTGGAGAGATCTCGAAAGAACACAGCAGCAGAGCAGGAATGTAAACCTATGTCTGGCTGACCCCCAGATTATGTCTTTCCAGCGTGTGACTGACGGGTGTGCCAGGTGTTTCTGCCCGTTACCCGGTTCCCAGCACCTTCGTCTTCCTGACGGACGGTCCCTTTCTCCCACGGTCCTATCTAGAGTCACCCCCGCCCTGACTTTCTGGCCTGGCTCGGGGACCACACGCTGAGCTGGGAGCTCTTGTTCGGAGACCGTGGGAAACGCTCCCCACGCCGAGACGAGGGGCTGTAATTACTCATGGCTGTGGTTTGCCGCTGCCCTGCAGTTTTCCAAGTTCCCTGCGATCATGTAGCTGCGACCTGCCCAGCGTTCCTGTGATGTGGCCGCGGGAAATGGCCTCTCTGGACTTGGCTTACAGTCTGCGAGGCTCATCTGTCTGCGGTTACTCACCCCCCACCCCCGCCCCGTCCCCTCATGAGAAAAACTAATCAAAACTAGAACCCCACATTCCGGAGGGGGGTCGGTCATGTTCTGGCAGGCCGTGTGGGGGTCACCAGCGCAGCCAAGCGGCCGGCGGACAGGGACACTCTGATGTCATGGGGAGGGACTGACACTGGTCCCTGACTCACGCCGTGTGGGGTCGTCCTCCCCAGGGACTCCCTCTGCCATAGGACACTTCCTACACTCCCTGCGACCCTGACCAGACAGGAATCTGCTCCTTGGCCGGAGGAGCTGGCTGGGTGTGAGGTGGGACACGGTTATCAGCGGCGACGGAGAGAACCAGGGGCGGGTGCAAAGCTGACTTGTAAAACACAGCCTTTGCTCAGCAAACCCCTGCAAAGCTTGACCAGGGAGTTCATTAAGCTCCTCCCACTCGTCAGCCAGTGCCACTGAGGAGGGTCCCCCTTAGAGACAATGACCTTGTGGGCCAACCAGGGGCTCCTGGAGGACTGGGCATTAGCATTGCCCCTTCCATGGGTAAGGAGCAAGGGCGAAACCTGGAGGACAGCCTGGAGGAGGCCCAGGGCTCTTTGCTATTCGAGGAATGAGCTGCTTTCTAACTGGAAACGAAGATTCACCGAGTGGCTTAGCGGGCAGGGAGCAGAGTGTACAAATGGGACTTCCCTGGGATATGATTAACAGATATATAAATACTTAAAAAAATACCAGCTAGCCAAAACACCTGTGTTCGGTTGTGAATGACTATCTGACAGAGAATACACAAGAAAGAAGGTTCTCGAGGCCATACATTCACGCCTGCTGAAAATGTAAAGGATTTCTTAGTTTCTCTAAAACTGTCTGAAACCTCCAAGCCTCTTTCACGTACAAGGCTATTTCTTGAATACGGGTGACCTGCATCCAGAGGAGATGCAGCAGCCCGCTTGGCCCCCGTTCCCTTCTCCAGGCCAGAGAGATTTCCCCTCGGATTCTTGTTGGGTGGGTTATATTGGTGTTAATAATCTAGGCAATTAAAAAAAAAACACATCATTTGGGCCAAAACTGGTTTGGCTCAGTGGACAGAGCGTCAGCCTGTGGACTGAAAGGTCCCAGGTTTGATTCCGGTCAAGGGCATGTACCTTGGTTGCGGGCACATCCCCAGTAGGGGGCGTGCAGGAGGCGGCTGATGGATGTTCCCCTCTCATCGAAGTTCCTAACTCTCTATCCCTCTCCCTTCCTCTTTGTAAAAAATCAATAAAATATATTTGTTAAAAAACAAGACATCAGTTAGCATTGCTGGTAGGAATGTGCCTGCTATGGAAAACAGTATGGTGGTTCCTCTAAAAGTTAAAAATAGACTTACCGTAGGACCCAGCCATTCCACTCCGAGATATACACCAAGAAGAACTGAAAGCAGAGGCCTGAACACAAATCTGGGCGCCCGTGTCCATTGCGGCCTTGCTCACCATAGTCGGACAGGAGAAACAGCACACATGTCCAGTGACACGTGAATGGATAACAAAGTGGCATGTGCATGCAATGGAGTGATATCCAGCCCTACCAGTGAGTGGCATTCGAAAATGCTGTTGAAACGTGCAAGTATTCCGCTAAGTAACTGAAGCCAGACGCAAAAGGGACACCTACTAGTTATGATTCCAGTGACGTGGAATGCCGAGAATAGACAACTTTGTGGAGAAAGAAAGCAAAATAGTGGTCCCCAGGGCGGCAGCGGGGGAAGGGAATGGGAGTGTGTGCCTGAGGGGGACAGCATCTCCGTTTGGGAAGAGGAGAAATTTCTGGAAACGGACGGGGGTGAAGACTGCCCGATGATGTGAATGTCCATAATGCCCCTGTGCCACACACTTGAAGGTGGTTGAGTCAGTGCTTTTGATGCCATTCATATTTTACAACAAGAAATGTGGAAGGAAGTCGTTCTGTGAGGTTTGTGACGTGTGCTTTCACGATGTGTAAAAGCATGCTTTCCCTTCATCACCCCGTTTCGCTGCCTACCTTACCGCCCAGCTCTGAAGTTCTTCGGCTTGGTGTTTAAGGAGGCTCTATGTTGTCAGGACCCTGAAGGGTCTCCTGCTTTTCTTGGGCGGTGATGTGGGGAGCAGGGGTGGGTGCTGTGGCTTCCGGATGCCCCTTCCTTTCTTCTGCCAAAGCTCTGTCTTCCTGGAAGAAGCGAAGGTGGAAAGATGCTGACAAAGGCTGCGAAGATTGCCCACGCATCTTGGGGAGCAAATGGCTGATTAAAAAGCTGGGGGGCGGGGAGGAGAAGGAGGGATGGGAGGTAAAAGCACTTTGATGAGTAAGATACACAGGAGTCAGATGCATGAGAAATAGATATCTGAGATTCAGGGAGGTTTAACAATTAAGGGGAAATGGTGCTGAGCAAAGTTATTTGTGGTTTTCAAACTCAGATGGAGAACAATAGAAAAATTGTTCCAGATGTTTGAGGGAACTTGGGACAGAGCCAGATCTGCCCACCCGGCACTGAGGAGGAGGGGAGCCGGACTGGGAAAGAAAGGAGAGAGAGAGACAGAAGGAAGCGGCAGGGGGTGGGGCTGGGTCTGGTGCGGACATTTCACAGCGAAACTAAACGCAAAGGATGGACCAGGCCAGGCTCTCTGAGCCTGCTGGGCAGTGAACGCCAGGTGACCTGGGTTTCTGAATTTTAAATGACTGGATAGAGGTTTAAATAGCTCCAGCCCGGCTGGCACTCAGGGGTTGAGCATCAACCTATAAACCAGGAGATCACAGTTCAATCCCCAGTCAGGGCACATGCCCGGGTTGCAGGCTTCATCCCCAGTGTGGGGCTTGCAGAAGGCAGCTGATCAATGGTTCTCTCTCATCATTGATGTTTCTCTCTCTCTCTTTCTATCTCTCTAAAATATATTGTCAAAAAAGAACAAAATAACTTTAAAAATCAGTAAGTTCCAGTGTTGAACATATGGGGATCTCTCCTGCACAGGAATTCGGGTTAGAGAGATTCCTGTGGGCTGTACTGGATCCTTCCCCTCTAACTGCATGTGGGTTTCTTTACGCAGTTCTTGACATGTTGGCATTGTTTTCTGCATTGGAAATCTTGTCATGTTAATTTATTTATAATCTAACAGCGGCTAGAAACGCACAGATTTTTACTGATGAGCGATTGTAATTAATCTGCCGAGTGCCAGTGTGCTCATGAGCACGCAGGGTGTGTGTGTGAATTCCTGGTAGCGGCTGGTAGTCTCCATAAGGTTGGGCTCAATCAGCCCCCTGCTGTGCCCGAGAACATGTCTGAATCCGGAATGAACACGGTTGCTCTCTGGAAGCCATCCAATACGTTTAAGTTAAAAATACAAACACCTACTCCCCAAGAGTGCAAAAAACTCCAGCGCGCCCCCACCGAGATGGCTTGTCCTCGCCGAAGTGATGGGACAGTTCTCTCAACACTCGCTGCGTGCCAGCCTGTGCTACGTGCCCGCGAAGGAAGGCTCTGCCTTTACAGAATTCCCGGGCGTGTGGGGCCCATAGGTGATCTGCCATCACGTGGCTGCTCCAGTGTTCCGGCAGAAGCTTGCGCACAGGGCTGTGGGGCCCAGGGAAAGCAGGGAGCTAGTTTTCTGTTGGTGTACATGTGTGTGTGTGCAAATGTGTGTGCGCGTGCAGGTGTGTGTTCATGTGTGTGTGTATGCATATGTGTGTTATTGTGTGTGTGTGTGTGTGTGTGTATGAGATATTAGAGGAGACTCCAGAGAGACACTTGTCCTCTGTGTTGAAGAATGACTAGAATTTCTAAAACAAGGGCATGAATAAGATAGATTGCGATAAGGTAAAATAGTTTTGTTTTGTTTTTAAATATATTTTATTGATTTTTTACAGAGAGGAAGGAAGAGAGATAGAAAGTTAGAAACATAGATGAGAGAGAGACATTGATCAGCCGCCTCCTGCACACCCCCCACTGGGGATGTGCCTGAAACCAGGATACAGGCCCTTGACCGGAATTGAATCTGGGACCCCTCAATCCGCAGGCTGACGCTCTATCCACTGAGCCAAACCGGTTTTGGCATAAAATAGTTTTTGTGAATGAGACAGGATTGATTAAAAAATAAAAACAAGCCGAGACCAGTTTGGCTCAGTGGATAGAGCATCGGCCTGTGGACTGAAAGGTTCTGGGTTCGATTCCGGTCAGGGGCATGTACCTTGCTTGTGGGCACATATCCAGTGTGGGGTGTGCAGGAGGCGGCTGATCGATGTCTCTCTCTCATCGATGTTTCTGACTTTCTATCCCTCTCCCTTCCTCTCTGTGAAAAATCAATAAAATATATTTTTAAAAAATAGCTTGTTTCTCTTTCTCCTCTCCTCTTATTTCTCCTTTCCTCTTCTTCTCTTATCTTCTCTGCCCTCCCCTTCCCTCCCCTCCCCTCTCTTCCTCTCTCCTCTCCTCTTCTCTCGTCTCTTCTGATTTCCCCCATTAATTCTCAAATAACTCACTCTAAAGTCATTAGCTGGAACAGAACAAGTTGGCATCCATGCACAATGACAGCCCAGAGGAGAGGCACAGACCAGGTCTGGGGGGAGCTGTCTGCAGACCTGGGGGGTGATGGAGTAACCACAGAGGGCAGGCAGGAGTGGGACTCAGAGCTCTCGGAGGGAGGGCAGCCTGGCAGGAGGTATCAGAGTGCAAGAGAGGTCAGGAGAATGTCCATTTCAGGGCAGAACAATCCAGGTCAGGAGACAAGAGGTGATTTTAAAACCAATCGAACTCAAGATTGTATGTATCGATCACGCTCATTTACTTATTCAGCAAAAATGTGTGGAGCATACATACAAGTTCCAAATCCTGGAGTGGGGGAGGCAGAGGTGAGTGAGGGGGACAGTTTCCAGTCTCATGGAGCTTAGGGGTTTGGGGGGACATGCTCTGCCCCCAAACTGAGGAAGACTAAAACTAATACCTTGTGCAAAAATGTAGGTCTCCTAACATACAGGATGTCCCCAAATTATGTAGACACACATAAACAGCTGATAGCTCCATTGATGTCTCTTTCTTTTCATCCAGGCTAAGCTTTGGACAAAGGAAATCCATCCAAAGATGCTACTGGAAGTCTGAAAATGCAGTTGAAGTACAAATATTGCCTTTATAATCGTTCAAAGTGTGTATATGTTTTGGGGGGGATAAAAATAACTCACTTAATGTTCACTCCTTTTTCAGGTTCAACTGATTTGAAATAATGGGTGAGGCCAGACTAAACTTTGAACAAAGAATGTTTTACCCACTAGACTTTTTCTAATGGGGATACATGAAAGGTAAAATTTATGGTACAAAACCAGTAACAGTTGACAAATTGAAGGCACACAAATACCAAATGAAATATTTCTTCATAGTGGTTGCAATTCCAATGCTTTGCATTATCAGCAGTGTCTTTGAAAACAGGCATTAACAACAACAAAAAATTATCCATTTCTGTAGATTCCTTTAGAATTTAAAAATGAACTGTATGCTGATAAACACTGACTTTATAATCACTCTACGTGTGTATACATTTTTTTTGGAACACCTATATACGGGCCACAAATCAAACCAACGAAAACCGTTCTCTGGTTCTTATTGCAAGCGTGAGTCGGGTGGAGCAGTCCATCACCCCAAAGAGATCATAGACAGGTCAAGTTGAAAAACACTCATCTAGATTTGCCAAGATTTAACAAGTAATTTTGCTGATCAGTGGCTCTTCCCTTCCACTATTGGAAACTCATTCTTTTTCTGCGGGAGTACACGCTTTAGCTGTTCTCTCAGCATCTAGGACTTTGCTGGCATCTTGAGTACTAGTTCAGCGAGGTTAGATTTCTGGTTGAGAGGGAACCGCCCTTCAGCATTTGGAAGATATTCCGTTGCCTTTGGACATCCACAGCTGTTCCTAAGACAACAGGCACCACCTTGGTGGCGACCTTCCTTTCATCTCAAGTAGCTTCGAAGGTTTCTATTTGTACCTGGTACACGGCTGTCACAAGATGTGAACTTCTTTTTGCTTAATCCCTTTGAGATATAAAATTCTCTGATCTAAGAATCCATGTTCTCTAATTCTTTAAATATGATTCGTATCCATCTGCCCTACATTCTCCTTTTTGAATACCTGTGGGTCCTACTTGCTCTTCTGTTCATCTCTCTTAATTTGTCCTCTGCTTCTGGGTTCTTGTAACCTTACCCTCCCCACGTCCCTTCCTGCAGAGAGATGGCTACCGCTTCCGGGAACGTGGCTTCCCCTCAGGTGGGCCGCTGGGTCTCCGAGCTCTGGCTGAGTGGACCCCTGACAGAAAGATGCTCTCTTGAGGAAGGCTCAGGGAAGAGCCACGTGACGTGCCCATTTCTACAAGCACTTACTCGGAGGTCCTTTGCCAGGACATGTAATATTCATGGAGCAGCCCCTGAGAAGGAAGCTGGGGAAAACATAATGGAACTTCAGATGCAAAGTGCAAGCCGTAGCGCTCTGCGTTAACTGCTCTGCCTGGAGAGGCCGCTTCGGACTCTGCCAAGTTTAGAAAACCATTTAGATCTTTCAAAGCCAGCGGAGGAAGAGGGAGAGTCGTAAGTCAAATGTCAAGGTACCTTCTGGCAGATGAGTCCATTAGCAAGACTTCGGAGACGGGCCGAGCTGGAGAACCTTGTGGGTGCTTTGGAAGTGTACGGGGCGGGACCCCAGTATCTGCTGGGAGACGTGCTCTGTGGACCAGGAGAGGCCACACCTGAGTTTGAAAACCACCGCCACCTCGTGCTCAGTGAAAGAAGCCAGTCAATGGAAGAAATACACCACCTGATCTCACTCATTTGTGGATAATAAAGAACATTATAAGCTGATGGACAAAAAGATAGATACAGAAGCAGGAAAGCATCAAAAAGACTGTCAAATTACAGCGGGAAGGTTAGAGAGGTGGGGTAGAGAAGAGATCAACCGAAGGACTTGTATGCATGCATATAAGCATAACCAATGGACGCAAGACACTGGGGGATTAGGGTATGCCTGGGAGTGGGGTGCAATAGGAAGATGTGCTTACATGTAACACATTAATAAAAAAAATTTTTTTAAATGAAAATCACTGCCATCACTTAACCCTCTTTCTACCGGGGACCCCAGCATGCATCAGAACAGCATGCTCACCCGGCCTCAGAGCCTTTTAAAAATTAGCCCTTTTATGGAGGGAAAAATCTCAGACCTGCCGCAACGTTGCAAGACTATTTCACCGGGCTCCCACATCTCTTTCACACAGTGTCACCTACTCTTCACATTTTGCCACGTTTGCTTACTCCAGTGGTCGGCAAACTGTGGCTCTCGAGCCACATGTGGCTCTTTGGCCCCCAGAGTGTGGCTCTTCCACAAAATACCACAGCCTTAGTCTATTTTGAAGAAGTGTCATTAGAAGAAGTTTAAAAAATTTGGCTCTCAAAAGAAATTTCAGCCGAGACCGGTTTGACTCCGCGGATAGAGCATCAGCCTGCGACTGAAAGATCCCAGGTTTGATTCCGGTCAAGGGCATGTACCCTGGTTGCGGGCACACCCCCAGTGGGGAGCATGCAGGAGGCAGCTGATCAATGTTTCTCTCTCATCGATGTTTCTAACTCTCTATCCCTCTCCCTTCCTCTCTGTAAAAAATCAATAAAATATATTTTAAAAAAATTTCCATAGTTGTCCTGTTGATATTGGGCTCTGTTGACGAATGAGTTTGCCGACCGCTGGCTTAATCTCTTCCCCCATTGCCATCACCCTGCATTTCTGAAAACCTCAGTATTTCTGATGAAAAAAGGAAAAAACAGGTGCGTGAAGCTCCCCATAGCTTCACCGGAGAAATCCCGGCCCAGAGCATGTATGTATTTGTATCCCAGACAAACCCTCAGATCTGGCTGAAGAACTGTCAAATCGTTAGCCTCCACGTGCGTGTCAAAGGGGTGATGCGCCGTGTTTTCCGGCGGCGGCGGGGCACGTGGTTCAGAAAGAAGTGGGAGCCCCAGAGGAGGGAGCCGGGAGCCAGGAAGGTGACTCAGGCGGTTCATTTGAACTGTGATGAGCCAGCCCTGCCCCCTTTCTTCCGAAAGACATTTCAGGGGCCTCTCGCCCAAGAAGGGAGCCACTTTGTTGCCTGACACGTCGGACTGAGCAGGTGCCAGTGAACACTGAGCTGCACACACCCGTCAGCAAAAATACGCTGATCTCCGACTGTCTTGAGCTTCACACCCTTCCGGGGACTCCCCAATTCTGGTGGGCTTCTCAAAATGAATCCAAGTCGCAGAAGGTTTCTGAGAGGAATGGTGATGTGTGTGTGCTGGCTCAGACACAGTTTGCCAAGCGCCTTCTTCCAGTTGGTTAGCTTGCAGAGAAGATGCAGAGGGGACGAGCAGACTGAATTTGGTTCAATAAATATTTATTGAGCACCGACCATATGCTCTTCTGCTGGGATAGAGATACGGTTGAATGGGGTGCAGACCGGCCCTCGGTGACCCCACTCTTGGATCAGAACTCTTGTCCCAGGCCTCTCCTTTCTGTCCCCAGGACTGGGGAGCCCCACACTGCCCTCTGGGCAGGAGGGGAAAAAATAATGAAAGGACTTGGCCCAACTTCTATGATTCTAAGATGCATCCTTTTCTTTCTTTTCTTTTTTAAAATATATTTTAACGATTTTTTTTACAGAGAGGAAGGGAGAGGGATACAAAGCTAGAAACATCAATGAGAGAGACATCGATCAGCCGCCTTCTGCACATCCCCTACTGAGAATGTGCCCACAACCAAGGTACATGCCCCCGACTGGAATTGAACCTGGGACTTTCAGTAGGCAGATTGACGCTCTATCCACTGAGCCAAACCGGTTTCGACTTTTTCTTTCTTTTTAAAATATATTTTAAAGATTTTTTACAGAGAGGAAGGGAGAGGGATAGAGTCAGAAACATGGTTGAGAGAGAAACCGTGATCAGCCGCCTCCCGCATGCCCCACACTGGAGATGTGCCCGCAAGCAAAGTACATGCCCCCGACCGGAATCGAACCTGGGACCTTTTAGTCCGCAGGCCGACGCTCTATCCACTGAGCCAAACCGGTCTTGGCCATCCTTTTCTTTTTTTAGTGCCTAGTTTAACCTCTCTGGGGTTGAGCACACGTCCTTGTGTATGCTCATTGTTCTTGGGGAAATATTAACAGTGCCACCTTCTCCTCTGCCCTTTCCCAGGTTAGATGGTAACCTGAAGAAACCCGCTGTGCCCCTCCAGGGCAGTTGGTTCTGACTGTGGATAGAACTGGACCCTCTGGGAACCCTCTGGACCCTAAGCCTGTCCTCCAGAGCCAGGGACAGGCTGGGAGGAGAAGGGGCTAATCTGGTGGCAGGCGTGGTGAGGGGGAGGGGCAGGCCCAGCAGAGGGCGTCACCGGGCCAAGGCTGGAGGTGGCGCAGATGCTCAGGGGCTGAGGCACGGGGAAGGAGAAGCAAGTCAGAGCGGGACAAGTGTGTTTGGCCCTGGGTCCGAGTTTTGGTGTTGCTAGCCACTGTCGGTTTCTGCTTGGATTCTGTGACTCCTCGAACCTGAACTTGGACCCCAGGCTGTTAACAGATTCAGCAGGTCCTCACATGCGCACTTCCATTGTGACTTTGGTACGACGCCGTAGGAACTGAACTCCTGTTTCTATCCATTGGCCTGTGGTAACATTGGCTTCATCACATGTCGTTTCACTTCACCTACAGGTGATGCTAAGTGAGGACTTACTGTGTAGTATGAGGTGGAGGAGAGACTGCAGTGAACTAGTGGCCAGAAGAAACCAGAAAAAGAAAAGAAGCCGAAACTGATTTGGCTCAGTGGACAGAGCATTGGCCTGTGGATTGAAAAGTCCCAGGTTGGATTCCGGTCAAGGGCATGTACCTTGGTTGCGGGCACATCCCCAGTAGGGGGCGTGCAGGAGGCAGCTGATCGATGTTTCTAACTATCTCTCTCCTTTCCTCTCTTGTAAAAAATCAATAAAATATATTAAAAAAAACAAAAAACGAAAAAAGGAAAACAAGGCCGGGTGTGTTAGGGGAGAGAACCCGTTAGAAAATCCAGGCCTGCGGCCGGTGTGCGGCTGCTTCAGGCACTGTGGGGCCCACGTGGCTAAGAAATCAGACAGCTCACTGCGGCTCTTCCCGCAGCCAGTGGGTGCTCACCGCCCCCTCCCGCCCCCAAGGCCTGGGCACCTCCCACCTCTCCGCACCGTCCCAGCCCCAGGAGCAGAAGCCCCAGAAAGTTACTGTTAATTCCTGAGGTCATCTCATCCAGGAGACATGATGGAGATGTTGTTTGACCCCGGGGGGCGGGAAGAGGGGGAGTGATCTGCTTCTTCAACTTTTCCAGGATTTCCTTCCTGGAGCAGGGCTGCGTCGCCAACAGGGGGGAGCACTCACCGCCCCCCGCCCCCCACTTCACCTCATCGTAAGTCTGGCACTGCTCCTATTCGACCACTAAGAAACAGCTGGCTTAATTCACTGGGACGCTTTCCCATCAGCAAAAACAGGTACCGCACAAATTACATCCCTCCCCCTGGCGGATAAATGAGAGATTCCCCCGGGGCCTCAGGAGATCGATTGTCCCTGCCCCCGTCTGGCGGCCGGGTCTGCATCCTGGTGAAGGAACAGAGGCGGGCTCCTTCCTGCCTCTGCGCCCTGCACCGGCCCCGGGAACTGATGGCTCCGGCTCCTCCAGGGACCAGGTGCACAGCCCCGAGCGGGTCTGGAAGCTTCTCGGCCGTGGTTAGCTCATCAGGAAAAGGGAAATAACAGCACCGAGGCAGGCACGCTTCCCCTCACCCTCAACCCCTCCTTCGATCTTGCCAATGGAACCCGGGCCATGGGAAGCCAATGTCCCAGGTAAGGTGCCTCCTTCCCAGGCTCCCTGGCACCCAGGGGTGATCACATGGTCAGTTCCTGCCAATGAGATGTGACCGGCAGACGGAGAGAGATGTTGCTTTCTGCATAAATAGGTGCAGACGTGGCTGGCACGTGCGTTTCACTCCCTGGGGACCCAGATGCTGTTCTTGGAGGAGGGGCAGCCATCCTGTGACAACGAGGGTGGATGGAAGCGGGATCCCCGGTTCCCCATGATTCCTCCAGCGGCTGGACGGGTCTTGGGCAGCTACCTGCCTCTCTGCATTTTGGGTCACATGAGAAGAAAGCTCTGATTTTGGCGAGAACGCTCCCTCCGAGCTGCACGGATACCTACCCCCCAAAGTGGCGGTGAGGACGACAAGCGACACGCAGAGAAATTGCCCATCGCGGTGTCTGCCCGCAGGGAGGTGCTCCAGTTTACCTTCCAGAGAGAATGACACAGATTTTACTGGAACGCTGATCACTTCCACCTCCGAGCGAAACCCGCCTCCAGCCCCTGCTCTGCTGTCTGGCCCCCGAGCCTCCTCCTTCCTCCCCTGGCTTTCCTACAGGTGGCACTGACCCTGCGTGGAAGCCGCATGTGGGTCCAGCAGGAGTAAGGAGACGGTAAATAATGAGATGGAGCATTTGAGAAGAGTGTTAATGAGAAAGGAGCTGCTTGGAGGGGTCATCTGAGGCAAAGGTAAAGGCACGGAGCGGCCGAAACCGGTTTGGCTCAGTGGATAGAGCATCGGCATGTGGACTGAAAGGTCCCAGGTTTGATTCCAGTCAAGGGCATGTACCTTGGCTGCGGGCACATCCCCAGTAGGGGGCGTGCAGGAGGCAGCTGATCGATGTCTCTCTCATTGATGTTTCTGACTCTGTCCCTTTTCTTTCTGTAGAAAATCAATAAAATATATATTTTTTAAAAAAGGTGGGGGCGGGGGCATTCGGGCAACGGGTTAGAAGTGCAATCAGTGAGCAGTGCTGACAGATTCCTGCCAAAATGTGCGGGCCCTTGGCTCAGGTTTCTAAAGGGGGCCGTGAGTGGGGGGTGGTAAAATGTAAATCCTTCTGGGGGGTGGGGGGAGAAGAAGACTGTCCTTACGTGGGGAATACTCTGCTCTGCCTCTGAGGTCGGTTACAATGGATAAAAAGGAATCGGCCCTGTTCCTGCCGGGAAAGGCGGGACCGTGAACCCACACACGTGGCCAGGACGGGCTGCACGCTGTTGGTGTGTTTCTGGCATGTACGTGTTCGAGGTGGACACACCAGGGGCATGACCCCCTGTCTGCACTGTCCGGCCAGTCGGCCACAGCTGCAGCTAGCAGCTACTGTTGCTGAAATTGTGAGACAGAAAACTGTACCGTGGAACGAATGCTTTATGGCCTACATAGTGACACCGTTTAAAACGCTGCCCGGTTTTTCTGGTCCATCAAACTGCATCTAACAAAAGATGACTTCTTTTTCAAATGGAAGAAATACACGTTTCTTAATGGGAAATTTAGTTTTTCAGGGCCTCTCCAAATTACACATTAAATGAATATTTTTTAAAAAATGTATTTTATTGATGTTTTACAGAGAGGAAGGGAGAGGGATAGAAAGTTAGAAACATCGATGAGAGAAAGACATCAATCAGCCGCCTCCTGCACGCCCCCTACTGGGGATGTGCCCGCAACCAAGGTATGTGCCCTTGACCTCGAACTCAGGACCCTTCAGTCCGCAGGCCGATGCTCTATTCACTGAGCCAAACCAGTTTCGGCTAAACGAATATATTTTTTTAAATATATTTCTTTATTGATTTCAGAGAGGAAGGGAGAAGGAGAGAGAGAGAGAAACATCAATGATGAGAGAGAATCATTGATTGGCTGCCCCCTGCACGCCCCCAATGGGGATTGAGCCCCCAACCCAGGCATGTGCCCTTGGCCAGAATCGAACCTAGGACCCTTCAGTCTGCAGGCTGATGCTCTATCCACTGAACCAAGCCGGCTAAGGCTAAATGAATATTTAAAAAAATATATTATTTGACATAATGCCAAGATATTAATTGAAATGCCCCTAAGGAACTTACAGGGGGAGAATAATGGTAACAGTGGCTCGGACCTGCCTGTAAGTTCCTTGCTGATCTAGGATCTTATATAGGTTAAGCCATTGAAACTCTGCAACGATTTCTGAGGTGCAGCTATTACTCGTATTTTATAGATGAGGCAGACGGCTAATCATCCAAGTCTTGCCCTTTCACTTTTAAATGTAATCCTTTAACGGGAGTACCAAGTAACAAGACTGACTACGCCAGCCTGTGGCCTCATGAACAAACATGTTTACCGTCTCCGTTTTATTTGTATTTATGTCCTTCTCTCTGACACGGTGTACATTTCTTCCTGCTTTAACACGACTCACAAGGAGCATCAGAGAGAGAAAATAACCACTTGGCCACAGAGAAAACGAGGTGAGGAGCAGTGGGAGCCACTTTCCCGGGCTCCTGGGGGATTAATTGTCGTGGACATTTGATTTAGGATTAATAATTGTTTTAACCGAGGCGTTTAAAAATGTGCCAAATCGGCCAGGAAAGAGGGGAAATGAATTCGTGATCTGAAATCTGGGGAATAAAGCCTTTCTCATTAGCAAACAGCTTTCTCTTTGTAATGTGAATAAATCTAATGAGGGTCAATTAGGCCTTATTACATTTGGCGGAGCCAGTGTTACCGATCGCTCCGCTCCGCACCCCTCCTGCCTGGCCTGCGGAAGTTTTATTCGAACTGTCGGGGTCTCCTCCGTGGGAACATCAGTGCCGTTCGCTTCTGCTCTGGACCTCCCACTGACCTTTTACTGGGGAGGCCTCTTGGATATGCTTATCTGAAAATACCCAGGCCCCATGCAAGTCCCAACCGTGGTGAACGTGGACTTGAGAAACAAGCCCGGGGAGTTTGTGGGTGTAGGGAGCAGGATGGAGGAAAGGGAGGCAAGAGGGAGAAGGATTCTAAAGGTTGGACATTCAGTCAGCAGCCCCACTTCCCTGTATCTCTTCAGCCCACGGGCCCGGAAATAGGCTACACACTCAGCACAGCACACAGAGATGGGGGAACATATTTTCAGTGACACATCTGATAAGAGGTCCACATCCAAAATTCATAAAGAACTTATACAACTCTGCCAAAACCGGTTTGGCTCAGTGGATAGAGTGTCAGCTTGTGGACTGAAAGGTCCCAGGTTCAATCCCGGTCAAGGGCATGTACCTTAGTTGCGGGCACCTCCCCAGTAGGGGGCGTGCAGGAGGTGGCTGATCGATGTTTCTCTCTCATCGATGTTTCTAACTTTCTATCCTTCTCCCTTCCCCTCTGTAAAAAAATCAACAAAAAAAATATATATTTTTAAAAAAGAACTTACACAACGCAACACCAAAAACATAAACGAAAGGGCAAAGCATCTAAATAGACACGTCTCCAAAGAGGACAGAGAGAGCGCCAATCAACCTATGATGTCGCTCATCAGCAGAGAAGTGGGCATTAAAACCACGCTGAGATGTCATCTCACACCTGTCAGAATGGCTATCATCCAGCAAATCCACAAATGACGGGTGTTGGCGAGGATGCGGAGCAAAAGGAACCCTCGTGCACTGCGGGTGGGAATGCAGACTGGTGCAGCCACTGTGGAGAACAGGATGGAGTTTCCTCAACAAATTACCTTATGTGACAGCGTGGATGGACCTGGAGAGTATTCTGCTAAGTGAAATAAGCCAGTCAGAGAAAGAAGACAAGCGCCATATGGTTTCACTTACACGTTCAATCTAATGAGCAAAATAAACAATTAAGTAGAAACAGACGCATAGATACAGAAAACAGACTGACAGCTGTCAGAGGGGAACTGGGTGGAAAAGGTGAAGGGATTAAGAAAAAAACAACCTCATGGACACAGACAACAGTATGGCGATTACCAGAGGGTAAGGGGCAAGGGAGGGGGGGAGGGAATAGAAGGGAGCAAAGGTGGGGGGGATAAATGGCGATGGAAGGAGAGTTGCTTGGGGTGGTGAACACATAATACAATCTACAGATGATGTATTATAGAATTGTCCACCGGAAACCTGTATTATTTTATTAACCAATGTCTCCCAACAAATTCAATTAAAAAATTCTGAAAGTCACAACATAACACATGCTGGCAAGGATGTGAAGAAATTGGAATCCTTATGTATTATTTGTGGGAATGTAAAACGTAGACAACAGTATGGAAGTTCCTCAAAAAATTACACATAGAATTACCATATAACCCAGCAGTCCCACTTCTGGGTGACAGACCCTCCCTTCCCCCAACTGGGGGGCGGAGTATGACGTAACCTGCACCTGCGGCCCGGACATTCCTGGACACCTAACCAGGCACCTTCTATGGACCATACATTGAACCACCAATCAGCACCTGCCAAATACCCTAAGCCCTCGATTCCTAAGTGCCTAATCATGTGCCTTTAAAGAAACCACCAGTCAGCGCATGCCGAGTACCCTAAGCCCCATCCCTTCCCATTCCTCCCCTCCAAAGGCGTGCTCACCTCTGCACGTGTTGCTGCTCTCCCCTTGCGAGACAGCCCAGCAGGTCCTTCTCCTCTAAGAAAGCCTGTAGTCCTGGTTTCTGGACTCAGTCTCATCTTGCACTGGGCAAATACTCCAAAGAATTAAAACCAGGACCCTGCATTATTCACCACAGTCAAAAGGTGGAAGCCACCCAAGTGTCCAACAATGAGTGAATGAATAAGCAAAATGAGACAGATAGGTACCATGGAGTATTTTTTCAGCCTTACAAACAAAGAAAATTCTGGTGTGTGCTACAGCATATATGCACCTTGAAAGCACAGTGTTAAGTGAAATAAACCAGTCACAGAAAGACAGATATGGTGTGACTCCATTTCTATGAGGTATTTAGAGCAGTCAAATACTCTACAGAGGCAGGAAGGAGAGAGAGTGCTGTTTATTGGGGGGCTGGGAGGGAGGAGGAATGGGGGGTTACTGTTGAACAGGCACAGAGCTTCAGTTTTGCCAGATGACAAGTTATGGAGATGGATAGTGGTGGTGGCACCACATTGTGAAGGTATTTAATGTCCCTAACCTGTTCACTTTACAATGACTAAGATGGTACATTTCCTGTTGTGTGTATTTCACCAGAATAAAAAAAAATGTGGAGAAAAAAATTGGTAAACCAGAGGAGGATACAGAAAGAGAAATGACAAGAAATGAGAATCCAAAATTGACCTGGGTTCAAATCTCATTCTATTTTTTATTTTTTTTAATATTTAAAAAATATATCTTATTGATTTCTTACAGCGAGGAAGGGAGAAAGATAGAGAGTTAGAAACATCGATGAGAGAGAGAGACATTGATCAGCTGCCTCCTGCACACCCCCTACTGGAAATGTGCCTGCAACCAAGGTACATGCCCTTGACTGGAATCAAACCTGGAACCCTTCAGTCCGCAGGCCGGCGCTCTATCCACTGAGCCAAACCGGTTTCGGCTCATTCTATTTCTTAAGATTCTGGATGGGCAGTTATTCTCTGGAGCCTCAGTGGCACCCCCTCTACAAATGGGACCCAGGACAGAAACCCCGGGAGAGCTGGTGAGGGCCAGGGGCGTGAGAGCCGGCTGCCGGCAGTTGTAACCACAGTCTGACTCCTCTAACGAGCGCCGGCTCCCCGGCTGTTAGCTGCTGTGTTCCCGCGCTCCCTCACGCTTCCTGCTGCAGCCCCCACTTCTAAGGCTCGGTTGAACCTCAGGGTCACTGCCCCCGAGGAAGGAGGAAGAGAAGTCACTGAGGAGTGCTGAGACTCAGAGCTAGCTGAGTCAGGTTAAAACAACAGTCTAGCAGGGAGAGAGGCATCTTTTAACTCCTTTTAACCCCCAAAGAGCGCGGCCTGGTAGACAAGTCCCCGGAGGTTTTATTAGGAGCTCAGAGTAGAAAGGCTCAGAAGGCAACAGAAGGAGGGGAGCTGCCTACCAGGTCTCCTGTGGATTACAGGACTCAGGAAGGGGGAGGAGAGGGAGGCGGGCCTTGTCTGTCTCACTTCTCCAGGCAAAAGCCTTGCAGGGCCTGGGTCTGGTGTAATTACAGGAGGAGTGGTGGCAGAAGAGAGGAGGGCTCTGTCCCCCTGGGGGCCGGGTATGCTGGCCCTGGGCCCATTGCCCCCTGATCCACACCTCCCCTCTCCTGCCCTGCTCTGCATCTTCCTGGGCGGCTCCTGCCGGCTGTTTCCCAGGCTTCCCTCTCAGCCGGCTGGAGGCTGGGGCAGGGAGAGGGGGGTATTTCTCCCTGGCCTTTCTGCTTCAGGGTCGGTCAGCAGCAGCCACTGCACCACCCAGGCCTCGGCAGTCTAGCTTTCTCCAGTGCCAGCAGCCCAAGAGCGGTGGCTTCCGGCAGCTGGTAATCGCTGTCCTTCAGCTTTTAGCTCTTCCATCATCTGCATCACCACTGGCTTTATTAAACCTCTGTCTTCTGAAATGCCCCAATAGTTTCTGTTTTCGGGGAAATACTGCCTGCTGTGGGGATACAGGAAGACAAGATACCACCCAGAGCCCCCATGGGAAATACCACTGAGAACGGGGGTGCCGTGCAGTCTTTGCCGAGAAGCCCTGAGCTCCTCGGAGCCCTGGGGCGGCCAAAGCGCTTACTTAGATTTGATTAAAAGGGGTCGTGGCCATGGGGGCTAGAAGGCTAACCACAGCGCCAGCAACTGACCCTCCAGGGCTACGAAAACAGAAGACAGTAGGAGCGCCGAAACCCGTTTGGCTCAGTGGATAGAGCATCGGCCTGTGGACTGAAGGGTCCCAGGTTCGATTCTGGTCAAGGGCATGTACCTTGGTTGCGGGCACATCCCCAGTGCAGGAGGCAGCTGATCGATGTTTCTCTCTCATCGATGTTTCTAACTCTCTATCCCTTTCCCTTCCTCTCTGTAAAAAAATCAATAAAATATATATTAAAAAAAAAAAGACAGTAGGAAGACCACCAAGCTCTCAGAATCAACCAGGAGAGAGCAGGTCCCAGCTCCGGCAGCCACGCCTTGAGCGATGGCAACAGGGCGGGCAGTGACCGGTGAACAGAGGAGGGCACCGGTGCTACAGAGGCCAGGGGAGCCCCAGAGATTAGCTCCAGAGGCACAGCCACAGGTTCCCATCCATCACTTCCCCCTCCCCCTGCCACTGGACACAGTAACAGCCTCCAGGCACCCAGCTTTCTGTCTTGAAGAGCAGGGAGGGCAACGGGAAACTCCGAGGAGCCTGGTGAGACCCAGAGGCTCGGAAGCATCGCTTGCTGACACATACGGCTTCCTTGGCTGCTGAGGAAGGGGAGCGGAATGTAAACTGAAGAAGCCAGACTACTATTACGACAAACCGTCCTTAACCAACAGAGTGGGCACACAGCCCACGCGTCCGCCAGCCTCCCTGCGTTCCTTTCCGTTCTTTGCGGGTCTTGGGGTAGGCGCTGTCTCTGTGGTCTCCCCGCATCGTGCCTTCTGTGGTTGGCCACTTGCAAGCCCAGGGACTCTGGACAAGCCATTTACCCCCGGGAGCCTCAGCTCTCCTGTCTGCAAGGTAGAGAGGGTCTGCCTAGCCGGAGTCCCTGAGAGGAACAGGGGTTGCATGGCAAGCAGAGGTGGACAGATCTGATCACCTAGGACATTGGTTCCCACGGAAACGGCCTGTCCCGCCCTGCCACGCAAGTACAACACAGACCAAGCACAAAAGAAAGAGTGGAAATCCTGCCGGGAGGCAGCCTTTCCTGACGTGGGTAAGAGTGGCATTGCAGAATTGCCAGTGTCACCTGCAAGAGCGGAAAAAATGTGGCAGAATGAAACCAGTTAAATTTGAGAAAAAGAAGGATAGAAAGCTTGGAGGGGGGGAAGGGTGGTGGATAGCATTTTAAAAAATATATATTTTATTGATTTTTCACAGAGAGGAAGGAAGAGGGATAGAGAGTTAGAAACATTGATGAGAGAGAAACATCGATCAGTCGCCTCCTGCACATCCCCTACTGGGGATGTGCCCACAACCAAGATACATGCCCTTGACGGAAATCGAACCTGGGACCTTTCAGTCCGCAGGCCGACGCTCTATCCACTGAGCCAATCCGGTTTTGGCTGGATAGCATTTGAATCATTCTTTGTTTTGTTTTGTTTTTTTCTCAAAGCGGTTGGTCCTTTATTCATTCAAATATTTAACAAATACATATTGCACAGGGTCTGGCCTTGAGCACTAGCCATACAGCAGACCAGCACTGCCTCGAGAACACAATTTTGTAAACTAGGAGACAGATCACTCCTTTCTAATTTTCAGTTTCCAAAGATCCCCTGGTGATTTTTTTCGCTATTGGAAATGACATTGTGTTTCTCATTTTAGAGTGAGTTTACTTTAAGAGGCCTTTTCCCGAGGCAAGCTACCCCTGCTTCTGTTCTTTCCTAACGCTCGGAGTATTTTAGAGACTCCAATGACATTAGACACCTGTCAACACTTCACATTTTCTTACCAACTTGACAGGGAAAAGTGGCTGCCTCTGGGGACCTGCTCCTATAGTGTCATGTGGTTTATGGCAAAAAAAAAAAGGTCCCCCCCCCTTTTCAAAACGATTATTTCTGTTATTTTAGGTGCAGAGAGGTCTCCAGCGACAGCACATTAGCATCACTGCTCTGTGGGAGTCATCACTCCCAGTCAATTCGTTTATCTTCCTTTCAATCCCTGATCTCTTCTTCTATCCCCCTTCCCACGGCCTCCACTTCAATGTGTCTGATAAAAGCCTTCTGGTAGGCATGTCTCCTTGTGGGATATATAGTCATGTTGCGTTTTCATGTGTGTATATGGTATTGGGTAATGCAACTTGCTCTGTTTCTTTTTTTTTACTCAACACAGGGTTTTGCGACATACCCACATGGCTATATAGCTAGAGTGTTGTGACTGCTGCAGAGCCTGCCTGGGGTGTCTCTACACGATTTCAGCTGTCACCCCCAGAGGATGGGCGCCTCGGCTACCTCAAATCTCTACAATACAGATGTGAACACTCTTCTACACACCCCCTCACGCACCTGTATTCACCCAGGAGAGTGGTCGTTGGTCCTAGGGCATGAACTAGGTAGGTTTACTGAATGACCGCCCCAGTTTACCCTCCCCCAAGCGGGGCACAGAATTTCCCGTCTCCTCACAACATCACCAGCTCTTGCTGTTAATTTCCATGCTATGTTTCCTTTGTCTTCCTGGGTGAGATATGTTACATCCATTATTTTAATTGCATTTGCTTGATTATTATGGAGTTTGAGGATCTCGTCTGTGAATTGACCATGCATATCGTTTGCCCATTCTCTCTTAGGTATCTTGTTAAGTTGCAGTTCTTTGTAGAAAAGAAAAGCTAATTCTTTATCTCTTTTTTAGTCATGGTAAATATCTTTTCCCAGACTGGCATCTGTTTAATCATATTTGTCTAATGATTAGGAATCCTTTTGCAGAATCTAATCAAATCTATTGATTTTTTTTTTTTAGTTTTGGTCATATGGTTGCCCATCTCTTGGTTATGAGATATTCTCATACATGTTCGTCTTTTGGCTTTCTTCTTTTTCTTTTTGCATTTAGAGCTTTCATCAGCCTGGGGTCTTTCTTCTCAGCTTTATTTTATTGCGTAGCATGAGAATAAACACGTCATCTTTTCTGTCAAAACAGTTTAGACAGCCACCATGTTGGCCGCATGACTTGCAGCTCCCTTGGGGGCCGCCATCTTGAAATGGCAAAGGCCAACCCCTCCCTTCAAATTAGCCAATCACGAGAGACTGTGCTCCAATCAAGAGTGAGGGACAGGTCATGTGAGCCAGGATGAAAAAGCTGAGCAGACCACCAGCTCAGTGTGCCTGTGCTCCCAGACCATGTGCTGTGCACTCTCCTGCAGGAGTAAAGATATTTGCCTTGCTCTGAGTATGTTTTGTGTTCTACAAGGACCCCTGAAATTGGGGGCTCACCTTACTTCTTACACACATACTTAATTAATTTAAAAAAATTCGAATTCCCCAACACCATCAACTAAACAACCCACCCTTTCCCCGGGGCTCTGTGGTTGCACTTTCATCACTGTGCCTGCTTACCTCTGTGTCCTCGATTCTGTTCCTTTGGTCTACTGTGGTTTTTTTGTTGCTGTTATTTTGACATCTCACATTTTATCTTAAAAAAAAAATCATTTGGGATGCCCAGTCAGCATGGCTCAGTAATTTAGTGTTGACCTATGAACCAAGAGGTCACTGTTTGATTCCCGGTCAGGGCACATGCCCTGGTTGCAAGCTCGATCCCCAAATGTGGGGCATGCAGGAGGCAGCCGGTCAGTGATTCTCTCTCATCATTGATGTTTCTATCTCTCTTTCCCTCTCCTTTCCTCTCTGAAATCAATAAAAAAATATTTTTAAAAAATCATCTGGGTTTTACATTTTGTTTCTTACTATCGTGTTGGCTGTAATTTAACAATTACATTTAAAACATCATATATTTAAATTCCAAGGCCATGTGACCTAGAAACAGAGCAGTCCCAGGGAGCCAGGTTCAAATCCTGCCCCTGCCACTCAGCATCCCTGTGACCGTCAGTGGCCGTTTGCCAAGGCTGCTGGAACAAACCATCACATATTTGTGGCTTAAGGCAATATACATGTATCCTGTGACGGTGCTGGAGGTCATGCTTCTGAAACGAGGTGACAGGGCCGTGTTCCAGCTGAAGGCTCGTGGGAAGAATCCATTCCCCTGCCTTTCCAGCTCTGCAAGGCCGTCCCTGTCGTCCTGGACTTGTGCCCTGCATCACCCTGACCTGTGCCGCTATTGGCACACTCCTTCGCGGACTCTCCTGCCTTTCTCTTCCCCTTGTAAGGACTGTTGTGATTCTGCTGGGTCCCATAGATATTTCAGGGCGATCTCCCCATCTCAGGGTCTTCAGCTTCATCACCCCTACCATGTCCCCTTTTGGCTTGCAGGCTTACCCCTCACAGGTCCTGGGGATTAGGAAATAGATGTCTTTGAGGCCATTGCTCTGCTCACCACACCTTGCACAGGTGACTTAGCCTCTCTGATTGTCAGCTTCCTTACCCACAAAATGGGAATGGAAAGGTAGGTAGCTGGTGTTTGTTGGGGATAGTGTGAGGAACAGAGTGAATTTATCCTTATTTCCAGGAAAGTGTCCTATGCATCATCGTTGGAGAAATTCAGGGTAGATGAGGCATTCTTTAAGAGAAATGCTGAATTACTGAAGACAGTCTGAACAGCTCATTCTAGTAATCTTTCACTACTGAGCCAGCTGTCCGGTCCAAGCCCAGGCTTTGTCCGATGGTCGTTGGATAATTGTTATTCTGGTGAATAAAGTCAAGGTGATCTACTCTGCCTCTGAAACACGTGACCTTGGAGATTCCCTGAATTCACAGGAAACAGAGATTTTTCTCTTTTGCTTGAGAGCTGGCACTGCCTGGTTTCAATTGAGAAAATCATCGAGGACTCAGAGAGTCTGGTGTTCATAAATCAGGGTCTGTGTGGGGGAGATCTCCGGGGACTTCATTTGGCAAGGGGAAGTTCTCCGAATCCAGGCCTATTACCATTTGTGTCTAATCAGATTAAGGAGATCAAGGAAGAGGGAGATCATGCCATCCCCCTGCCCTGCTGTAAATTTCCAGAGCGGGAGCTGTCCAGGGCAGAAGGTGGGTGTCAGAGGCACACGGGAGCACAGGGAGGAGCGGAGGGAGCCACCGAGCGCAGGCATAACCCAAGGCCCGAGTTCCATTCCGGTGCAAACCTCAGCCTTTCGGAATCCGCAGAGCTTGTTTCTGGCTCCAGAATTAGACAACATTCGTCTGAATCTGCTCTTGACTAGCTGTGGCCTGGGGCAGTGTTTTAACCTCTCCGTGCTTTAGTTTCTCTTCTTTTCAAAATGGTGATCCTGCCGAAACCGGTTTGGCTCAGTGGATAGAGCATCGGCCTGCAGACTGAAGGGTTCCAGGTTCCATTCCGGTCAAGGGCATGTATCTGGGTTGCGGGCACATCTCCAGTGGAGGGCGTGCAGGAGGCGGCTGATCGATGTCTCTCTCTCATTGATGTTTCTAACTCTCTATCCTCCTCCTTTCCTCTCTGTAAAAAATCAATAAAATGTATTTTAAAAAAAGAGAGAGAGAGAGAGCAAAATGGTGATCCTATCACCCCCTCATTGGCACCTGTGCAGATTAAATGAGTTCACCTGTTGCAGGAGCTTCGCCTCACATGGGGGGGTGAACAGGCCATAGACAGATGATGCATTACAGAACGGTACGCCTGAATCCCGGATCATTTTATTAGCCAGTCACCCCGATACAGTCAGTAAAAGACAATAAATCAGTAAGACGGCTAACCTTTAAAACAGTGCCCAGCCTCTCACTCCGCCAGTTATCTTCGGCTCTAGGTGTTCTTGCCCCTCCCCGAAAGTTACGGGCTGTTTCCCTGAGAGTCATAGGGGTTGAGTGATTCGTGCGTCATCCTACGGATCATTAGGGACAGAGAATACAGGCTCCCTATCCACAGCTCCTTCCGCTGGAGAAAGACCCAGGACCCTGAAGAATGTTCTGCGCCTTCCTAGGGAGCATCAAGGGCGGTGTCTCCCTGTTGTAACATGAACACGGCAAGTCTTCGAGAGCCGCTGCTCCCTGTCAAGTTCAGATCAGGACACGTGGGTTTCGAGCGTGGTTTCAAGGCCAGCTTGGCAGACGAGCGAGATCAACAGTGGATTGGCTGTGGTAGGTTTGCTGCCGTGACAAACATCGGTGGCTTGACACAACTGGAGGCTATTTCTCTGCCAAGTCAGGTCCAGGATGGCTGTTCTGCTGGGCGGGCATCCCCTGTCCAAGCGGTGATGAGGGGACCCAGGCTCCTTCCACACTGAGCTCGGCAAATGGCGCAATCACTTCCCGTATCCCAGTGGCTGCAGTTCTCCCGTGGCTGTGATGAGCTGCAAGGGAACCTGGGAAATGTGGAGCTGTTGTTCCCCTGGAGGAGAGGACAGAGATCTGAGGACTGCTAGCTGGCTTTGTGCAGGAAGTGACTTTTTTTTTTTCAGGGGGCCAAATAAAAACTCAGGGCAGACTTCATCCTCCAACTTCGCCATAGGACAGGCCACCATCATCACCCCTTCCATTCAGTGACCTGCGCACAGGAAAACCAAGGCTGTCCATCCGCCCAAGATGGCACGTGTCCTAAGGAGCCGCCAAGGGTTTGGAGCTGATGGCATCTTTGATTTTTGGTGGCAGGCAGCATGTGAAGGGAAGGGAAGGGAAGCTGATGATATGGAAGTAGCAAAGGTAGAAAGAGTAAGAGGAACAATTGTGTTGGCATTTAAAACAAATGTTATTATGGGGGTGTTTTAGTATACAGAAAAGTAGAAAAAAACCCTAATATAATCATTAAAGAGGCAAAAATCACATTTCATTGTGGAAAAATGTTCAAAGGAATAAAAGAAAAATACCCATAATCCTACCACCTTAGTACAACCTGTTATTGCTTTGATGTATTTCCTAACAGTCTTTTTTCTTTTTATTGAGAATAAATTCTTACGTAGAGTTGTAAAGAAGAGAAATGGTTATGATTAGGGACTTGGTAGTGTGTCCTTGGCGGGGTGGAGTAATGATTTGTTCTGTTTTTTCCCTCAAATCGCTTGTTCTGTGTTCCTCGCTTTGTGGGCATTTCACACTTTTTCCAGTTCTCCAGCAGGCAAGGAGGCGGGAGGCGGGAAGAAAGTGTAGAGAGAGAGAAAGTGTAACCCCCATCGGTTTGTTAGCAACTCTGATGGAAAGATCCCAAGGAGGAGCCAGTGGCTTTGCTTCTCAAAGAGACTGTAAGAATGTCCGGAGCGCATTCATGCTGAGTGTGGATGGCTTTGTGCACCCGAAAGCAGGTCTTCCCCAGGATATAGATTCCTCTGATGCTGTCCTGGCTGGAGGATTCCCAGGCGGCTTTGGGGGCGCTTCCTTAGACTGGCGGGCCGTCTAAAACGTTCTCTCCTTCCTTAGGGTCAGACTTTCCTGGTGATCTGAGGGCCCTCCCAGCCGACCTGGCTTCTCCCCATTGACCCTCCCATGGATGATTCCTCTAACAAAATCCCCTAATATAATCCCTTGGCACCTACTTCTTAGAGGACCTAGATTGACACAGATACTCCCCCCTCCTCTCCATGCAGCCTCTTCGATGACGGACCCGCGCAGGGAACGATGGACGTGAGGGAGCCTGCAGGCAAGCGTGGCCCCTCCTCCTTACTCAGCTTTCAAGGCCTGTCCCAATCCCTTCAAGGTCAAGGTTCTGGAGCAGGGTGTGTAGAGGATGAGTGCTCTGATAAAGCCGTGCTGATACAAGTGAATAAAGATGAACCCAAATCTAACTTGATCCTCTCGTGACTGCTGTGTCTGCTGCAAGGCAAAACCGTGGCATGAGTGAGGTCTTTGCCTTGAAGCTAGCCTCTCTCTGAGCCTTCTTTCCTGTCCAAATTCCCTCCAGAGTTCTGGATCCTCGATTGCCGTGTCTCACCCCGGGCACTGGTCCATCAGCCCCCGTTCCCCCTCCTTGCTCTGACACGGACCAATTCTATTCCCCAAGGTTCTGCACATCGCCAGTTTGATGAATTAATTTAACACAAAGACATTCGTGGTGGCAAAAGCTTGACCGTGGCAGCGACCAGATGAGCACACTTGGCCCCTAACCAGAACGTGTTAACGCCTTCTCCCGAGGACAGAGCGGTGGTTTGCCCGGTGACCGTCCCCGAGACCTGGATTCCACGTGACGAGCAAATAGTACCATCTGGGCTTGTCTTCAAGGAAGGCAGCAGGAGTCAGAGATAAGGCCTGCGTGAGAAGGATGCTGTGCCCCAGCCAGCAGGACTCCGTAGAGTAGGGGACGGTGAAGGGGCCAGGGACACTGTTTTATATTTCTGGAGGCCTTGAATTTTTCTCATCAAGCATATCCAGTGTGGGTCACTTTGCAGAAGAATGTCACTGACGCTAAGCCGTTTGCCGTGCCCTGTCCTGCCTCCTCCGGAGAGGGCGTCTTCCCCTTGGGTAATTGAGGACAACATCCCTCCCTGAGGGTCTCCTCTTCCTCCTCGGGAATGCGTTTGCCACCTTTCTGCTTTCTCTAGCATGACTCGAACCGTCCCTCACCCCTGGCTTCCGTGTGCCCCGGGAGTCAGCTGCTCTGATGGATTTACAACCGAATTTAAAGTAACATCAGAATGGAGACCACGTGTCCTGGTCTGCCATGCCTCGGCTCAGGGCCTGGAATAGGCTGACGCTTTCGGAATGCATCTGAGTAAGGGCTGAGTCTGCTTCTTGGTCCAGGGGCTTCTCATGACCACAATGGAGCCGTTTCAGCGCCGTGGCCCTGGTCAGACGAGCCCTCGACGGTTGGCCCTGATGCCAAACGCTGTTGGGAAGGGAAAGGGGTGGGCTGAATGATGGTGCGCTACTACAATTAGTGGTAATATTTGCAAAAACAACTGCGCATGCCCAGTGTACCTTGTCACTGGGCAAGGCACATCGGTAGGCCTGCAGGGTAACTACTGGCCAGAATCTCAGACTTTTACAGAAGCCTGGGAAACTAAAGGTAGGAACATAATTAGGGTTTTGTTTTGTTTTGGTTTTGACCATGATATTTGCTGGCCTGAATCAGCCAAATCAATGCACCCAGAGGTGGCTTTCTGGACCTTTGGTATAGCCTCATTAATCACTATTTATTTATTTTTAATATGTTTTATTGATTTTTTTACAGAGAGGAAGAGAGAGGGATAGAGAGCTAGAAACATCGATGAGAGAAACATCCATCAGCCGCCTCCTGCACGTCCCCCACTGGGGTTGTGCCTGCAACCAAGGTACATGCCCTTGACCAGAATCGAACCTGGGACCTTTCGGTCCACAAGGCCAGCGCTCTATCCACTGAGCCAAACCGGTTTCGGCATTCCTCGCTATTTAAGTGTTGAAGTGATTTGCAGATTTCAGCCACTTTTGGCGGGCACTGCCACACTCTGTGAGGGAGGGCACTGCCTCCTCCCGTGGCATGCTCTAGCGACCGAAGGCATATTAAAGCGCAACTCCTGGCCCTGCTAGTCCTGGTCCTGAGACCCTAACTCACCAAGCCTCAGTTTTTCCCATCCATTAAATGGCCTCTAGGTTTGTTTTAGGAATTCAATGAGGTAATCCCCCTTTTTTTTTTTAAAGCACCGGATACTTAGTAAGCATTCAATAAGTGGCATCTGTTGTCATCATCACCATCATCAAAAGTTTATTAAAGAGGTCCAGGGGGCCTGGATGTAGCCCCGAAAAATCTCTCTCGGAGGCCAAACAATACTAGTGAGTTCTGCTGTGTCATTCTTCTGGGACCTCCTGTCTGTCCTTTGCAGAGTGGAAAGTGGGGAGTCTGCAGCCGGGGAGTGGAGAGGGGGTTGGGGGAAAGGGGAGGGGAAATGAGGCCTGTGATGGTAGGTCGGTGGTCCACAGGCAAAGACGGAGCAGGGAGGCCGCAGGCATCAGCAGGTGCCAAGGAGTCCTCGCGCCAGCTCTCTGCTGACATAATTAATGAGGCTGCTGCCAAAACTCAGGCATGTTGTTAATATACAGATCTGCTGGAAGCACAAGGGAAATGCAAATAAAAGTTTTGCCAAAGGGGGAGTCGGGTCAAATCAGCGCCAAAGGAAGGGTACATACATACATTATCTGTGACACTCTCACGTATGGACAAGAAAGAAAGAAAATGGTTAAAAAAAATTTTTTTTTAATTGCAAACGGGACCAAGAGCTACAAAAGGCTTAGTGGGCTTTTCTCTGATCATTTTATTTTATTTTATTTTTCAAAGTTTATGCAATTAGTCAAATTCATGAGACAATCACAACTACAATGAAGCTTTCCCATTCAGGATTTAAATATACATCGCAGAGGATGCACGAAAACTTGAAAGATTTCGGCCTTTGCTTTGAAGAGCTCTGGATTGCTGAGAAAAAGCAATCGAGCCTAGATACAATTTTTTTGGATGCTTTTTGTCCGACGTTTCCATCATAAAACGAAACACACACAAGGAAAATTATCATCTATGTATCCTATAATCGTTCTCCATGGAAAATTCGGTTTTCTTTCTCAAAAGGCCTCCTGGGGACGCGGACCCAGGAGGGGACACCTGGAGCTGACCTTGCTGTCCAGGGGAGGCAGGAAGTGGCTGCACTGCGGTCCCCTGCGGGCCTGGCTGTGGCCCTGCTGGGAAGCCAAGAGCCCCTTCCAGCTCCAGCCTGGGCACGGGGGGCCTGAGAGAGGCTGGCATCCCTCACCCGAGCCGGGGTCTCTGGAGGGGGGTGGGATGGGGACCACAGAAGGAGAGCACTTTCTGTCCCTCTCCTCCTTGGTGAACCCGCCCCTCCGTCTTCTTGCCCGCTGTGCCCCTCCCTGTCCTTCTGGCTCTTTCCTGGCCACACAGTGCCAGTGCGAAAGCGCTTGGGAAGCCACCGGCGGGTGCCGGGTGCGTGGCGGCGGGCGGGTAGGTGGAAGGGGCGGTTTCATTGCATTTCTTCTCCCCTTTTCATCCTGCCGGCGCCCGGGGTTCGGGGAGCGGGAGAAACATTTACGATCTGCCTGTGAAGCCCCAGGGGGCCCGCGGGGCAGGGGCCGAGGGGCGGCGGGGCCGGTTGCAGAGCTGCGTGGGCGCGCGCGCGCGCGGGGACTGAGCGGGGGGCGCGGGCGCGGGCAGGGGGCGGGCGCGCGTGGAGCGTGGTGGGTGGGTGCGTGCGTGCGCGCGCGCATTGTTTCTGCTCCAAACGTGGGCCCCACCTGGCAGGGAGGTCACAGGGCACGGCTGCATTTCCCGGGGTGTTGCGCGCCGTGCCCGCAGCGCAGGGAGCCGGGGCGCGCCGCTCAGGCGCCTCTGCTGGGCGAGAGGTGACATTTCCCGCTTGTCCCGGAGGCTCACACTGACTCAAGCACCTGACTCGGAGGAACTGCTAGAATCAGCAGCCGCCCGGGAAAGTGGGTGCGGCTGTGACCCGCAATCTCCGGATGCAGCCCAGAGAGGTTGAGGAGCCCAGCGAGAGGGCGCAGACAGCGCGGCGCCAGGTCTGCATCTCCCTGCACCTCCAGCCGCTGCTGCTTGGAGGCTGACTCACGCGCCCTTTGCACCTCCCTCCCTCGAAAACACCATCATTTCAGTTCAGCTAAAACCCAAAACACCATCATTTCAGTTCAGCTAAAACCCGGGGCAGCTCACAAAAGGCACCGAAAGCACGCAAGTCACCGACTTGGGGCAAAATGAGATCTTCTCCAATGGTACCTGGTCAAAGCAACCGCACCCGTGTCTTACAGATTCCTCTCGGCATCCTTTGTTTTACACCTAACAGCGCACATATTTTCATAACACGTCTCATTCTGTGTTTCTGACATTATTTTCCTGGCTGTAAGTGATGCATTATATTTAGAAAATATATGAGAACACAGAGAAACTAAAAGTTCCCCACAATCTCAGCACTTCTCCCTGCTGTTGAAAACGCTTTCGGTCGTTTTTTTTTTCTAAGCATATATATTATAATAAATTCAAACTGATATATTAAGAGAAAAATGAAACCAATAATATGCATTCTGTCTTACACTCCTTTTAAAAAATAAAATATTACGAACATCTCCCCATATCATCAAATATTCTTCTGCAACTTTTTAATGACTGGACAGTATTTCGTGGTGTGAACTGGCCATCATTGAAGTAATCCTCAGCCGTACCTTTTGACAGCTAGCTCGATCCCCCAACTTCTGCTGTTATAAATGCACCCCAGGATGCAGCAACCTTAGATACATCATTACTGTTCCCTCAGGAACGGGCTGGCCAGGGAATCGCCAGGTCAGAGCATGACAGGCCTTGAAAGGGATCAAATAGCCTCCAGCAAGGTGGGCTGGGCCCACACCCCTGTGGGCAGATTGAATATGTCCCTTTCCTTTCCCACTTCCCGGTCCCCTGGCCCAAGAGAATCCTTATTAACAACCAGGTTACACCCTTAAAGGAAAAAATTCCTAGGTCATGTTGTTGGTATAGGCTGGGTTTCAAGAGAAAGACTACATGAATGCAGATTTTTGAAATATTCAGGAAATTCATGAATTCCTTGCTCCCCTGACAGAGGAAAGTTCTGGGAAGGACCCGGTAAAACAGTAATATGTGGGGGAAAGACACAAGGAAAGTTCCTTCGCAGACCATTTTGTTTTAAGGCAGGGAGACAGCCGCTGTCTGTAAAATGCGAAAGGAGGTATTAATTGCTGCTTTCGCTGGGCCCCGGCTCCTTGGCAACCTCCCCATTGTCAGGTCTGCAAACAGGGACTCGCTGCCTGCTGCAGAGCGACTGCAGAAATATTCCAGGCAGCAAACCTAACCTGGGCAATTAGAGGCTCCTGCTAATTTCCTCCCCCTTTCATTCTGCCGGCTTCCCTCCCCCCACCGTGTCAGCCCGCTGGAGTCACAGATATTTAAAGTCAGCTCGTCACGCGTGAGCAGCGCCGCTGTGGGAGGGACTGCTTTTCTTGACATTCTGAAGAGCTGTGTGTGTGTGTGTGTGTGTGTGTGTGTGTGTGTGTAGCTTCGGACCCCAAACCCGACACTGTCTGCCTTACAAGGCTGATGCTGTAGGTTTGGTATGTGAAGGGGATAGTGGGCTCTGGGCAGGTGGTGTTTTATGACCAGGAAGTGAGCGGATCTACAATCTGCGGCCGCTTTCGGAATAAGCGTGTTGGTCCCCGTGACCTCTAGGTGGATTTCTGCGGTGACAAAGAGGAGACTTTCAGGGTGTGGCTTGAATTCCCCTCCTGGCGAAGCTGGCTCTAAAACCACTTCTGCCTCCAGGGCTGGCGTGCGTGCCCGCTGTTCTTAGCGAGCCTGGGAGATGTACTTGGACCGTTTTTTGGCGTCTTTTTTCTCCCCACTCAGCACTGCAGCAAGAGTAACAGAGGCCTATTAGGGAAGGCACGTTCCCTTTATATAGGCAAACCTTGTTGCTAAAAATTCTCTTTTTTGGATGAATTATTGAACCCAACTTATAACATAAGGACAGTCCAGATTTGCTCTGGAACCATTTTTTTCCGGTTGATATGTGATACTCTCCTGCTCGGGGAGAAAAGCAGAGAACAGGAGAGACCAGGAGGGGGAGGGAGGAAGGCGGGACACCCAGGAAGGTCATTTTAGAGCCTCAGAAATTCCCTGAGTGCTTGGACTCCTTGGGGGTGCATCTGACATGGTTGAATCATCTTTCAGAAATAGACAAAGCACCGTTATTTCTGCAAACTCCAATTTCTCTCCACGGTCTCATGCAGTGGGCATATTTCACATATCCAAAGTCCATTTCTGTGTCTGTTTGGGGCCATCTATGTTTGGGGCACTAAGGCAGGTGCGTTCAGGGGAGAGAGGAGGTTTATCTTTTTCATTGGACGAGAGGGGTTGTGTGTGGCTCTGGAAGGGGCCTCGGCAGGAACGAGGCTGGAGGAGCTGGGGGGACAGCCAGCTGCAGAGAGGCCTGGTGGCCCCTGGACGCTCTGGGATGGGGGACTCCTGGAGGGCTGAGCCGGTCGGTTGTTGGTGTAAACCACCCACCCCCGCCTTTCACGAGGCTTCAGTAACATCTCCGCTCTCTGAATGCCTAAGAGCCTCTGCTAATTAATATTCTCCTTGCATTGTTTCGAAGAGCTCTGTGACAGAATTTACATCGCCTTCTGCAATGCATGAATTTTGAGGGTGATTATGGAAAACAAGCTAACTGTGAAGTGAACACCTTCCTGCCTACCTTGGATGCAGCCTTCCAGGAAAGAATTTCCTACGGCGGTAGCTGCTCCGGGTCATCGGCAGCACCGGCCGGGAACCCGCAGACCTAGTGAATCAGAATGGGCGTTTTAACCAGGTCCCGGGGGACGCCGGTGCACGCCGCAGTGCACAGCTCTGACCGACAGCACGGGTCTAACCTCGTTGCACGCTGGAATTGTTAGAGCGAGAGGGCAATACAGCCCCTCCCGGCCCTTTGTAAGCTTCCCGGCCTAGGAAAACAAAGACCAGGAAAAGCGTGCTGGACTCCAGGATTCAGACCATGCAAGGAACTGAACGGTCCTATTGTCCTAAACACACCTGATCACACACTCCCACCCCCATTCCAGGCACCAGCTCAGCCCCCAAACCCGCTGGCCACAGGAGCTGCCCGCCAGTGACCGAGTAAAAGGATGGAACTCCAGCGCCTGCGTGCTGCCATCATCGACCCCATGTCCCCTTGGCTGAGAGCCGTGCGGCCCTTCCCTTTGGACAGTCATTTCCCACACTCTTTCCTGGAATAAGATCAACTTCCTTTCACCCCCTGCGATGGCTGTTTAGCTTGCCCACGCTCCACCATGTGAACCTGTCGGGAATTACCTCCGGGGGATTTAATCAGTTTGGGTGGTGGGTCGGGGGTGAGGCTGAATATCCGGATTTTTTAAAAATATATTTTACTGATTTTTTACAGAGAGGAAAGGAGAGGAATAGAGAATTAGAAACATCAATGAGAGAGTCATCAACCAGCTGCCTCCTGCACACCTCCCACTGGGGACACGCCCACAACCAAGATACATGCCCTTGACCGGAATCAAACCTGGGACCCCTCAGTCCGCAGGCCGATGCTCTATCCCCTGAGCCAAACCGGTTTCGGCTGAACATCCAGATTTTTAAAGGTTCCCCAGATGATCACAATGTGCCGTCACTTTGAAAAGCCCCAACTGCAGGATGAGTCCTCCTTCAAGTTGCGGCTGAAACCCCGGAGAAGTGCCTGGGCCGGCACAGCTTGCTCCCTTCTCTGCAGTTTCTGGCTCCTCCCGCCACAGCTCTCCCCAAAGACTTCCGGGTGACCAGTTTTCACCCCCAGGCTCCACAGAAGACTGAAGCCAATGGCAGACAGTCAGAGGAGCTCCCAGGGTCCTGCTCCTCTAATACCTTGCCCCCCATCTTTTGCTTCTGCACCCCTATGCGGCTGCCTAATATGATGATCACGGAGGCTTGGAAATGAGAAATAAAATCCAACCCTATGCCACTGGGAGCCAGGGCTGAGGTCAAGTCTCCTCAGAACATGTGCTCACGAGGCCCATACAAGAAGCCCAGAATACAATGAAAGGTGCTCCTTCACAGAGAACCAAGAGAACGAGAGAGAGAAAAGCATCACCTTCTAAAACATCCCAACACGAAAGAACATGATTTTCCAGACTGAACAGGCCCAGGAAATGTCCAGCATAATGAATTTTTCAAAAAAAAAGGAGGAGGACCCACCCAGAGTACATTTTCATGAAATTTAAATATTCTGGGAATGAAGAGCAGATCCTAAACTCTCCTCTAGGAGAATTGGGTGGGGCAGGGGGGGTGGGGGGTGGAATAACTGATTAGGGGTCACACAAAAAGGGTTAGTGGTCAGAGTGGGATTAACCATCCCAGCAACGCTGGAATCAGAAGATAAGAGAACGAGACATTTAAAATGCTGAGGAAAACATATTTCCACCTGAAAACTCTATACCCAGTCAAGCAACCCAAGGTCGTTTCTGGATGCTTGTGGAGCTACACCAAAATAAGGAGATTAACCAAGAAAGAGGAAGCCAGAATATCTGGAAAATGGGTTCATCACCAAAGAGAGGCCAAGGGAATTCATGGTTTGGTGAGTGAAGACCTAGGATGACCACGGCCAGCATGGATGGGGTGTCTCCAGAAAGAAGGAGGGCTCCAGAAAGGACATCCTTCCGATGTGTTTGAACATAGAGGAGAATTTTACATCTCTTCTGGGGAGTTGGTGGGGAGAATTAGTGATGGGCATATGAAACCATGCAAGAAAATTACAGCCAATTATTAACTCTACAGAAAACAAAAAGCCATGTACTAAAGGACATGTAATATTTTCCAGGAGCAGCTTGACCAAGATTTGCTTAGTAAAATAATATATACATTGAATACTGATTTAACAGAAAATGCGATGTGATTACATGGGGAAGAAGGCCAAGACAGGGGGCTAGCGGATGTGGCTCTTGGTGAGGACTCCCTTCCTGGTTTGTAGACGGCTGCCTTCTCATTGTGTCCTCACAGGGCAGAGAGAGAACAGGCAAGCTCTTCTCCTCTTCTGAGAAGGACGTGAATCCCACTCTGGGGCTCCATCCTCAGAACCTAATTAACCTCCCGCAAAACTCCCCTTCAAAGGCCATCCCATTTGGGTTTCAACATATGGGCCAGGAGGACACAAACCTTCAGTTCATAGTACAGTGTTTGGGGCCGGTTGGTTTTTGTTCCTTTGCTATCTTTTACCCTCAAACCGAAGGTACTTTAACACTGTGCTTCGCTGGAGAAATTCATGGTGCATAAGAAACTTGGAACGTTTCCTTACTTATTGAAATAAACGACTTGGTATTTTAAGTATGAAGACTATATTTTTCATCTTATATACACTGAGCGGCCAGATGATTATAATCTCTGAACACATAATAATCTGGCCACTCAGTGTATATCCTATATAATAAAAGGCTAATAGGCAAATTGTCCCCTTGACCAGGAGTTTGACTAGCAGGCAGGCCGGCAACCGCCCATGTCCCCTCCCCCTGGCCAGGGTGACCAGACCTCACCCGTGCATGAATTCATGCACAGGGCCTTTAGAGATCATAATAAGCTGGCCACTCGGTATATACTAGTAATCAGGGATTTCTCTTATAAGGACTTCAGTTATATAAAAACCCATTATGTTCTTTGGAGTACTAGAATGGATGGAGCAAAGGTTCCCCATTGAAATAAAGAGCTGGGGCCTTTTTGTAGTACACTCCCTGTGCCTTATGCTGTGTGTGTGTGTGTGTGTGTGAGAGAGAGAGAGAGAGAGAGAGAGAGAGAGAGAGAACTGGGGGCATTATGTGGGGAAGAGGTGTACCAGGTAAGGGTGGATTTTTTTATGGAAATCAGTGAAAGGGGCTGATATTTTGCATCTGGGCCACTAAGGGGTGAAGGAGCCAGCATCCTGGATTCCAGAGGGAGGGGGTCTGGGCGTGTGTGGAGTGTGAGTGCTGAGAATTTGCAGACATCAGTGAAGGATGTGGGGCTTGACCCCTTACTGTGGACTTGGGGGGTCCGTGACCCTCTTACCTCCATCAGGCAGGATCAGAGACACCCCGCTGACATGGGTGTAGAGGAGATTCAGGCTGCTCTGTCGCATTAGCCAGCACCCCCACGTGGCTGCTTCACCTCTGCACGGAAGAGGTACTGGCGTTCGGACACAGCGCGGGCTTGCTTCAAACTGAAAAAGATGAAAAAAAATCCCAGTGACCAAAGCGTTCCTTTTCTTAAGGCCGTTTCCCCAGCCCAGGCCCATAACCAAGCGGAGGTTACAGGGCGCCCAGCGGGCACCCCTCTGCCCAGCTCGGCTCAGCTCCTCAGCTGCCGAGACTTAAATAGTGAAGAGATTTTTTAAAGGTAAGTTTTGTCCGCAGTCTTGCTTGATCCTGAGCGGCACTGCTCCGGCAGATCTGGCAAAACCCTCCTACAGGCCAGCTTTTTTGTTCCCACCGCAATTTGTGCAGAAAGCAGCAAGCTTCCTGGTGCTAGGGGGCAGGGAGAGGGCCCAGCCGTCCTGCCGCTGGGGCTGGCAGGGGCGGGGCGGCCTGGGGTGCAGGGGTACGAGTGTGTAAAGGTGAGTGTGCCTGTGTATGTGTGGTCAGGAGGTGTGGTAGGTGGGGCTGAGGCAGGAGGAAGGAGAAAGGGTGCTTCAGAGACTGAATCCAGCTTTCTGGGCATTTTCTATTTTTTATTTTTTTATTTTTAACAAAGAGTGATATGTTCTGTCTTAACTATTCAGCCTCTTGGTATGAAAATCGCAGCAAGAGGCCATCACATTTATTTTTGAGATACTTGTCATTTGAAGATGGGCTGCGGAACGACTGTATGTTTCTCCGGGGGCCGATTGCAGGTCATCTCTCTGTCGGAATGAACTCCTTGCCCTTTCTGCGGGGGAGAAAAGGGGATTCTGGGGGAGGCAGCGGGCACTGCAGGAGGCACTCATTCTTTCTTGGTGGCGGGAAGGCATGTCACGTTCCTGTGAAAGGCGTAGGCAGGGCAGAAGGCACGCGTTCCTGCCTGCTGCGCACTTGCCACCGTGTGACAATGCGGGTCCTCATCTTAAGGACGGCAAAGAAGTGTGTGTCCCTGAGCCGAGAGCGCCCCAGGGAGGGACTCAGCCCTTCCCAAGGGGCACTGGCAGGGTGGAGGGGGAGGGGAGTGTGAGGATTTTAGATGGAACATGGTGAACTCTTTTATTTTTAAAGTCGTGTTTATTTCACTGAGTATGAAAAGGTAAAAACCAGCATATCAAATCCACAATGACACGGAGACATAATATTCCTTAAAAAACAAAACAAAAAACACTTAGATTTTTAAAATGCAAGTGTGCTGAAGAAAATGCCAGTGAAGCAATAATCCAGGAGTGTATCACCCGGAGTGAGGAAGGAGAAAGACTTTTCCCTGGTCCAGTGGCAAGACTTGAAGGGACCACTCACAGATCCCTGGGATGGGGTAACAGACTGACCCCCCGCCCCCCCAAAGAGTACCCCAGAGGGTGGCTATTTCTACCTGAGCCCTGAAAGGTTAAAGAGGGGAACCAAGCTCAGCATGGAGGCCAGCTGTGGGCAGCGTCAGGGCAGGGCCAAATGTTCCAGCCTCTCCCCACAGGTTCCATGGCCTTCCGTGGGCCACGCCACCCAGAAGCCAGCGGGCCGGGAGCCTGGAGGAGTCCACAGGGTCGGGCTGCCTGAGGGCGCTGGGCAGGAACTGGGCCTACTTTGGGGCCAGGCTGGGCAGAGAAGAACCCTCAGGAGGCGGGATGTGTGTGTGTGAAGGTGACGGGCAATGGCTGGGGGTTGGATTCTCACCGTGCCCAGTGAGGCTGGCAGGATTATCCTCCCTTTCCCTGGCACAGAGTTCACCCAAGCTCACGTGGCTGGTGAGGGACAGCTGGCTCTCAGTCCAGCTCTGCCCGATCTCACCATGACTTTGGACACCACCCCCCGCCCCACGTCTACAACCACCAGCAAATGGCGACGCTGGGCCTGTGCTCACAATGGACACGCACAGGGAAGCTATTTTAATAGCGCTCCTGAAGTGCTGACTTTTCATTTATTCCCACGATCTCCGTGGCTGGAGGTGCAGGGTGGGCCTATCTCGAGACCCATCTGCACCCTGACCACGCACCGCAGCCGGGTGCCGCCTCCAGGCGTTGCCTCCAGCCACAGACACTCGAACCCCTCGGTCTGGAGGCTGCTTGGCTCTCCTTGGGGCTCTCACTCAAGGACAGGGCTCCCGGCCAAATTAAAGTGGGGCCTTGGAGAGTCCAACTGCACTTACAAATAATAATAATTGCGTGTACTTTCTTTAATGAGCTCTCATTCCCACTCAGCAGCAGGAACACTAAATTCAGCCCGCTCCGGCCAAGGCCCATCTCAGCCAATACAAACGGTAGTCTAACCCAGAATTCAGCGGCGCTCCGGCTCCGTCTCCTCTGCACCAGGTGCGGCCCCTCCTCCACCTGCTGGGAACCCCGGCGGCAAGGCTGCCGGGCACCTGGGCTCCGTCAGGTCGGGCTTGGCCTCTGTGCTCAGGTCCTGGTTATGCGCTGCCCAGCTGGCTCTCCCACCCAAATGCTGAGCACCTTCCGGACACACAGTGGCTGCGCCTACTGCCTTCATCCCAGCGGCTGGTCCACCTCCCAGCTCCTGCCACGAGTCACTGTTCCTCTGGGCAGTAGACTTTTTAAAAAGATATGTATTTTTATTGATTTCAGAGAGGAAGAGAGGAGGGAGCAAGAGATCGAAACAGCAATGATTAGAGAGAATCGCTGATTGGCGGCTTTCTGCACGCCCCATCCTGGGGATCAAGCCTGCAACCCGAGCATGTGCCCCAACCAGGAATCGAACCATGACCTCCTGGTTCATAGGTCGATGCTCCACCACCGAGCCACCGAGGCCGGGCAGACCCTCCTTTTTCTTACAATCCTTCATCCACCTTCCCTGTCCAGTCCAGACCCCACAAGACATTGCTTAGCAACTTGAAAGTTTCTGACCACTTTCTGTTTCCACCACAAACCCCAACCTTGGAGCAATCCACCTATTTTGGGGGTCAGTACTATAGCTGGGACCAGGCAGGGGGCTGAGAATGCTGAAGGAAACCCACCCATCCTTTCCTCAGACATTTGCTTTGTTCTTATTTCCCTATTTTTGGTAAAGTTCCTGTCGGGTAAGGCTTTTGGAGAGGCAAAAAAAAAAAAAAAAAGTATAAGTGTTCTGAAGACTATAAAGTGCTTTACAAAAAGGAAAGCATTGAATCTTTGTCATAAAGGACCTGACATCCCCCGTTGAGGAATCCACAATCCTTTGATTGTCTGAACGGACTCCTTTGTACTCATTCAGGCCTTACACTTCTGTTTGGAATACCTGGTCTCTTCTTACTTGACCTTCAACTTGCCCTGGAATCTCTCTTACAGGAAACCTTGTCTGAAGGTTGGTTAAGTAACCCCCCTTGCTCCACTGTACTCCTTTGAAGCACTTATCACAGGACTTTGTAAGGAGCTGGCGAGGTGTCTGCCTCCCCCACGAGACTGGGGTGTGGTGCATTCCCCCGGATCTTAGGCTGGAGCGGGCTCCTAGCAGTCGCTTGTTCAGCTGACAAATCTGAAGTGACCGCAAGTCAGAAGGGGAACTCCAGCCTCTTTTGGAGACCGAAAAAAGAAACTCAGTGTAATCAAATGCTAATGAGCTGCAAAAAATGAGCACTTAATACTTCTTGCGCTTCGAGGTGATTGTCACTAGGCTGTGTCTCTGGCATGGGGCATGGTTCCCCAGTTCCTGGCCTTCCCCGGCACACAGATGGCAGCCTGGTCCGTGCATCTTCTTAACCCCCCTGAGCCCAGATCTGCTGGTCAAGTCGTACCAGTTGCGAAAATGTAAAAGGACCTCTGTGCCAGTGGGCGAATAGCCAGTTTTCTGGGTCCCTGGAGAGCCGCCCTCTTTCTCGCACACCAGCCACACTGGCATCTTCCCTCGGACCCTCCCTCTACCCAAAGAAATGAAGTTGGCACATCCCATAGCCCTGTGGCAAAGCTAGGACCAGCATCCACCCTGACCGGATGATACCTGCCCCATTCTGGTGCCAGGTGCCTACAGGCAGGGTGACACTCAAAATCGTGACGTTGGTGACCCCTACCTTACAAGTACCCCGCACACACTCGTGGCTCTGAGGAGGTAGAGACGATCAGGGGATGATCAAGGTGATACTGTCAAACAACATGCCTTTGGAGCCGCAGAATGTGGCTCGGGATAGTGGCTCTCGGGGCGGAAGGAAGAGTCCAAGAACAAATAGATGCCAGGAATGGAAAAGGGACATGAAAGAGAAGAGTAAGCAGCGGGAAAACCAAGCAGCAGGGCTGATGCGTCACGGAGATACAGGGCACAAGGGTGACGCCGAAGGGTAGCCCACTATCAGGGATTTCTGGCCTCCCTCTACTTAAAGCGACGAATAATTACAGGAAAGTAATTAACTGTTTTGTAATTAAATACCAAAATAATTGAATTGGAAATTAAACATGATAACATCGAGTTGTTCAGACAGGATTAATTTGTGTCTTAATCTGATAAACAATTTCCATTGTTATTTAGGATTAAGATTTTTGAGAAAGAAATTGTAAGAGGAGTAGCTCCTGCATCCCACAGAGAAAGTGTGTCTGAGCTTTTGATTCCTCATTCAGAGCCCTCTCATAGGTCAGTGATGGGCGGCTGATTTTAAGGCATGAGAACATGTTTAAGAATAAGAGAACATGTTTTTGAAAGGACTGTGTTTTTTTTCTGATATTTGTACCTAGACAATTTTGTACTTGGATTTTGAAAAGGAACTTATTTCCTTCTAAGGTCCTGCAAATTTTTTATGCCCCACCCCCCAAAAAAAAATTAAATTGAGGCCCCCCAAATAATCAGATTAATAGCTACCCATCAAACAATAAATATTTAATATCAATTTTGTTCAGAGTGCTACGTTAGAAAGTGCCAACGTGCGTGGAGAGGTATAAAACAGATTCTGCTCTCCAAATGCAGGGCTCTCTACTCTTGGGGAGAGAAAAGAATGGGTGCTTAGAGGAGGCGAAGAGGCAATCATGAATTCAATCGTTATAGAAGGCACCTGTGATGGTTAATTTGCTGCGTCAATTTGGCTAGGCCACGGTACCCAGACATTTGGTCAAACATTATGCTACATGTACATAAGATTAACATTTAAATCAGTAGCCTTTGAGCCCTAGCAAGTTTGGCTCAGTGGATGGAGTGTTTGGCCTGCGGATTGAAGGGTCCCAGGTTTGATTTCGGTCAAGGGCACATGCTGGGGTTGCGGGCTTGATCCCCAGGAGGGGCATGCAAGAGGCAGCTGATCAATGATTCTCTCTCCTCATGGATATTTCTATCTCTCTCTCTCTCTCCCTTCCTCTCTGAAATCAATAAAAACAAACAAACAAATAAATAAATCAGTAGACTTTGAATTTAAAGAAACAAAACAACAACAACAAACTTAACTAACCAAATCAACAGACTTTGAGTAAAGCAGATTGCCCTCCAGAATGTGGGTGGGCCTCATCCAATCAGTTGAAGGCTGCAACAGAAAAAATCTGACATGCTCCCCTTCCTCCATAAGAAGGGGTAATCCTGCCAGCAGACCGATTTTGGACTTGAACTGCCAGCCTACCCTGCAGATTTTGGACTTGCCAAGCCTCCACAATCCTGGTCTGTTTCCCTGCAGAACCCTGACTAATACAGTCAGAGTTGTCTCAGGGAAATACACACTCTTGTTGGCAGCCATGTACTGCAGGATGGGTGAGCCCAGGGTCCGACTAAAACTGTACATATATTAAAACAGGCAGGCGGCCAGTGGGCCATACTGTGCTGATTTTTAAAAAATATCGCATGAACCTGGATGGAACTGGAGAGCATTGTGCTAAGTGAAATAAGCCAGTCAATGAAAGAAAAACACCACATGATCTCACTCATTTATGGATAATAAAGAGCATTATAAACTGATGAACCAAAAGATAGATACAGAGGCAGTAAAGCATCAAACAGACTGTCAAATTACAGTGGGAAGGTTACAGAGAAGTGGTGTAGATAAAAGATCAACCAAAGGACTTGTATGTATGTCTATAAGCATAACCGATGGACACAAGACACTGGCGGGTTATGGCATGCATGGGAATGTGAGATGGGCAAAGGGAAGATATGTACACATGTAATACATTAATAAAAAATATGGAAAAAATAAAAGACCTACACTAAAAAAATAAAAAAATGTCGCATGAGAATATTATTTCTCCTAATAGCGGAGTTTGTGGAAACACCCCTCGTGTTACAGGGGCCCCCGGCTTCTCAGCAACACGACCTGATGGTTCCTGTGGGGACAGAGTTCAGCTCGCAGCATGGCGCATGAAGTGCCAGGAAGATGGTCCCCTGTCCTCTCCAACCTTGCATGGCTCTCAGTCTCCCGGGAGCCTTAACCTAGCCTACAGAGAACACGAAGACCGTAATCTCCCCTCAGCGGCATCCTGGGTAGTCTGACCTCAGGAAGAGCACAGTGAACCCCTCAGAGGCCATGTTGTGAGGCAATTTCCCCAGGCGAGAATTGTGCCCCTCGCTTCAGCCAGATCCACGGAGCAAGCCCGGGGGGTGCCGTTCCGGTGGGTGTGCTGAGGGGCCCTGGGGTGCCTGTCTCTTGGGCTCTGTGACAGCGGACAGCTGCCTTTGGGCATGTGCCCAGCCCACAGCTCTGCAAGGAGAAAGGCGAGGCTGAGAACAAGCCCCCGCCTCCCCGCCAGGGAGGGCTGGGAAGCCCAGGAGGACTCAGGGACCTAGCTACGGGGAGCACATGCTGGTCTTCAAAGGGCAGCATGTGGATCAGCTCTCTGAGTGCCCATGCTCACAATTTAGGATTTGACTGCCAGCCTGCTGGCTTCTCTTTGTGCTGGCCTCTGTGACCTTCCTGTAAAAGGCGTGATGGAGTCGCCCAGCCAGAATTCATCAAGGCCTCACCTCGGGACCCGGGAAGGCACGCTTTCCTGGACAAGGCAGCCAGCTCAGGGGCCACCCTTGAAAGAGATGCAGGCTTAAGGGGTGCAGGTTCATGGGATGCCTTGTTCCTGGCTGTGTCACACAGTTGTCCTGCTGTGTGTGTGTGTGTGTGTGTGTGTGTGTGTGTGTGTGTCTCCTACTCTCTTTTTATAAGAACATGGAACACACTGGATTAGGGCCCACTCCAATGACCTCATGTAACCTTGACTACCTCCTTCCAAGGCCCTGTCTCGTTCTGGGGGTTAGAACTGCAACAGCTAAATTGGAGGGTGGAGGGGAGACACAATTCAGCCCATACCAAGGAGTTTCAGTTTGTCACTAAGATGCATGTCTACTCACAGCAAACAGAACCTGGGAGAATCCTGATCAAAGCATCAGCAGAGGCTATTTCTGCCTGGTGGGTGAAGGCTGATTTTCACATTTGCTTCTCTGTGCTTCCTGCTTTTCTTCCGCAACGAACATGCATTCTTGTGATAAAAATGATTTGAAATGTCTCTGAGCACCCCAGAGCTTGCAGGGGATGGTGGGGTAAAGCCGAAGGGTGGCCCCGGAAGGCAGGAAGGCAGTGGTGGGGAGCAGGGGTGCTGATTACAGTGGATGCCATCTGCAGGCACCCGGGGGTGGGGAGTGGGGGGAGATGAGGATGGGGAGGCCACAGAGAGGTGCCTGGAAGAGCTCAGAAATAAGGCAACAAGGCGTCCCTCTGCCAGCGAAACCATAATGCCAGCAAAGTGGATCCATGCAGAGAAATGCCGAGTCACCTTAAAGAGGCAGGAGGGCTCCAGCTCCGATGTGATTTGATTGGAGGGATGCAAGAGCTGGAGGGAGACTGTGTGTGTGCGTGTGTGTGTGCGTGTGTGTGTGTGTGTATGTGTGTGCGTGTGTGTACGTGTGTGTGCATGTGTGCGTGCGTGCGTGTGTGCGTGTGTGTGTGTGTGTGTGTGTGTGTGTGTGTGTTGGGGGTGCGGTGAACAGTGGGAGCTTGGGAAAAGGGGGCCACGGACACGGTGGGATAGTAGCTACAATGAGGGATGGGAAGGGATGCTCTTGCTAAAACCAAGCTGCTGTTTGAGCCACACTTCTTAGAGAAAATTCCTCTTAAAAAAAAGAAAAACAAAACAAAATAAAACCAAGACAAAAATGAAAAACTGGGGGAGCTCTCTGTTCTTGTTAAATATGAGAAAAATGAGTTCCCTGCGCAGGGACCAGAAAGCGAGGGGGAAAGACAGTGCAGCAGGGAGAGAGCCGCTCAGGCTGCGTGACAGGGCCCCAGGCCCCGAGGCCATCCCGGGACTGGCAGGGTGGTGGGAGGGTGGGGGCAGTGTCCTGGGAGGGGCCCCCAGGAGAGAGAGGAGAGTCCCCAAGGGTGGGGAGGGTCTCAGGCCTGCTGGGGAAGCCGTGTCCTGCTCTGGGCTCTGCCCTAATCCCCTCCAGTCTGCCTGAGCCCTGAGTAAAATTCCATGGCAATGACCCACGCAACAGCCTGCTGGTGGCCCTTGGGGACGTGAAGGTAGAAAGCTGGCGGCTGCCTGAGAAGGGGGAGGGAGAGGCGAGGGAAGCAGGCAGTGGCTTGGACAAGCCCCCTTTCCTCACAAAGACGGGGGAGATGAGCCTCAAAACGGGGAGACCCTCGGCTAGAGCAGCCAGCCTTGGCTCTGCAAGGCCGGCTGTGGGTGCTGGTGCTAAAGCCACCGCACTTGGCCTGGGAGGACAGTCATTTGAGCCAGATTTCAGGCGATGAGGCTCAGAGAGGCCTGATACACAGCCGGTCCGCGAAGAGCCAGGATTTTACCTGCCTCCTTCTGAGGTCCAAGTGCAGAATGCTCTGACCACCCCCACCCCGCTACTCTGCTGCTGGCAGGGCCGGGGTGTGCTGTCAGGGCAAGGGGGGATCCTGACCACAAACACCCCCTCCTTCTCTTATCACCACTGAAGCTCCACGACCCCAACCTCATGAAATCCAGGGCATCCTCGCCCTGAAATCCCTGTTCCTGAGCCTTTGCTCCCCAGAGAGCGTGGCTGGTCCTGGGACAGGAGAGCCTGGAGCGGCTGCTGGTTCTGTTTCTCGATAGAAACACCGCCATCTGGCGGGAGGTGCTTCCCATGAAGTCCCCGGCACCCAGTCACCCTTGGGTGCTGGACCAGCTGCTGTTAGTGCTCAACCCGAAGCCCTCGGATGCCCTTGCCATGTCTGTGCACACCTGCACCCCCGTGCTTTCTCTCCAACAGCCAGTGCCCACGGACAGGTCTCCGGCGGCGGAGACCCCCCCCCCCCCCCCCCCGCTCCTCCCCCCGCCCCGCATGGAATTTGCATCCCCTGGGGCTACCTAAGACCCCCCTGACCAATGATGGATAAGTCCTCCAGCTCCTTTGTCCCTGAGAAGCTACTCTGAGAATGACACTCACTGTCTTGGGGGAAGGGTGTGTGTGTGGGGGGGGAGGGGGCGGGACTGAGCCAACCCACCCTCCAGGCCTGGTGTCGCTTGGGCTTCTGCATCCCGCTTCCCCGCTCCCCTCTCGCATTTTCCAGGAGACACTCCCTAATAAATCATCCCCTAGCAAATTGGTTGCAGAGGGATCCTCATCTCAGGGCCGGCTGTGGGGGGGATCCCACCTGAGACAGAGAAACAAATCGATACTGAGCCTCCAGAGCTGAGGGCCAGCCGTCGGGGGTTACGGGGCTGAATTGGGTCCAGGCTGGTGTTTTGTTCACCCTTCCTGGTCCTCCTTCCAAGCAATCCATCTTCCACCTGGGGGTTAAAGCCCTGGGCTTGGCCAGGGGGGTGCATTCGCCAACAGAAACGGTGCATGTGGCCACAGCACAGCAAGTGTCGAAGGAGCCCCGGTCCCTCCTGAGGACCTGGCCAGAGCCCGGGAGCTAGGAGCCCTCGGCACCTCTTTCAGATGATGAAGATTCTGAGTCACTGGGGCTCAGATCCCGGAAGCCAAGAGATGGGTATAAAGGCATGCAATTGACTTCAAACGATGCATATGCCCTCCCCACGGTGCCACCTGGAGACCTGCAAACCCATCCCTGCTCTCCCAGCACCCCATCAAGGGCATCGCATAACTGATGCAACTTCTGATCAGATCACCTGGTTGGGCTGGTCTCCTTTCCTATTACTTATTTTCTTTCTTTCTTTTTAAAAAAATATTATTTTATTGATTTTTTACAGAGAGGAAGGAAGAGGGAGAGAGTGTTAGAAACATCGATGAGAGAGAGACATCGATGAGCTGCCTCCTGCACACCCCCTACTGGGGATGTGCCCGAAACCAAGATACATGCCCTTGACTGGAATTGAACCTGGAACCTTTCAGTCCGAAGACTGATGCTCTATCCACTGAGCCAAACCGGTTTGGCCCTATTACTTATTTTCTCCCTTTCGACAGCTCTGGGCCGGATTTGGGTAGGCACCGGAATAAAAAGGCTGTAGGACGGTGCAATTTTTGGAGGGACTTCTATCTTTCTTGAGAAGAATAGATAAACCATCCACTCTATTTAAGCCTCACATGGCAGAGTGGCCGCTCCTGGGACCGGCCTTTCTACACACCAGGCCAGGCGAGGCTGTGCCAGGAAGGAGACCTCTGTGTGCACGGGCTGTGGGTGAGCCCCAGCAGGCAGTGGGGAGAGGAAGTCACCCCCCTTCCCCCGCCGCCACCTTGTGCCATCCCTCCTCCGACAAGCTGTCACCGCGGCCGCGGAGAACAGTGCCAGCCTGCGGGCTTTCTGTTCCCAGGGCTCAGGGGATGAGTCAGTCGCTGAGCTGTTTCCTTTCTTCACGAGCCTTCCATGCAGAGATTTCCAAATGATTTCTCTGAAATGCCTCTCCCCTCACCTTGCTGCCTGCCTTGTCCCCAGAAGGCACGATGGTGAATAGATTCTTCCTAACGACGTGCCAGCCAGCACCTATTAGGCACCCTGCTCGGCAGTTCCCATCTCCTCGGCTTCCCCCTCGCAGCCGCATGAGGCGGGCTGCGTGTTCGTGTTTCCGTGTTCTGGGCGAGGAAACCAAGGCTGAGTTGGCCCCAGGTCCTCTCGCCAAGAAGCCACGGAGCTAGAACTCCAACCCGCGTCAGTGCACGCCCCTGACCGCTGGGCAGCGGTCCTGTGGCCGTGAGCTGCTTCTCTTGGGCTACGGTGGCGCGTGTTATATTTGCTCGGATGTGGCTTCCTTTCTTCCCTCGACGGGGCCTTTCTCTGGGCAGAGCTACCCTGGACTCCCGCCTTGTCCCCATGACCTGCTGTCACCAGTGGAACGAGCAGGGATGTGAAGGTGCACCTCTGAGCTGGCACTAGCGCTTCCTCTCTGCAGGAAAACATGTTTGTGTGGCCGTGGACTCTCTCCACCCCTCCCCCCTGCTTTGGATGGGGTTACGGCAATGGCTGTATTCAAGGTTGCAGCCCTGGACCTCCTTAAACACCCCTTCCCCCTCACTGTAGTTCCAGGTCCTGCCAGCTGGCCGCTAGATCCCAGCTCTCTCTTCCCGCCACCCCTCCAGCCCAAGGGGTAGAGGAGGCTCTGGGCTACCTCTGAGCTCTGGGTGGCCCCAGCCTCTCCTGTTGGCCTGGTGGCTGGCTCCACCCACGTTCGGCCCCTCACGGCCACGCCTCAGCCTGGCTTCTGTTTCCTCCGTGGACACTGGCTCACCCAGCTCCTGGCTGGTCAGGGGCTCAGCCACGTTAGATGCAACACGTCCCCAGCGCACCCAACCAGCCTTCCATGCGAAAACACAATCCCTGAAGCGGCAGCTGACTAGCCAGCAAAGTGTTACGTTTGGGGGCTGTATAATGCGAATGTCAAATGAAATTTTATTTTCTATTTTTTTGCATGGTGTAGCCAGCACTTTTTGCAGCCTTTAAAACATGTTGGCAGCCCTTGAGAAGCTAGCTCACGGGCCCTGCGGAGAAAATGGCTCTGCTGGTGGCGACAGAAGGGAACAGAGTGTCCACAGGAGCCACTGCAAGGGACGGGGCCCAGGATGGCTGCTCCCTCCGTGCAAAGCCCCGGAGAAAAGAGGCCCCCAGACAGAGGTGCCCATCCCCGATCTGATGCTTCTTCCCTTTTCCATCCAACGAGAGGGAGTCTTCGCAGGGAAAGGAGCCCGGGCCCAGGAGGTGGGTGGATTTCTGGGAGATGGATTCCTCCCCCGGCTGGAAGGCACCGGGGTCGTAAATGTGTCGGTGAAACGCAGGCTCCCCACGCTGCCCCACCGCCACAATCAGGCTAAAAGCGCAGCTCGGCTGGAAGGCTGCCGAGGCTCTAATGCAGGATGCTGCCCGGCGGCAGGAAGACAAATGGTGGCTCCCAGGGCCCCTCCTTTGCAAATGGACTTGGCTGCTGGGAGCGGGGGGCCCGCAGAGCGGGGGCTGAGACTTTTTGGCCCTGCTGCCGAGCGAGCGAGCGGCGGGCTCACCTCGTTAGGGGGACACCACACCGGGGAGAAGAAAACTGCTGAGGCCCAGGGCAGTGCCCAGAAGCTGGGCACCGGGGAGCGGTCTCAACGCCATCGTGGCCTTGCTACCAGCTCCGGACTGGCTGGCCCTTCCCACTCCAGGCGGTGAGGACCGAGATGAAAGTCCCCTTTTGCCATCACGTGAAGCTCATCATGTGACGGAGGGAGAGGGAAAGGAGGAGGACACAGTGGGGCCTGGCTCTGAGGGGCCGTGGGCCCCGTCTTCAGCCACAGGAAGGACCTTTAGCAAGAAGGCCGGCTGAAACCAGTTTGGCTCAGTGGATAGAGCGTCAGCCTGCGGACTGAAAGGTCCCAAGTTCGATTCCAGTCAAATGTACCTTGGTTATGGGCACATCCCCAGTGGGGGGCATGCAGGAGGCAGCTGATCGATGTTTCTCTCTCGTCGATGTTTCTAACTCTCTCTCTCTCTCCCTTTCTCTCTGTAAAAAATCAATAAAATATATTAAAAAAAAAAAAAAGAAGAAGAAGGCTGCCCCGAGGAGTTGTCAAGTGTCTACCGCTGTCATCGCCACACCTCCTGGGGCTGCTGACTTCCCTGACTTTTCCAGAACACCTTGGGCTGACCCAGGAACAGCCTGATCTGGAAAGTGTCTTGGCATAACGTGCTTTTCTGTTTGTATAAGAGGAACAGGCGCGAGGGTGTGAGCCGGGGAAGAGGTGCCGAGACCAGCCCGGGGCGCCGGGCTGTAAGAGGCGCTTGAGGTGGAACAGGATGGGGGAAACGGTGTCTACAGGCTTTTCGGGGAGAAAAGACCCCCAAGCACCAGGGGCTCAGAAAGAATCTTGGGAGAAGCTGCTGGGGGAGGAAGGAGTGCTCCCCAGGAACGTGGCCCCGTGGCCTGGTGGCTGTCACTCAGTAAGAACTGGTTGAAGAAATGCCTGGGAAACCCTGCAGGGCCTCCAGACCGCCTCCCAAAGTGGGTGGGTCTCCTTAAACACGGGCTCCGGCTTAGCTGAGTGGGAGGTGCAAGCGGGGTTCCTGCTAATGCTCTTCCTTCTGACCACAGAGCTCCGCCCCTCCCCCAGTCAACACGGCACACATCTTTACAGCAGATCCCACCCATGATCAACATGGTACACATCTTTACAGCAGATCCCACCCATGATCAACACGACACACATCTTTACAGCAGATCCTACCCACGGAGACCCCTCTTCCAGATCACGTAGGTCAGGTGGGGTCAGAAGTTCGATTTCAGGCTTTGGGATGACAACTCTGTTTCTGGTCAGCTGTGTGGCTTTAGGCACATCCCTTAAACTCTCTGGGCTTTAACCTCCTCATATGTAAAACGGCAAGCGAAGACCGTCCAGAAGGCCTGCTGCGACCAGGCAGGCAGCTCTTGGGTGAAGATAATGCCCTGGGCTCCCTGGAGGCTGGGGGAGTGAGCACAGAGGAGAATGAAGATGCTACTAACCAACGTGCACGGAATAATGACCATGACCAGCAGTCCTGTGTGAGCACTGGCCGCCTATCAGCCCACCTGACTCTTACAGTGACACCATGTCCATCAGATACCTCCTGGGCATGTCTAACCCCTCCATGGGGGTGTGAGGCTTACGTCATACGCCCCTGTCACAGGTGAGAAAACTGCAGCAGAGAGGAAGGGCCTTCACCTCCCATCGGAGAAGGCAGCCTGGGGCTGAGGCAGGGCCTGGACTTTGCCAGCTCCAGACCACGATGCTGGTTCTCCCCAGAAGACTGAGCATGGACCTGGCTACCCGGCCCCAGGGCCACAGGGCCCCCCGGGGCCCGCTGCTTCCCCCCCTGGGGTGTAGCCGCCCTCAGACCCTCCCTTTGCTGGGAAAGGCCTGGGTCTGGGGAAGAGCCTCGTGCCCACGGAGCCTGCCCAGCTCCCGCTCGCCACTCAGTTGCAGCCAAATGGAATAAGTGCAGTATTGATTAATTGCAATTTTTTTTTGGAATACATAACCTCCCTGATGCTCTATCATTAATGCATTAAGAAGCTGAACCAGCAATAAGACCAAATGGACTTCAGCAGGCAGCAGAGTTTCCACCCAGTGCGGTCTGACTCGCAGCCATCGCTTCCTGGCAAAAGGCGGCCCCTTGCCCTTGGAGCCCACACCTTGGCTGGGGCTGGAGAGCGCCTTGTTCTTGACCTTGTTTACTTCCTTCCGCGGAGAGAAGGCACTTCGGCCTCTCTGCGGCGGGCCGGGCCCTTCTCCGTGACGAGGAACCTCCGGAAAGCGGGGAGGCTGGACAGAAAAGGAGGAGGAGGATTTTCGCTGCATGCTTATGGGAGGACTGTTGACCCTGACCTGGTTCTGGGGGTGGGAAATGCGGTAACCTCATCCTCTACCTTCAGAGACTGCAAACGCCAGGAGGGTGGACTCCAGGGCCTGTGGCTCCAACCCGCCCTCCATTAGCCCCTCTTCCTCCACCCCCCCACCCCTCCCCGCAGGTGTCTGGCCACGGGTGCAGCCCTGTGTATCCCAGTGGCTGACTTGGGACCTTGGCTCGGTCACTAGCTGACTAAGGAAAACTGGAAGCTGTTTTCCTGACTGGGGCCCAGGTGGTCATGTCAAAAAAAAAAAAAAAAAAAAAAAAAAAAAAAAATGGATGATTTCTTAAGGCCTTGAAGATCCAGAAATTTATGACTCGCCCCCTGCGGGAGTATCAGGGCCCAGCAGGGTGTGAAGGCTGGGTGTGCAGGGCGGTTGCCCGCCCCCCCTCCCCCGCCCATTGCCTCCTCAGAGACAAGGAAGCCCCCTCCCAGTTCCCCAGAAGTCCTGGGCCAAGGCTGCCCAGGGGCACTCTGCCTCTCCCCATGCTGGGAAGCTGGGTGTCGTGGGCACCCTCAGGTAGAGACCCCGGCGCTGCTGCAGGCGAGCTCACCGCGGTGCCCACACTCCTGGCCACCCCTCCTCCCCCTTTTGTCTTCCGAGGCTTAGCCTTCACCGCGGGAAGCGGCGAGAAGCCGGGATTGGATTTCTCCGGAGGGCACAGCCCTGCGCCGGAAAGCAGGCGGCACGGTGTCGCCAGCCGCGTCTCCTTTCTGCCCCGCAAAAGCCCCGGGGAGACAACACGCAACTGCCCTGCTTTCCGGGTGAAGTGGGGGGGGAGGAGGCGAGGACCTCCCGGCTCTCCCCAACCTGGCACAGCGTGTGTTGCACTGCATCGACCTATCAGAGCACGGGCCCGCGGCTCCACTCGCAGCTCGTCCATGTTCCAGCTGTGTGACCTTGGGCTGCTTGCTTAACCTTTCTGCGCCTCTCTGTTTTATCATCTGGAAATTGGAGATAGCAACAATACCACCACCACCACCACCACCTCCTCCACCACCGCCACCACCACCACCAAGAACCACTTCACAGAGTGGTGGCAGTGGTTGGAGTAAGTGAGCTATTGTATGCAGAGCTCTTAAAACCATGCTCTCCCTGGAAGGAGCAATTAGCGATACACACGCTTAGCTGTTGTTATTAAGCATGAAGCTTGTCTCTTGTAATTCTGAATTTGCATGTCATAAATAGTCCTCAGATTTTTTTTAAACCACTGCTGGGTGAGCAGACGACACTTCCTGCCTTAAACAAATGATCCTTGGAACCCTTCCCCCCGAAACGGGGGAGGGGAAGACATCACACAGCGGGATGCTGGGGCGGGTCCTTTAGGGTCCCCCCCCTGGGTGGGGCGGAGGCTTGGAAGGTGAGTCTGGGCACAGAGCAGGACCCCGGCGCTCTGTCAGCGCTGAGCCGAGGGCACAAAGGTGGAGGAGGGGTCCTCCGAACGGTGGGGGTCCTGCCCCGTGAGGCTGCCCTCCCCCCTCCCCCGCCCCGACCTGAGAGTTGTGCCCACTAAGCGTTTTCTGCTTCCCTCCTGGGCAAGCGGCGGCTGCGGGCTGAGGTGATCTCTGCAGAGGCAGTGAATCGAGAGGTTAGCGGTGTTTATTGATTTAGTAATTCGCAGGCACTTTTCCGGATAGATTACCTTCCCGGAGACTCTGACAGCAGCAGCCAGCTGCTAATGCAATGCAGCCTCCGCGGAGGAGCAGGGGGGCCGCTGGGAAGGAGAGAGGCTGGGCGGCCCGAGGTTGGGGGGGGAGAGACCATGGGGTGCCAGAAGAAAGGAAGGCTTCCCGACCTGGCCCACGTGGGCACAGCAGGGAGCGCGGCCTGCATTCTGCATCCTTCACCAAGTCTGCCCGGGCGCAGGTATGACCGGTCCCCTCAGCCTGTGGCTCCCCGAAGAGTCCACGTACACAGGTGCTTCCTGCAGTTCCAAGAAGGTGGCTCTGTGCACACACATACACACACACACACACACACACACACACACACTCAAACACAGCTCTCTCTCTCTCTCTCTCTCTCTCACACACACACACACACACACACACACACACACACACACGGCTCACACACACGGTTCTCCCTTCCCCAATCCACGTCCTTTGCACCTCGGGGTCTGCCCGCCTCCATCACCTCCTGCTGTCTCCCATCCCTGCCTCCACTGCTAGCTCCCATTTCTGGAGCAGTTAGGGTCCTTGAAAGGCACGGAACCCAGTGTTTACAGGGAGAGGATTGAATATGAAGAACTGTTCACTGTGAAACTGAGACCGCAAAGAGAACGCTAAGGAATCACAGAGGCAGCCACTGCAGGCAGCAGCCACATCCCTCCCCTAGGGCAAGAGGACACGAGGGAAGAGATGGGAATTGGGAAAACACTTAGGAGCTTGGCGGGGCGGGGACCAGATATAGAGAGGGAGGCGGGGGCGGCAGCCAGCTGGTGCTGGTGTCTCTGGGTCCAGAGGACGCCCCCCGCCACCGTCTGGGGGGCTGAGACCCAGACTTGGAAGAGAGGATGCCAGCCACTTGTGCGATATCCCTGGCCGGAGGTGGGCAATGCCGCTAGCTCTCCAAAATGGAAAACGGGACGGGGACCCAGCGGCTGCTCTGGGAGGAGCGGCTGCCATAAGGAGAAGCACCCCGGGGGGTGCGGCTCGCAGCTGCAGGAAGCAGACCTGGTGAACGGTTGCCCTCCGGCCTTCCAGTCTCTCGAGCGCCCCCGCGTGGCGGAGCCTATTCAGGGTAGCTGGCGGAGGAGAACTGTGGTCTGCAGAGTCCTGCCCCAGCCTCAGAGCCATAGCTCGCTCCATACTGGCATCCGAGGTGCCCTCTTGCTGACAGCACCACACAGGATCCCCAGGGCAACAAAGCCAGGGAGAGCTGGGACAGTGGGAAGCATGCTGTGTGTCCTATCTGTGCCAAGAGCTGCTGTGTGACTTCCACCTTCCACTGCTCAGACCAGACACACAGACACCGGTCCAGGAGGATGGGTTTGAGGACAGAGGCAGATAAGAGAGACCATGGGAGACACAGGATACATTCCCCTGCCCCCTCTCCAGGGACAGAGGTCACGGAACAGGGACAAACTTGTATCCAAACAGAAATGCCTTCTGGAGAGAAATCATCCTTTCAGGCAGACTGAAATCTGGAGGAATTTGCTACCGATCGGAATCCCAAGGACAGACACTGCTTAGGCCCAGGGTGGGCCCGCTACAGTGGTGACACGGTGAGGCAGGCAGGCAGTGGCTGTCCTTCCCAAGCGAGAGCCAAGAAACTGAGGCACCAAGGCCTCAGACAGTCAGACAAGGGCTGCTGTTAGAAGAACTCGTTGGGCTGGTTGGTGACTTGATCTGGGCCCAGCAGAGGAGGGTGCGTCTGCAGGGGCTCAGTTGGCCCCACCCCGCAGACAATGCCAGGTGGGCTCCGCAGAACCCGAGGGCACAGAATGGCTAGGAGGGTCTGCTAATTGCTCTGCCAGCAACTCCAGGGCCGTGTTTCTGGAAATGCAGAACTCTGACAGAGGAGGAACTACCAGAGGCACATTTTCCATGAATAATTCAGTGAGCTGAAATGGGAAATGAGAAAGTTTTCTCTCTACCAAAGTGGAATGGGGAAAAAAAAAAAAAGAAAGAAAGAAAGAAAGCACTATCAGCAGCAAGGGTGAGGATTCTGCTCGCCTCACAGTAACATTTGCTCCTTTTTATTTGATTTTATTTTTTTGCAAAACCAGAAGGACAGCTCACTGAGCTTTGCTCGCCACCATTTATAGCCCTTGAGCGGAGGTAGGGAAATACTTAGGTTCCCTGGAAGACCTGGACCGGATGGTGCATTTGACCTCCTCATTGCCACCTTCCCTTTCAAGCATTTATTCTACAGATACTAACTGGGCAACCATCAAAAGCCAAGCCCTGTGCTGGGTGCAGAGGTTCCGCAAGGTAGACCACAGACACTGTTCTTTATTCCCTGGTGTGTATGGGAGGCATTCAGACATGGAGTTAGAAGAAATAGCAGTTGATAAATTTATATCTGAGATCCATGCTGTCTCAGGCAGGGTCCATCCGAGAAGAGAGAGCCCACTCTGAGTACCTAGAGCAGTGGGACTTGTTACTGATAGGAGTGATGGAAATGCTGAGCTGTCTGGGAAAGTGAAGGAACCCAGAGATCGGCAGCAGCAGGAAGCCGCTCAAGGGACAGAGGAAGGCGGTGAGGTCATCAGCGTTCAGGCCCGGGAGACACCTGGGAGAGGAGTACTGGCACCAAGACAGGAGCTGCCCAAAGAGGCCTGGGACCATCGCATGAAAACCATTCTCCTCTGCCTTTCTGATGTCCACCGCTACCTCCCCAGGCTGAGGCTCTGCAGAAGTCGGAAAGCAGGCTGGTCTGGGAAACGCAGTCTCCCAGAGGCACAGAGAGCGCCAGGGAAAGGAGAGAAGAACCGATCAGAGGGCAAACAGAACCAGCGCCCGTTCTCCGGAGGAAGAGAACCATCTTATGGGGAAGAATTCAAGGGACGGAGCTAGTAAATGAAATGATCGTGGGAGGCCGCTCTGAGGCAGTCGGATTGAAACAAAAGATGACAAGGAGGTACCCCATCAAGGGGGCACAGGCCAAAGAGGAAGAGCTTCCCAGGCACGTGCCAGGCCCCAAGGCCACCTGCACACAGGACTCAGGGGAAGCGTGCAGAGAGCTGAGGGTGGCGACGTGGAGGGGCCAGGCGACATTAAGAGGGTTTCCGAGAAGGAGAAATTAACAGCTGATTGCCTTCAGTAGAAAAAGGATTTTGAAAAGCTTTAAAAAAACTCAGATAGTTTCTATTTACTTTTAGACAAAGCTAAAGATAAAAAAAACTTCCAGGGTTCCAGGAATATGTAAATACATTCCCTTTGTGAATGGGCTAATGCTGTGTTCCTGGTAGCTCCTTCAGAACAGAGGAAGCCTGTGAAGCTATGCTGGGTACTGTAGATTGCGTTTTCTAAATCCTAAATCCTCTAGGCGACTATCCTCGGAAATGAGTAACAACTCTTTTATATATATAATTTTATTGATTTTTTTACAGAGAGGAAGGGAGAAGGATAGAGAGTTAGAAACATCAATGAGAGAAAAACATCAATCAGCCGCCTCCTGCACGCTCCCTACTGGGAATGTGCCTACAACCAAGGTACATGCCCTTGAATCGAACCTGGGACCTTTCAGTCCGCAGGTCACCGCTCCACCCACTGAGCCAAACCGGTTTGGGCTGAGTAACAACTCTTGATTCTGTTTTTACCTCTGCCAGCAACACGACTTGCTCACCTCCCCTTCTCTCACCTTCCACGGGGCCCATCTAAACGCCTGTGGAAGGGTGACTGGTTTCAAATGCATTTAAGTCCACACTTTTACGCAGTTAACCTTATTTTGTACTTCTGGTGAATACATTTTAATCCATCTTAAATTTTAATGAGATGGAATTCTTAGGAATAAGTAGTTTCATAAACTCAACTTCCACAAGGCCTTGTACAATGTCATAGAAGCAGAAAAGCATGCAATTTTTATGAGCAACAATTCTGTAAATCAGTATTTAATTTTTTATTAAAAAAAGTTTTAACCGGGGATCCAGAATTATGTTCACTGATAGGGGTGTTCAAAAGATGACAAGGAGTTCTCTTTCTAGTCAGGAGGGCGTACCTGGAGCCAGACTTAGCTCCTGGCTGTTAAGAATTAGAAAACTGGTCCGGTTGGCGCGGCTCAGTGGTTGAGCATTGACTTATGAACCAGGAGATCAGGGTTCGATTCCCGGTCAGGGCACATGCCTGAGTTGCAGGCTTGATCCTCAGCGTGGAGTGTGCAGGAGGCAGCCAATCAATGATTCTCTCTCACCACTGATGTTTCTAGCTTTCCCTTCCTCTCCCTCTCTGAAATCAATAAAAATATATTAAAAAAAACAAACTAACAAACTAGAAAACACAACAAAATATACAAGGCAACCATTTTGAGACACTGGGCAACACTGATCTCTGAGAAAAAGATCCAACAGATGGACCTGTTACCAGCCTGGCTTTCTCTCTGGAGGTGCTTTTGTGGGGAAAGGGATCCAAGCAGAGCACAGCTCTTTCTGAGTTGAAGAGACAGAGGCTGTCGCTCAGAAAAGATGAAGGGCTGGAGTTTTTGAAGCATCATGCTGGAGAGGGAGAAGCTGCTTAAATAGTCCTTAAAAGTGCACAGGGATTCTCCCCCTTCTCCCCGGGATCTGTTGCTGATTACTAAGTAACAGGAGCACAGAGAGAAGATGCACGAAGCTGAGAGGAGAAAACCTAGGGAACTATGAGCGAAATAGTTCACACCAGGCTGAGAGATAATGACATTCTGATTGGCTGGAAGAGAGACCTCTCCCTCTCAGGTCTTCAGTGGAGACCCCAGGTAGTGGAGCTGACCTAATCTTAGCATGTCACCTACTCATGACCCACCCTCGGGAAATTTCAAAGCTTAAAAACAAACCTCTGAAGGATTAAGCTGCCCTGCACGTAACTGCCTGCCATTTAAAGGTCCAACACCCTCTAAAGGTCACAACAAAATCTAGCACTGGACAGTGTAAGTTCACAATGCGTAGCATCCAGTCAAAACTCACTAAATATATGAAGGAATAGGACGGTGTCCCAAGGTCTGGAAAAAATTCAGATAGTGGAAATAGTCGTGGGGAAATAGAGATGGTGGCATGAACAAGCAAGATCTTCGAAACAACTATTATTAACGTTTTCAAGGATTCAGAGGAAGGCAGAGACACTACACACGTAGAAGTGGAAGATATAAAAAATAATCATATAAAACTTGTTCAAATGAAAAGTAAAATATCTGAAATGAAACATTTACCAGAAAGGTGAATTAGTAGTAGATTAGGTTAGAGAAGAAGCCACTGAAGAAAAATGTTCACTGATCTTGAAGACATGATGATGGAAACTAAGATAAAGTCCAGTGGGAGGAAAAGATTTTTAAAAAATAATAGAAAAGTGGCTTGTGGACAATGCCAACAATCTAACCTATGGGTGTGAGAGTCCTAGAAGGAGATGGAAAAGACAAAAAATTTTTTGAAGAAACAGCACAAAATTTTCAAATATAATGAATATTATAAACCCATAGACCCGAGAAGTTCAATAAATGCCAAACAACATAATCACAAACAAAAACTACACCAAGATTCATTATATTCAAGTTTCTGAAAACCATGATTCAAAGAAAATCTTAAAAGCAACAAGAGAAAAACTACATATTTATTACATAGAGGGGAACAAATCTATGAATTTCACAGACTTCTGTTCATAAGCTATGTAAATCATAAACAATATAGTGACATCATTAAAGTGCTAAAAGGAAAGAGAAATCCATCCACCTAGAAATTTATTTTCACCCAATCATAGAGCTTTAAAATCAAGAATTTAAAAGGAAGATATGTATACATGCAATAATACATTAATAAAAAAATTTTTTAAAAATTAAAAAAATAAAAAATATATAAATCCCATAGTTTTGATAGGAGACTTCAACACTTCTGTTGTCAGAGAATCCAGGAACTATTGGAAGCAAACTACCAACCAATTTGACTCCGTTGACACTTGTAGAACACTTCATCCAACAACAGCAATATATTTAAGTGTACATAGAACATTCTCCAAGACAGAACCCATTCTGGACCATCAAACAAGTCCCAATCAATAGAAAAGAAATTAACTAACACAGATATGTTTTCTGACCAGTCTGAAAAAAAACAACACAAAACTAGAAATGAACAACGGAGAGGCATCTGGGAAATCACAAATATGTGGACATTAACACACTTCTAAATCGACCATTGGTTTAAGAAGAAATCGCCAGGGAAATTCTAAATGAAAAATTCACTAGAAGAGCCCAATCACAGAGATGAAGAAGAAAAAGTCAGTGCATTTTAAGTGGGAGAATGTCTTTCTTCTCCATCTAGATCAGCGGTTCTCAACCTGTGGGTCAAGACCCCCTTGGGGATCGAACGACCTTTTCACAGGGGTCGCCTAAGACCATCGGAAAATGCAGATATTTACATCACGATGCATAACAGTAGCAAAATTTCATGGTTGGGGGTCACCACCACATGTAAGGGTCGTGGCCTTAGGAAGGTTGAGAACCACTGATCTAGATGCCGTCATCACAGAATAATGGTCAGAGGGTGAAGCCATCTTTCAATCAGCCAGATGATGGAGACAACCCCTAAGAATGTCAGGGCCAGGAAACAAGAAGAGCCCGATCCTCGAGGGTATCACTGAGCAGCTGAGTCAACCAGCCCCGAGCCCACTTTATCTCTGGACTTCCAGCTTGGTGAGATGCTGCACTTCCTTAGTGCCTACGCCATCTGAATGGGTTTTCTGTCTCATGCAACTGAAGGAATCTGATGCATCCCCTGTGCCCATCTGTTGAGGTTGGAACTAATAAGAGGAATTAAGAGTTGGGGAAAGAGAGGACATAGTTTGCTTATAGAAAACTTTACTCTCACTTTTCTCCACTTTGATGGGGGTGGGTGGCATTGCACAGACACCTCAAACCACAGAGGGTCCAAATTAGAAGGGTTTTTAGAACTTGTTCTTCTCGGGAATCACTTCTGTCCTCTCAATCCACCTTGGGTTCCCACCGCTCTCCTACCACCTCCTAGATTTCAACACTATATTCTGTTTTCTTGAGAGAGCTTATCACCATCTGAAATTACCTTTTAATTTGTTTTCTCATTGGTTATCTGATTTTTCCCGCTGAGACACAAACTCCTTGAGAACAGGGAACTGATCTGTTGTCGTGGGAATGTCTGAGTCCTGTTTCCCCCCGTCTTCCTTATGAACAGAGCCCTTATAGGGTGGGCTGTGGCAGTGTATCTAGTGTACAGAGCCACATTTCTCAGTGTGTCTTTTAAAAAAGAAAAAGAAAAAAAATACATATATATAATTGATTTTTTACAGAGAGGAAGGGAGAAGGATAGAGAGTCAGAAACATCAATGAGAGAGACATCGATCAGCTGCCTCTTGCACGCCCCACACTGAAGATGTGCCCACAACCAAGGTACATGCCCCTGACTGGAATCGAACCTGGGGCCCTCAGTCCACAGGCCGGTGCTCTATTTATTGAGCTAACCCGGTTTCGGCTCTGAGTCTGTCTTGATGATACACAGGGCCAGTGAGATGTAAGATACAAGTCTGTGGAATTCTTGGAAAGCTCTTAGCTGGAAGGGGCTGACTTCGGCCCTTGCCCCTTCCTCCTTCCTGCTACGGGATGTAATGGCTGGAGTGGCGTTAACCGCCTTAGGACCATGAGGTGATGCTGATGAAATAGCACAGGCATAGCATACCAGCTCTGAGCGGCAGTCTCTGGACTTGCTTTATGTAACATAAACAAATGGATCCCTTATCTTAATTAAGCCACTGTTTTGGGGGTTTTTCTGTTATGTTGGGCCAGATCTAATCTTCCATGATAAATTGTATTCTCTTCCCAGGTATATTTCCAGGGCCTTAGAACAGTACCTGGCTCAGCTTAGATAATCAATTAATATTCACTGAGTGAAAAAATGGGGCCCAACCTCCCCAGCTAACGGATGAGGGAACTAGACCCAGGGGAAGGAAACTATTTGTCCTTGTCACATCGCTCGTCAGGGGCAGACATGTGTGCCTACATTGACCTGCTGCCCGTGGCACTGTGGGTGTGACAGAAGGAAGCCACCTACCTCTCACCTCATGGGCCCACCTGCCCCTCCTCTCCCTCAGTGCATCTGGGTTGGCCCTCTATCCGCACCTGCCACACCGGCTCGGTTGAGGGGCTCAGTCTTCCACGGATGCAGAGGCAGCAGCAGCCCTGAACACCTGCTCATCTGCCAGCCAGGACCCTCCTAACTCTACCCCTATGGGCGGGAGCTTCTCCCTGGTCCTGGGTCCCCACCCTCCTGGGATCATGACTTTCCAGAAGGATTTGCTACAGAGTGCACAACAGGCTACTCAGAGTTTTCACAGCTCTGGACAAGTCTAAAAAAAAGTGCTCTCCGTATTGATTTGGGGGTTACAAATAATTTTAGCAAGTAGGCACATTCTAAAATACAGGGTCTTCAAATAATGAGGATCCTGGGTGTGTTACTGAAGCAGGTCCCTAGTGATAAACATTGAGATGGTCCCCAACTTCTCTTCCCTAAAGTCACAACTTCCCTATAAATCCCTCAGCACCTACACTATGAGGGGGATCTGCCTGTTCCCAGGAGAGGGGCTGCCACATCAGGTGAAGGGACATTTCCACCTTTGGCCAGGATTGCCCAGGCCTTTTCCCTCCTCCATCTCCCTTTCCTCCGCTCCCACCTCCCACAGTTCTGACTCTCTCTTTTAACTCCCATTCTTTTCCTTCCTTCGCCTTTTCCTCCTTTTCCTATTCCTATCATCTCTTGCTGAAGTTTCAAAATAAGGGGGTGAACATAATGGGGCAAGAGAGGAGGAATATTGAGGTTGTAAAAGGAGCGGGAAGGGAAGGAGAGAGGGACAGCTGCAAGTATGACGCCAAGTCTCTCCATCCGCCAATAAAATTTCATTTGCCAATACCATTAAACGCACCATTTCACGGATTTCATTGCCAGGAGCCTTACAGTCTGCTGTTATAAAAGAAGAGGCTCCAGGGGCAACCATAGTCCACATACGTGGTGGACAGAAGCTGGCTGTAAATGATTTGCCACTTCCCCCCCGCAGGAGATGAGGTTTACGTCCCTTCCCCTTGAACCTGACGGGGCCCTTTGACCGCGTAGACAATAAATTAGAGTGGAAGTGACCCTGCCCGAATCTCCAGGCTCCTGTCTTAGAGAACAGCGGCATTCAGTATCTCCGATCATCTCTTGGGATCCAGACACCATGCCGTTTGGAGCCCAAGTGACCAGCAGAGAGACCCACGTGGACAGAAGTGAAGGCTCCCGGCTGGCAGCAGGCCTGGCACCTGAGTCATCTCAGAAGTGGGTCTTTTCACCACAGACAAGCTTTCCCAGTGGCAGCCAATGAGCAGACAGGACATTGCCTCCGAGTCCTGCCTAGAGTGAAGATTCCCGTGCAAAATAAATGATGGTCCCTGTTTTCAGACACTAAACTTCCCAGTGTTTTATCATCCAGTAATATATAACTATAACAACTGTATGAATAAAATCCACCCTATGTAGCAACAAGGCCATATTTGCAGCATTCTTACCAAATTTCTGGTTCTTGTCTGTTATTCTGCACCTTACACAAGTTCTTAGAGTTTCTTTTTTTTTAATTTTCTTTTTTTAAGGTGGAGGGGGCATGAAACCTCTGGATGAATGCTATTCATCCATTCTTAGGATAATGTTTTTAAATGCCTAAAAACAAAACATACCAATTGAGTAGAAATGTAGTTACCAAAATGTTGAAATTTTTGATAAAGGAATATATGTGTGAGATGATAGAATCTAGTGGGAGGTCTAATAAGTACCAAAAATTCTAAGTATAACAAGCTCAAATAATTGGTCCAGATATCTGCAATGTGATATAAAAATATCTAATTTTTACCAGTGGATCTTGCTTATACACCATGGTTTTGTTACTTTCATGAATAATGGAAGGAAATGCTAATTTTCAGTTGGGGGTTAGAGAAAATGAAGAAATAATTTTTTTCTTCACACATGTCCACAGATTCCTAAATTTTATTCTCATGCCCAAGATTCATAACTCTGGGCTACCCAGTTGTATGGTGGTAGAATAACATTGCGTTCCTCAGTAAAGACGCGAGCATAAAGAAATGAGAGAAGTCAGGATAACACACCTTTATCTTTCTGCGCATTAGCCTGAATTGCATAAGCAACAGGGAAATATGTGACTCTTTGGAAAGTTCTAGAAGAATTGCATTTGCTAACCACCCAGAGCTTTGTCGGGTGAAGTCAGGTTGCACCAGCCAGATCTCACACGTGCTCACACACACACCATGTTCTGCTGGAAGTCAAGAACAACTGACTCACTGCCGACTCCAAGATGCCAAGTTGTCTGCCATCCACACAGCATGGCAAATTAGTACTTTATTTCCTGAGCATGTGCTGAGCTGAAACTACAAAGAGAGTCCTCTCAGGTCCTGAGTAGCAACTCACCTTACTCAAGCACACGAGCAGCACAAGCCAGGGCTTGGGAGTGATGGATGGGAGGTGGGTGACGCACAGGGATGTGGCTGGGCCCCAGGACAAACCGCAGCCTGGATTCAGATGCCGGACGCCACTCTCTCTACCTCATGACTCGGCGTCTCTCTGCACATCTTCCTCAGTCCTGTCTTTGGGTTCGAACTGGCTCTCTTTGCTCCTCCTCCGTCCATGTGGCAGATAGACATGGCCAATAGTATGTGCGGCATCTTTAGGCAACTTGAATGAGCTGAGTTCCTCACAGGGAAGGGAGGGTGGTAAAAAGTGGCCATGCACATGGGGCAAAGGGTGGAAGTGGGGGAAGTTCCCAGAAAAGGGGAGTGGGGCAGGGCAGGGCAGGGCACACAGTGTGTCCAGCATCAACAGAATAAAGATGTGGATGGAACAGCCACACTCACACGGATTTGTGTTTTGAAGATAGACTTTAGTTTGTGTCCATGGTGGTGGCTGTGGAAATGGACCTGCTACACAACTGGATGGTTCTGCTGTTTATGGGCGGCCCCAAGCCGACTCATGACACTGAGAACAATTTTTAAAAATATATATTTTTTATTGATTTTTTACAGAGAGGAAAGAAGATAGAAAGTCAGAAACATCGATGAAAGAGAGAGACATCGATCAGTCGCCTCCTACACGCCCCACAGTGGAGATGTGCCCGCAAGCAAGGTACATGCCCCCAACCAGAATCAAACCCGGGACCCCTCAGTCCTCAGGCCGACGCTCTATCCACTGAGCCAAACCGGTCTCGGCCTGAGAACAATTTTTTAAAAAGTCTGAGGAATATGTCTTGACAAATACATTATCTAGCATCACAAAGGCTGGTGGGAAAGACTTGGGGAGTTGGCTTGGACCCTCAAATCTCAAGGAAAGTTCCCGAGCCTTGCTCTGGAAAAGGAAAGCTGGCTGAAGATCCTCTTTTCCTGCATGTGGGAGCACCAGTCTGAGCTCTCCATTAGAAATCCTGACTGTGAGTTTGTGGAGAAATAATGATTTTTTAAATAACACCTACAATTTACACTGTGCTCCATGGCAGTGGTTGTCAAACTTTCTGTGTCAGAAACTTTCCTCTCAAAATTTCTTCAGGCCCTCGAGGGCATTTTTGATATGGGTTATTTTATTGACATTCACCCTATTGGGATTTAAAACTGAGAAATTTTTAATAAGTTATTTTTGTAGCTTATTTTATAATAGCAATAATAAAGCCATCCCATAGTAATCCTATATAATAAAGAGGTAATACGCAAATGGTCGTCACGCCATAATGTGTAATGACCAACAGCAGGAGGATGCGGCGGTGAGCTATGAGTGGCAGAGAGCAGAGAAGGGCGGGGCAGCGAGCTATGCGCAGTGGAGAGCTATGAGCTGCGGTCAGCTGAGGCAAACAGCAGCGAGCTACTAGTGCACGAATTCATGTGCAGGGCTACTAGTATAAAATAATATTTTTATAAAGAGGCTATATTTTTGAAAGCAAAGAAATGTAATGAGAAGAATGGCATTTTAAAATGTTTTTGCAAAGCTCTTTAAAGTCTGGCTGAATAGAAGGCAGCGGGATGCTCACGTCTGCTTCTGCATCTACTCTGTTGCAAAATGCTGTGTAGATATGAAGTTGGAAAAGGGAGGAGTATTAAAGTAGCCTTTTCAGAAAATCTGGCTATTCCCCAATACTACGCTAACACTGGACGAATGGTTATGAAATCTTACACCGTTATATTAAAACCTTCCACTGTGAATGGGTTGTCTACCAGGCTTGCGTTCGAAGCATCATGCATTGGTCATGAGTTGGTTTGGCTGCTTGAAAATTTTCAGTTCACGGCACTCACCGCAGCTCAAATGCTAAGATACTTCATTATGGAATCTCAAAAAGCCACAGAAGTTGATGGTCTCACCGATCCCACGAGAAAGCGTTTAGGAATCGGGACACAGCCAAGCTCAGAAAGGCAAATACTAATTTTTCGAAATTCTAGTTTTTGCACAAGAGTTCAAACATTATCATTGGCTGCAACCAACGTTACCATTTATTTCCTGGAAGTGACAGGCTCACTTCATTATTTTTGAGAAAATGTCTGCCAGTACCTACGTCTGTGAGTTGCTCATTCAAGCAATAACAGCGTTCCATGAACAGAGTAGCTAGTTCCTCTCATGACAGATAATGGCACACGCCCTTTCTGTCGAGATGAACACTGCACTTGGACACGCCGTGTAAGTGCTTCCTGTCATTCCCAGCTCATCACTGAGAACATTAAAAAGGCGGGCACTGCAATTCAATGAACTTAATATTTTGTAGTGCTTCATCAAAGACATTCTTCACTGCAATTGGCGGTTGTTTTTTTCTCTTCAAGTTCAAGGAGGTGAGGAGTACAGTGATCACTGCGGCCTGGGTACATGCCCAGGTGCCATTGCTTCTGCACCATCCGTGTAAATGCCAACCCGGTGGAAAGGCTAGGAAGTCTTAGTGCTATTACAAAAACTGCTTCCATTGCTAAGACCCTTGGAAAGAATTCCTGGGGTCCACAGAACATACTTTGAGATCCACTGGCTATGGTTTACAAAGTATGTTCCTACACATATCTTCTTTGGTTCTCACAGAAGCCCTGGGAGTGGGCACTCCCGGGAGACCCCTTTTGTAAGGAGGAGGAAAGCGAGAGTCTCGGAGATCACATGCCTTGTCGTGGCTTCAGAGAGGCAGGGACTGAGAGGGTCTAGAAGGGAATTCTTGTCGTTATTCCCATGGATCTCGGTAGGGCATCAAGATGGAAAATACTCCATCTCCATCTCAACTCACCTACGGACCCTCAGTGTGGGGCCAGACTTTGGAGGCAAGGAGGATGCTCAAATATATTGGCGAATGGGGGGCAGCCCAATATTGGGGGAGGAGGCCGGCAACTTTGTGGGGTGGCTCAGGAGGAAGCCATCTATGAAGCGGACACTCCTCTCCACTTCTGGGCCTGATCTCTGAGGGTGACTCATGGGAGATTCCTGGAGGCCAGTATGAGTGCTGCTTCCCTCTGTCCATCTCAAAGCCGGGGATCTGCAGCGAGGGCCAGCGTGAGGAGGAGTGAGCTCCTAACTGCCTATCTTTGAAATATTATCCACTGTTTTGGTGTTTAAAGTTGTCAGAGACTTGTCAATCCTGCTGGTGGAAAAACCACAGGGCTGGGCCCGCTGAGCTCCCGATACCAGCTCCAGGTCGCCAGCATGCTCTCGCGAGGCGAAGCTGTGTCCTCCGGCAAGTGAGGGCTGGCGCTGATTTATGGCTCATTTTCAGTACACAATGCTGCAATTTCGTGAAATGATAGCGGTATCGATTCCAGAAGATTTTCTTTGCTGAAACCCAGGGCTGAGGTGCTAAATGGAGCCTGAGAGTGAGTAACAGCACTTCGCACTTCATCGATTTCCTCGTCTGATCCTCCGCTTTGATGTCAGCGCCCAGGGCCCCCCACCAGAGGCTCGGGTCTTTGTTGCCTGGTTCACAGGCCCTCACTTCTCCAGAGGGCACGGACTGTGAATACAGGGCAGACCCTCCAAGGAGGCAGGGGTGCAAACAGGGTCACAAGGGGCTTAATCACTCTCGTGGTTGGGAAAGTCAAAGCCTCCGTGAGGAACAGATTTGATTCTCATTCTCAATACATTGACCATCTCCCTCCAGTCCCAATCTCAGGACAGGAAGCCAAGTACTACATTCGGTTTGAAAACAAAACAGAAAGAGTGAATCAGCGGAAGGAAGGGAGAGAGGGAGGAAAAGGGGGAGGGAGGGAGGGAGGAAGGGAGAGAGAGAAAGAGAAGAGAGGAAAGGAGGGGAGAACAGATAAGAGAGACAAGACAGGAAGAGAGGAGAAGGGAGGGAGGAAGCAAAAAAAGAAGAAGGAAGGAAGGAGGAAGGAAGGAGGAAGGAAAGAAAGAAGGAAGGAGAAAGGGAGGAAGAAAAGAGGAAGGAAGGAGAAAGGAATGAAGGAAAAAGGAAGGGAAGAAGGAAGGTGGAAGGAAGGAGGAAGGAAGGAAGGAAGGAAGGAAAAAGGAAGGAAAAAAGGAAGGGAAGGAGGAAGGAAGGAAGAAAGGAAGGAAGGAAGGAGGAAGGAAGGAGGAAGGAGAAAGGAAGGAATGAAGGAGAAAGGAAGGAAGGAAGGAAGAAGGAAGGAGGAAGGAGAAAGGAAGGAAGGAAGGAAGAAGGAAGGAAGGAGGAAGGAAGGAGGAAGGAAGGAAGGAAGGAAGG
>JAAGEH010000143.1:782298-871406 GCA_011751065.1 Lasiurus cinereus
CAGGACCAGGGAAGCAGCGGAAGCAGCAGAAGCAGCCGCAGCCCCTCCCACCCGCCCGCCTCGGCTCCTGGGGCCAGGCTCTGCTCTGGAAACCCAAGCCTGGTGGGCGTGGCTGCAACTCCAGGCAGAGCCCAGCTCCCTTCCCTGGAACTGGAACAATCTCGAGGCACCCACGGGGGCCAGCTCCCCTCATCAATTCTGCATCTTCCTGAAAATGTACTTTTTAAGGCCCTTAATTGCATTGCAGAGATAACCCTGCAAGCAAAGTGGCAGGAAGAGAAACCGTAGAGAGAGGTTGGTGGTCAGGCTCTTTCTTTTAAATCAATCAAACATCTGCGACTAATGCAGCTTTGGGCTGCTCCTCAGGAAGCATTAGCCCTATTAGCGGGGGCTGGCAGGAACACGCAATGAGATATTTATGGCCTGAGCACGTGAGCATCACCGCGGGGACCGCGGGCTGCGAGGAGACCGCGCAGGTCAGCACGTCGGCTCGCCTCACCTTGCCTGGCCTTGGGGTCCACGCCATGCTGGGGGACAGAGGCCAGGCTCCTGGAATTGGTGCCACACACCCTGACACGTGCACACGCGGTGGAGAGGCCTGTGCCTGCCGGTCCTAACTGGGACCAGAGCTGGGAGATACGGGCAAGTCACCCCAGCTGTCTGGGCTCTGAAAGGGTCAGATGTGGGGAGATGCCCTCCGAAGTCCCCCCTCTGAGCTCTGAGCTCAGAGCACATGCATGTGTGTGGTGGTGATGGTGGGGGGGAGATGTACTGAGAGCCACAGCTCTCTCCTCAGGAAGAAACCCTCCGGTGTAACCAGAGACCCCGGCGGTCTGGGAGCTGCCGGTGGGCGTGAGGAATGGAGGGACAGCGGGAGGGGAACATCAGCACTCTCAGGAGGAGGGGACAGGAGGCAGACCGTGCGGAGCGGGTGAGGGAGGACACAGGGTCGGACAGGACTCCCCACAGTCCACCGATCGTTCATGAAGGTCCTGGAAGGAGCAGCCGCCTCCCGCTTGGGGCTGCTTTGGAAGTAGAATCGAGAAGGAATGTGCTCTGTGATGGACAGAAACGGGGCTGAAGGTAACAGGAGAGTCCCAACGACAGGGCAGAGAGCAAGAAGGCCCCGAAATGCAGACTGGGGCCTCAGGGTGGCCTTGGGTGGCCTCGGGTAGAGTCAGAGTTGGGCACTTCTGTCCACATGGGGGTTTATACCAGCAAGGAGAGGGCAAGGCAGGCCAGTTCCACCGCACCCCCTGGTTCTCAGAGCTGCAACCCACAGAGGGGCCGAGAGAGGGAGCACTGGGAGCCCAGAAGAGAGCAGGGGTCCCAGCAGAGATGGCCATCCGTCGCTCAACTCACACCCCAGCGGTGGAAGGAGCCATGATGGCCAGGAAGCTCAGCACGTGGTGCCGCTGTGCCCCCCAGCCCCCACAGCACCACCACCTGCTGTGTGTGTACATCCCCTCCCTCTTCTGCAGCTCAGACCTTTCCCCGTATCTAACTGAGGAGGAATGTTGAGCAAACCCACCGCTAAGAAGGAAGGTCCAGGAAAAAGAGGAGCGCCGTTTCTTTGCTCGGCCCCTGGCACTCACTCCTCTCGCCTGCCCTTTCTCTCTGCCTCACTGACGCAGGCCGAGCTTGTCTGCCCTGCCCCGCCTGAGGACCATGCGCATTTCTGAATCTCTGCACCCTCAGGCCTGCAGTTCAATAGGTCTTCAAGAAAGGCGCACAGCATGACTGGACATGTTTTATGTACTGATGAGTGCAGATGGTGTGAAGTTCCCTGAGTCCCTCAGAGGACTGAGCGAGAGCTGCTGGGCACAGTGGGTAGGCAGGGCAGTCCATGGCAGAGGATGGCATCTTCCCTTCAGGGGCATCACCGGGGCGCTTGTGTGACACAGAGCTACAGGCCCCGCATCGCCCACTGAACCCGCATCTGTGTTTTAAGAAGATGCCGCCGCCTGATGTGCGTGTACAGGAAGTTGGAGAAGACGGATGTATACAGCCAGCACTCCGCTCCGGTCTGACCCTGGGCTGGGGAGTGGTGGGCCCCCTAGATAGGAAGCCCTTTCTCTTTCCTTCCGGGAATCTGTAGCCTCTGATTCTATGTTGAGTCCCATTTTGGGTGGAAAGCCACACATGTGCATAGGCGTGTGCTGGATATTATTCTTCAGCAAGACCAAAATCCAGTGCGAAGCCTTCCTGGTCTAGGGCGCCTAAGAGGCCAGATCACCCCCACCGGCAGCGAGGAAGGGGATCCTTGCTATTCCTATCTGTCCAGCCCTGGGACCTGTGTGCTGAGAGCTCGTGTGGAGAGTTCACGCATAAAGAGGAATGACGCCCTTGGCGTCCAAATTTCTGGAGGACCCGCTGGGACCCATCTCCCCCAATGACCTGTGACTCCTGCTGCTCCCCATCAGCTCTGACTTTGCTGGGTGACAGGAGGCAGGCCCTTGACCATTCTGGGAAGCCAGAGAAGATGGTTATAAAAGGTTGGCTGTGTTTGCGTTTAGAGAATATCGAGTTGGGCCAAAGTAGATTTAGTTTACAGTTGTAATGCATATAGACGTGTTAATAAATAACAAAACAAGAATAATTATTTATTAGTTAATAAGTAATAATACAAGAATAAACTGCGTGGTTAACGTACTCACAAATATGAATCTACTTTGGCCCACCCCTGCATTTCCCTTGTCTTCTGGGAAGAGAGACATCTTAAAGGGCCCCTGTCTGAACAACTCTCCAGGCCAAAGGGAAAACTAGAAATCTGTCTCCAACTAGAAATCTTGTTAAAATGCAGATGCGGCCGAGACCGGTTTGGCTCAGTGGATAGAGCATCGGCTTGCGGACTGAAGGGTCCCAGGTTCGGTTCCAGTCGGGGGCGTGTACCTTGCTTGTGGGCACATCTCCACTGTGGGACATGCAGGAGGCGGCTGATAGATGTCTCTCTCTCATCAATGTTTCTGACTTTCTATCTCTCTCCCTTCCTCTCTGTAAAAAATAAAATATATTTAAAATGCAGATGCAGGTTCAGTAGGCGATGCGGGGCTGTGAGTTCTGTGTCACACAAGTGCCCCGCGGATGCCCGTGTGCGTTTAGACCACACCACCCATCTCTGCTTTCCTGAAGGGAAGATGCCATCCTCTGTCATGGACCGCCCTGCCTACCCGCTGTGCCCAGCAGCTCTGCCTCCATCCTCTGAGGGATTTCGGGAACATCAACACCATCTGCACTCATCAGTACATAAAATATGTCCAGTCATGCTGTGCGCCTTTCTTGAATACCTATTAAACTGCAGGCCCCAAGATTGCAGAGATTCAGAAATGACCATGATCCTCCTCCCTTCATTTACAATGAAAAGATGGATGCTCTGGTTATATCATAGGCTGGAAATATCCTAAGATGAAAATGCATGTAAATGCACCCAATTTACCAAACTTCATAGCTTAGCCTGGCCTACCTTCAACGTGCTCAGAGCACTCACATTCGCCTAAAGCAGTGGTTCTCAACCTTCCTAAGGCCACGACCCTTGCATACAGTTCCTCATGTGGTGGTGACCCCCAACCATGAAATTTTGCTACTGTTATGCATCGTGATGTAAATATCTGCATTTTCCGATAGTCTTAGGCGACCCCTGTGAAAGGGTCATTCGACCCCCAAAGGGGTCGCGACCCACAGGTTGAGAACTGCTGGCCTAAAGCAACCCTGTAGCCAGGTCACTTGACTGCTCCACTGGTTTCTAGAGTTTCTAAGACCTGTTATATTCACCCCAGATTCCTCACCACGGGACTCAGTCCCAGTTGCCACATCCTCTCTCTCCAAAACCCTTGGCCCAATCTGATTGTCTGAGTTTATGTGCCTGGGCCCTGAAATCTCACCTCCTCCCTCCCCTCCTCCCCCTCCTCCTCCTCCTCCTCCTCCTCCTCCTCCTCCTCCTCCTCCTCCTCCTCCTCCTCTTCTTCCTCCTCCTCCAGATGTTCAGCCTCCCCGAACATCTCCATCACTCGGGCCACACGTGAGCTGTTTCCTCTCCTAAGTTTGCGTGTGCGCCCCTTCACCCCAGTAAGGAAGCTGCCCCTGTGGGACCGTTCCAGGGCCAGGCCTCTCTCCTCAGCACTGCTGCTCCCCACACAGTGCCTCCCCCCCCCTGAGAACAGTTCGGAGGACAATGTGGAGGTCCTGAGACCCCCTAGGAAAATAGCCCCAAGCAGCCTGCACTCCCCATTCTTGCACAGGCACATTTCTTTGCTCCAGTTTTAACATTGAAATCCATGAACTTTGGCATGGCACACAATCATATGTGCTTGTTTGCATATAAACATGATGTCCCCGGCCCAATCTCCCGGCCCACTTGTTACTCTGGGAATATGTCCAGCTTCCTGTTGCCCCACACAGGAAGTCAGAGGTTGAGAGGCCGACAGGTGAGTGAGTGCCTGAAGTACAACCGGACAGATGGCTCCGGGAGACGGCGGCCTCCCGCTCCGGCCGAGCAGCACCGGCTGACTATGAAGGGGGTGGGCTCTGAGCTTGTACCTCATTACCTGGCAAAGCCCTTGAAAGTTGGCAGAACACCTTCACAGCCTGAATGCTATTGCATTTGGGGGTCATGATGAGATAAAAGGGAAGGAGTCCTTATCCTCATTTATGGAGAGATTCTGGGCAACCCGAAACTAGAAAATGATGTGAGCAGAGCTGAAAGCCCTTTCTAAGTTGCCTAGTCTGTGAAGCATCTGCTTTAGGGCCCTAACCTGGGGCAGGAATTCTACCTTTCTCAGAGGACATGTGGAGAGACTCCTTGGAGACAAATCCCACCCCCCCAATCCAACACACACACACACACACACACAAACACACACACACTCCTCCCTTTGGGCTTGCAAACTTGTACTTTAAGATCAAAGCCTTCAGGAGTCCCCCTGACACCATGCCACGGGGTGATCCGTGCCAGCTGAGAGACCTCTGCACATACCCAGAGCTGGAGGCCTGGCTTCTGGCCACAGGGCACAGAGGGCAGCTTTCTGCATACAGTGGAAGGAAAGTTGGGGGAAAATTAGGTTTTTCTATCAGTCCTCCCCACTCCATTTACAGATTGAAAGCTGGATGCTCTGGTTATAACCCCAAAACCCCACGATAGGTTGGAAATATCCCAAGTTGAAAATGCATGTAATGCACCCAATCTACCAAACATCATAGCTGAGCCCGGCCTGCCTTAAACGTGCTCAGAGCACTCCCATTCGCCTACAGCTGGGCAGCATCTCTGGTACACGAGCACATCAGTTTACCCTCATGATCGTGTGCCTGACTGGGAGCTGCGGCCCTCGGCCACTGCCCAGCATCATAGGAGGGTCTCCTCCCGCATATGGCTAGCCCGGAAATTCAAAGCATGGCTGCTACTGAATGTGTATCGCATTAGCACCGTCTTAAAGCAGAAAAATCCTAAGTCAAGCCATCATAACAAGATGGACTGTCTGTACTCTCTCTGCCTGGCCCACTTCCCACTCCGCATCCTGCAGGGAACAGCTCGATGGCCTTGAACTGGAAATGAGGGTGATGTGAACAGCTCAGCTGTCCAGCAGAGCTCGGTGTCCATGGTGAGGGAGTCTGAACGTGGGCACAGAGCAGCACGCGGCCGACTGGAATCCTGGCCCGGGGGCTGCAGGGTAGCAACCTGCACATGACCCTCTGAGGTGAGAGCCCTGGGGCCGGTGTGCCTGTGTGTGTGGAGGGGACAGTACACGGTCACTCCCCTGCAGCTCCACACCAGGCCCCTGACGGCCCCAGCAGCAAACGGGGCTCCAGGGGGAGGCTGTGTACCCCGGGATGTTCCCTGACACTGGGAACCACTCTAAGATGCCGTTCCTTCACCTTCAGGGCAGGGTGAACCCCTGAGTCCCCTCAGCCTTCCTTGGGTTATGGAGATGGAGAATCACATCCTAAAATCTGTTTCTAGCCGAAACCGGCTTGGCTCAGCGGATAGAGCGTCAAGCCTGTGGATTGAAAGGTCCCAGGTTCGATTCTGGTCAAGGGCATGTACCTTGGTTGCGGGCACATCCCCAGTAGGAGGTGTGCAGGAGGCAGCTGATCGATGTTTCTCTCTCATCAATGTTTCTAACTCTCTGTCCCTCTCCCTTCCTCTCTGTAAAAAATCAATAAAAAATATATTTTTTAAAAAAAATCTGTTTCCAAAGGGGATTAAGTCTTGGTCCCGGGGCAAGAGTTAGGAAATTGAAACCAGTAGCCACAACCCTGGTGGAGGAAGCAGGTCCCTGCAGGAGAGGCTGGGAAGGGCCTTGATGGCTTCAGGAGGGCGTCTGAACGCAGAGGAGGTCCCACTCTCCGGGGAGGTGGGCCAGGGGGCAGAGTGCCACCCGCCCTGCCTTCCGCCTCTGCAGGTGCCAGGTGAGCGCTCACGAACGCAGTGGCCCCCGAGGGCCAGGCGCACGAACGAGGTGTCAGAAGTGGGAGAGGCAGGGACGGGGGCCACTCAGGTCCAGTGTCCCCAGAGCGTCCAGCTTTCAAGAGACATTTCCTGATTTTTAGAAGTCGGCCACTAATTCCATTAAAACAGCAGAATCGCCTGACTCAGCCTGGGCCAAACCAAACGCAGTCTCTCGGGGTGCCCGGGACTGCGGGAAAGTGGCTGCTGGGGTGCCAGGGGTTCACGAAGGGAGGAAGGGAGCGACCGGCCCATGCCCTGGGGAGAGGATGCGGGGCCAGGAAGCCAGTGTGCGGTGCAGAGGGAGCCAGCGGGTGGGGCAGACCGCCTGAAGCCTGGCCGAGAGCCCCCTCCTCCCAGCGCCCGCCCGCCCGCCGGGGCCTGTCTGTCTCGGAGGCCAGGCCGGCAGCTGCGGCAGGATGACTTGCAGGTTTTGCTGGCAAAGCATTTCCCTCTGGCGGGGCAGCGCCACCAGCTGCTGCTTCCCTTGCCAAGGCTGCGGACCTGTGAGCAGGGCTGTGGGGCAGGGATGGCCTTCCCTTGCCCCCCATCACCCCCTGGGGCACCCCTGTCTGCCTCTGCGGGTGCCGAAGGCCTGGCCAGTGCAGCTCTCCCAATCCTCCGATTCTTCTTCCCTCTACCCCCGAGAATGGATCTCCTGTCAGGCTCTGCCTTGCCTGCCATTTCTGTCCCTGTGGGTGGATATTGGCTAATTGATTGGGCTTTTGTCGCCTCTGCTCCAAAGACCGTCAGGAAGGTCCCTAGACATCTCTTTGAAGGCAGAGATGACGAAGGGGGAATGGCTGCTAATTGCCCTACATCATGCTCTCGGGGAACTGGAAGGGGCCTGCTAGCACACCCCACCTCTGCTTCACCACCCCCCGCCCAGAGTCCCACGAAAACATCCAGACAAGTGGGAATCCACCCTGGTGTCCCCGCCCTCTGGGGGACGAGAGGGGGCCTCTTTTCTTCCTCACCGAGACAACCGCACATCCACACTCCCCTCCCCCTTCACCAAAGAGAAATGCTTTCCTCTTTGAAACGTGAGATTAAAAAAGCCATTTCACACACACAGCTTAGAAACAGACTTGCGAGCAGAGGATCAGGCCGCTCCTAAGAAGGCTTTGTTGATTCTCCAAAATATGCCCCCGAAGTGTTGGTATAAAGAATGACTGCTAAATTAAAGGTTGCAGAAATAAATGGTTCAAGTGCACCGTTCCTTTCTCCAGCCTTTCTGAGTCTGCAGACTTCAGACGCACTGCGAAGTCTGTCCTGCAAGTTGCTACCCAGCTTTACGAAAGACACCTCAGCAGAACGCTCATCCCCCAAACCAGGAGTCTTAGTACCGGGGAGGGGATGACTTACAGCGCCCCATGTCCTCCTCAGACACCCCGTTGTGTTCATAAAGCCCATAAAAGGAAAGCACTGCTGTTCTCCATTCAATCGGCTTGCTCTCAAAAGAAATAAAAAATCAAACGTTAACGATGAAAATCCCTTTTGAAATGTGGACACCCTCTCCACCGCTCGATGCACAAACAGACCTGGGGGTGTCGCCACACCTAAAAGCCGGTGTCCTTTAGGCAGAACGGAGCTAAGATCACAGGCCATCAGAGAGCCACGAAGTAGTGCGCATGTTTCTGCGTGCACATCCTACTTCAATAAAGCATTGACTACACATATAGTAGTTCTGGTTCACAGGGACCTCCCAGGAATGCTGGGAGAAGAGAAGGGGGTGGTGAACATGGCAATGACCTGTGCCCTCTAGACCACCAACTATTAGAGGAGGACAAGCGTGATCACAGAGCCCACATGTCAGGTCTTGGTGGGCAAGAGGCAGTGGTCTGGGGGCAGAGAACAGGCTCAAGGGAGGCGGTGGCACCAGCTTAGGCGCTCTTGAACGCCTCGGTCCAAGCTCACCTGCCTGGAGGTAAGCACAATAATCATTTCTTCCCATGGCGAGTGCCAGCAGGGTGTGTTGGCTGTGCAAGTCTGCCTGCCCACACCTCTCTTCTGCCCTCACTCCTCCTGGCCAACTAGCCAGAGGCCTCTGCCTTTGCTCCATCCTGCGCTCTCGGCAGCTGTGGCCGTCTAGCCTGCTACATCCCGTGTGAGGGAACCTTTGGGCCAAACCACTGAAGGAGGTGACCCGGATGTGGCAGAGAAGAGCCTGCCCTAAGGGTCCCCCACCTGGCGTCTGGATTCCAGGCCTTCTCAGGCTTCGCTCTCCCCATCTCTGTGCACAGATCACCCTCTGTCCCTCTTCCAGAAGCCTCCACATCCTTGTTGTGTCAGAGGAAAATAAATGAAATAACCTTGAAGGGAAGATTCAGATTTGAGTAGGAGATGAAGGAAGCAGGGCAAGGACAGAGGTGGGTGCCCTCACCCTTTGGAACCTCTTTTTCTGGCTCCAGCAGTGACTCGATGCACCCAGAGTCCCAAGGAAAGTGGCATCCAGGACTGGAGCCGAGGTGCCCTGACCTCAAGGTCTTAGCTCACTCTCAGTGCGGCTGAAAGCGAGTCTTGAGGCGTTAGGGGGACCCATCATCCCCACCTTCAAAGGACTCGCCAGGACCTGGCACCACCCACCGTGAGCGGCCACCCACGCCGGCTTCCTGCCCACTCTCTGATGGGAGCTGAGCCAACTTAGAGCCACTCCCCGCAAGGAGGGTGTGGAGGAGGATGGAGCTGGTGCCCAGCTCCTAGGACCTGCTCTCCCAGTCCCGGTATATAGGTCACCCTCCCAACCTGGTGTGATGACTCACCGCTCCCCTCTGTCACAGTCTGATAAAGAACTCGAGCCATTAAGAAAGAGAACAAATTACTAAATGGGAGGCACAAGAGAAACCCGGGATTAAATTAGTTCATTATCCATAAATCACAGATGACACTTCCTCTCCCTGATTCTTGTCTCTCCCTCTGTCTGCTAGGCTTGAAGCAGCAACAGCCTCCTATGGGCAGGAGGGCAGGGGCTCGGAGGAACCCCTTTGCCCCAGGGGTGGGAACCAGCTTCCAGCTGGGGCACAGGAGCTGAGCTGGCACAGGCCTCTATTGGCTGAGGGCTGTTCTCTGCGCTGCAAGGTCTTGAAACCTTGCAGCGCAGAATTTCCAGGTGGGCATTGCAGGGCCCATGGTGCCACGGGCATGGGTAGGGCTGAGCCGCCGTGGCTGTGTCACCTCTGTGGGTCCTGTCCCTCTGTGGGCCAGATCACCCCTGACTGAGGGTGAGTCCCTTCTGAGGGGCACATCGACTGGGTGGGCCACTTTGCCCATAAAGGGGTGTGTCGCCTCTGTGGAGTGAGAAACATGTCACCTCTTCTGAGCACATCACATCTCCAGAGTCTGTGGCATCCCTGGCATGGGACACACCTGCTGAGGAATGTCTCACGGGCGTGTCCCACAACTGTGTCCCTTGCTGCCCTTCTGTCACCGCTGGAAATGGGAAGCCTGGGTCTCTCCTGGGGCCAATCCAGCTTGGAGTGGACCCAGCAAGGAGAGAGACCAGCCAACCCCGTGCCAAGGATGCCAGGGTGTCTGTCCCCCCAGCCTGGGGGGAAATCCCTGCCCTGCTCTCAGCCACAGCCTCTCCCTGCAGGTCTGTGAGCTTCCACCACCTGGAGGGGGCAGAGCCAGGAGCCAGGGCCGCATCTCAAGGGGCCTGGGAGGAGGAGACCAGGAGGAGGCCTGAGGGGCTGGCAGGGAGACTGTGGAAACGGACAGGAGAGAGGTGCCTCCCCCTGCTGGCCGCAGTGGGGATCAGTTCAGCCAGCAGGGGCTGGGAATTGCTAGAATGCAGGCAAGCTGCTGAGACTTTAGGGTGGTAAGAAGTGACTCCTAGGCCACAGGGCAAGGATTCCCGAACAGACAGCGGTCTTCTGGACTCTGTGCGAGGGTGTTTTCTGAACCAGAGCTGACCGGGATTGTGCAAAAGGATGGAGCGTCTCCCCAAGTCACCCCAGCACTCTTTCTGTCCTCCAAAGGGCTACTGTGTTTCACAGGTGAGAGCAGGCTGGAGCGAGGGGCAGGGAGGTGAAAGGGGGGCCACACGGCTTGCGGTGTGCCGAGCCCCTGCCAGCGAGAAGTGGGCACGGGTTCTTACACAAAAGCAGTGAGTACCCTGTGCTGCAGGCCTGCCTCTCCGAGTCCAGCAGGGACCCTGCGCTCATTTCACAGATGGGAAACTGAGGCCCGGGAAGTGACTTGTCCGCGCACACGGCTGAGCCAGCTTTCAACCCAGATCTGAAGTGCAAAGCCCATGCTGGATGCCATCGCCATGTGACCCCGGGTTGGGGGCCCATGAGGGAGACCGGGAGCGTGCTGTTTCCTGCCAGCAGCCAAAGCCGGCGCCGGCAGCGCCCTCCCGGTCTTGCCACACTGCCCTGGCCACGCTGCCATTCTAACTGGGAGGAAGGTCAGGTTTTTCCACATTCTCAGTCTCCCAATTCCTCTCGTCCACTCGGATTCTCAGCCCCGATCACTTCCCACCCCTGCCTGCCTCTTGCCTAACTGTTCCCTGGGCGCAATGCCAGTCTTCGCCGGAAGGGCACCATTCCCACTGCAGGCAGAAGTCAGAGCCTCCTCCCTGCAGCCTGACCAGCCCCCGGCAGCCGGCTCGCGGAGACGGCGTCCTTCCTGGCCCGTCACGGAACCTCACCAGCCAGCTGAATTGACCCCGATTTTTTTTTTTTTGCAAAGCATGGCCTCGGCGCCCTTCCTCTGAATGCGTGATAAAGTGAAAGGGAGAGAAAGAAGTCTTTTAAGAATCCCCCCAGCTATCTTCATTAGCATGCAGAAGGCGGTTCTGGCAGCGCACAGGCTGTGATAAAACGGGAAGCTTCTTAACACAACATATATTTAATCTGTGGCACTCATTTCCCCATGAAATGCAATGGGATATTTTAAGGGCGTTAACAAGGCCTCTCGGATCGAACCGCAAGAAAAGGACAGGTGTGGCAAAGACGATCCAGTGACTGAGGTGTTTTATATCAAGCGATAAAGATGTAGCGGGGGGTGAGGGGGAGAGGTTGAAGGACAAACCTTCATTCTAATTCTGTACATTGTCCAGGAGGGTAAGAGAATGTACTGGACCATGCCCGGGCCATCCAATGACCCACCGCCGTTGAAAAATCAATGACGCTTGCTCATTTGTCCCGTTTCCCCGGGAACTCTAATTGGGGTGACTGATGAATAGAATGCAGTTCGGGCCTCTGACCCCCTGAAACTCACATTCTGATAGAGAGAGAGGGACAATAAGCAGGCTCGCAAATGAAAGCTGTAATTTCCAATCGGGCTAAGGAACGGGTACAGGAGAGGGCATTCAGGTAAAAAGCATCTGTGAGCAGTTATTCGTATTTGAGGTGTGACCTGAGGCACCGGCAAAAGCCTGGTTGGCTAAGAGGGGACACAGCCCGCCCCGGGTTTCTGGGGCTAGCGGTCCTGGGTGTGGGAGGAGCAGGAGGCCAGGGAAGCCGATGTGGTGAGCCCGGAAAACCAGCCTGGGGCTGAGGAAGTAAGCCTTCTGTTTTCCAATTAAAGGTTCCGTCTGCTACAGAACCGCAGTGGAAGGATGGCTCATTCGGCCGAAACCAGTTTGGCTCAGTGGACAGAGGGTCAGCCTACGGACTGAAAGGTCCCAGGATCGATTCCGGTCAAGGGCATGTACTTTGGTTGCGGGCACATCCCAGTCCAGGGTATGCAGGAGGCAGCTGATCGATGTTTCTAACTCTCTATCCCTCTCCCTTCCTCTCTGTAAAAAATCAATAAAATATATTTTAAACAAAGGAAGGAAGGCAGGCAGGCAGGCAGGCAGGCAGGCTGGTTCGGCTGCTAATGTGAAGAAGTAGCTGACATGGAGAGAAATAGAAAGCTGTACCCCCCACCCACCACACACAAATGGGAGCGCCCGCTGTCCAGGCCTCGTCGCCCTGAGAGCTAGCTGATAGTAGGAAGAAAACAAGTGCGATATCTTAGTGTCTCAGGGATGAGAAAGGGTGTCTCAAGCCCCCAAACATAACCTTCCGATGATAATTCGATGAACTTGACTCCATCCAAATTAAGGGTTTTGTTTTAAAAAAAACCTAACAGCTAGGTGAAGACTTGGAGGAGATTTGCATTGTCTAAAATGAAGGGGTTACTATGGAGAATAAGATTTGGCAAAGTGTAACCCAAATCCCGCTGGTTGCCTGTGTTTGTAAACAAAGTTTTACATAAAACCCCCTCCATAAAACCCCTTAAATGATGAGGTGGGGAGCTTTCTGACTGGCAAACAACCAGTAGTTGTGACACATGATATCTCGCCATTTACAGGAAAAGTTTGGAGAGTTCTGAGCTGGAACATATAGGGGGTGTGCAGGAAATACACCAGAAAAATGCAAAGTCTGTGAAGAGATAATTCACTGGAGAGGAAATGGACTGGCTAACGACCCGAGATAAAATGAGAATCCTCCAAGGATTTAAGTACAAATTAAAATTATATTGAGATTAGCCAAAACCGGTTTGGCTCAGTGGATAGAGCGTCGGTCTGAGGACTAAAGGGTAGTAGGTTTGATTCCGGTCAAGAGCATGTACCTTGGTTGCGGGCCCATCCCCAGTGGGAGCTGTGCAGGAGGCAGCTGATCGATGTCTCTCTCTCATTGATGTTTCTAGTTTTCTATTCCTCTCCCTTCCTCTCTGTGAAAAATCAATAAAAATATATTTAAAAAAACACACAACTATATCGAGATTAGAAAGGCAAGGACTGTCCCAGGCCGGGGAAGAGGAGAAAAAATGAGAACCCCCAGCCATCGGATGAGAAGGTGAAGTTGCAGAACCATTCTGCAGAGCACCCTGGCCGAACAAGTATTTGGTGAGGCAACTCGAAGCGGCAGGTATGAACCCAGAGAGAGGGTTCCTGGGAAGACCACCTGTGCCCTATCTCTCCCGCAGACAAGCAGACAGAGCCATGCTGTGTGTGAACGCCGAGGGTGGCCACCCTGCATGCAGCTTCCCTTCCCTCATTGCCAGGAGAATCCCGATCCATGGACCCCCTTCCGCAAACAGTTAGGGAGGGAAGCGGGCCCCGTGGAGCTCTGGGGCTGGAACAGATCGGCTCAGAAATGGCCATGTGGCCACTGACACTCACAGCCAGGCCTCTCAACAGATTTGGGGGAAGTTTCTCCTTACTCTGCCGGAAGAGCTTCAGGAACTGGTTCTATTTCTCCTCGTCCTTGGATGTGAGCTGCAGCTGAGATGATGCCCCGGCCCTGAAGAGGCTAAAGCAAAAGCACCCCAGGAATCAGAGTTGGGACTTAGACCAGGTCAACATGAAAGTCCACCCATCCTCTGAGCTTTTGGTTGGGCGACCCCCAAAATGACTGAAGTCGGTTTTCCTTGGATTTTCTTACTTGCAGCTCAAGGCCTCCTGACCAGTAGAAACGGTTTGAGAGCTGTAGGGATTTGAGAGGTGAGGGAATCTACAGCTTACTTCCAACTGGAGATTGGAAGGTAACAAGCCTTAGAGAACCCCTCTCCCCCCTCCCCAACCTGATAAGAGAGATATAGAAGCGAAATGGCTGAGGCTGCATCTATTCCTAAGAGTTCCCTGCATCCCCTGCCCTCATGGGATACAAAGGTCTCAGTCAGTTCCCTAGAAGCAGAGATTAAGAGGAGATTCTTGTGGAAGTCATTTATCCAGGGTGTGCCCTAGGAGATCCCCCAAAGAAAATGAAGAAAGCAAGACAGGCTAGAGGTAGGAGCCAAGCCAGGAGGCGGTCCTAGCTGGAGTCTAGCTTCATCCCAGCCCCACAGGGAGCGCTGAGGCATGGCATGTACCACAGAGTGGTTCTACCTGCAGGGTAATAAGAATGAACAGTCTCTGCTCCTGGTTCCTGGCACAGAGCTCCTACCACCCTTGGAATCTGCAGAGTGATGAATGTCTTTGGGATATTAATGTGATGACTGGGCATTGGGGGCCCCTAGATTGCTTTGGAGGTGTGCAGGTGGCCATGAAGTCTAAACCGGGATGAGAGGGTCAGAACTTGCACTACCCCCAGACCTCTGAGAGGGGGGAGACGCTGGAGATCAGTTCGGTCACCAATGGCCAGGGATTTAAGCCATCAGGCCCGGGTGATGAAACCTCCAGAAAACCCCCTAAACGAAGAGGTGGGGAGCTTTCCGGCTGGCGAACACCTGGAGATCCTGGGAGGGTGGTGCCCCAGAGAGGGCAGGGAGCCCCTTTCCTGGCCCTGGGTATTTGTTCCCTTCAGCTAGGCCTGAATTGTATCCTTTAAAATAAACCAGTATTGTAAGCAGTCATTCTAGCAGCCAACACAAGACGAACACAGCAGTCGTTCGGAAGAAGACTGTAGGCCCGAGAGGGACAAGGACATCACGGCAGATGCCAGTGTGGCAGAATGTCCATGTGCACTTGTCACATCAGGAGACTGTCGTCCTCCCGGGGAGACCAGTGTGGACAATGACAGGAACCAGATGGTTCCCCGCCACCACCATGGCCTGGACTCCCCAGAGGGTGGCCCCAGGCACAACGGGGAAGAGGAAAAGCCCTGAACTGGCTAAAATCGAGCTCCTCGCCACCAGGCGGAGTGGGGCTCTGGGACAGACATGGGAACCGGTTAAGGAGAAAATTACATCGGCCTGCCTGGTCTCGGCTTTGCAGTCCCCCGTGTGTGCTCCTACTAAGACATAAAAGAATGCCATTAACAGGGAAACACGATTAGCAAGTTCATTAATCATGGTCATTTTCACACTCCCATGATCAACTACAATCCCGGTGGTGGAGACGGAGGCCTCCCGACTTAATTAGAGTGTTTTCTCAATTTAACAGTTCATCCCCTACCCTGGGCCTGCCCCAGCTTTCAGCGAAAGATAAAGTGCTTGAACTTCACAAGTGCTTTTTGTAGGGGTTCCCCCTGACTTGGGCAAAGGGCCATGTTGGGTGTTACCAGGACAATCATTCATGGCTGGGTGAACAGGTCCACTTTCCACAACGTTGCTAATGACTCGGCCCTGTCTATGCGCCCTGAGCTGATGGAGGGCATTGGTGATTCCCAGTGCCTCACAGGTCGGCTGGGTGGCCCCAGAAAACGATTCCCCTTAACCCCAATTCTCTCATTTGTACAGTGGGGGTCATAAAAGAATCTTCTTCAAACACTTAAATGACACCATGACATAAAACGTGTTGGAAAGGGCCTGGCATGTAGCACTCAATTAAGATTAGGTATGAGTATATTAACACGTCATTGAACTGGAGACCTTTTGGTGCATGGGACAAGGTTACACCAACTGAGCCACAGTGGCCAGGGGAAAGGTTGCATCAAAACAGAAAAGTACACTTATTATCATTATATAGCTTGACGAATTTCCCTGAACAGAACACACTCCTCTAACCAGTACCCAGATTATAGAGGAAAACACTGCCAGGCCCCAAGAGCCCCTTCTCCTGCCCCTTCTGTCAGAAGTCTCCCCACAATGGCCAGTCTGACTTCCAATAGCACGGACTTCTGCCTGGTTTTGTATTTACATAAACAGACTCAGACCCTGCATGTGCTTCTGTGCCCAGCGTCATTCACATTGCACGCGGTTTTGGACTTTGGTTCATATTCATTCCTTTATATTGTTCCATTAAGTTGTGAACACAACTTAATATACTTCTCCATTCTTCGGTTTCATGGGCTTTCAAGAGGTTTCAAGGTCAAGGTGATTATGAATAAAGTTGCTAGAAATTCTTGCCTAAGTCTGTTAAGTTCAAACTTTTGTATTCTGAGATCGTTGTAAATCCACATACAGCGGTAGGAAATGATACAGAGACACCTGGTGTGCCTTTTACCCAGATTCCCTCAATGATAACATCTCGAAAAACCGTAGGACACTAACACCACCACGATACGGACGCTGACACCATCCACCATGGGTCTTGCTCAGATTTCCCCAGCTTTACATGTATGTATGCATGGGAATGTGTGTGTTGTGTTCTCTACATTTGTATCCTATGTGCAGGTTCAGGTACCTGCCGAGACACTGAACAGCTCCATCACCGATGGCCGTGGAGGAACACCAGGGCAACTTGAAGGTGAACGGCGTGTCGAGTGCAGTTTTGTGAGACACCCGAGCCAGAACCCCTCAGCTAAGCCACCCTGGGCTTCTGACCCTCAGAAACTGTGGGTGAGGTTTTCTTGTTTTAAGCTGCTAAGTACTGAGGTGATGTGTGATACAGAAATAGGCGATCATTACAGATATCTTGTATCAGACGCGTGTTAAAAATCTAGACCTCTGAGCCTCACTCCAGACCTAGAATCTGCCCCTTCTAAGTGCCCCCCGGCGATTCTGACGGGCACTGTGTATGTGAATCACTGCTCTTACCTTTGGTGCCATGCCTAATATATGGGCATACTCATGCCTGCTTCTGAGAGTTTTTGTTTGTTTTCTGTTTGATCTGTGGGTTAGGGATGGTATACTTAGAGCACAGCACAGGCCCTGTGGGGGTTCTGCCCAGGTCCCCTCACCGTTTCAATGCATGCCTGGTGGGGGAGGGGGGACTAAGAGTACCTGCTCCGCTTTATGGAGACCTTTTCCTTAAAGCTAAAGCTCATTTTGCTGCCCGACCCCCACAACCAACAACGCCTCCTTTGCCTCTCTGGTAGGGTGACTCAGAGCGGCAAGTCCTACTACTCCCAGAATCTCCAGCCGAACTAAGTTCCACTCACCTAGGCGGTGCCTTTTGGGGGAGAACACCACTTACTGGCTGTCTCCCCTTCTTCGGGTCAGGTCCCATTCCCCCCAAAGTTGTTGCCTTCACTGCCCCAATACACGACTTACCCCTCCATCCTGCCTCAGGGGCAAGCAAACTGAGACAAGTACCTCACACCGTGTTGGCACACTGTATCTGCTCAGATAACGCTTTTCACTCTACAGTGGTATCTCGAGATACGAGTGCCCTAACATACGAGATTTTTGAGATACGAGCCGTTGAGCGAGCGATTTTTGCTTTGAAATATGAGCAACATTTGAGATAGGAGTAATCTCAAGGATCAGCTGGCTGCATATGACCCACCAGTTTACCGAGACTTGAGCATCTCATAGTTTCCCACGCCTCAAGGTTACGGAACTAATTAAACTCGTATCTCGAGGTACCACTGTATTTTTTAAATCGCATGTCTGGTTCGTGAAGGACCCAAGAATACATAACGAGGCTAAGGACAAACTGTGAGAAAGCATCTGTAGAATGAACAACTCAAGGACACCTACCCAGGCTCTCAAATACACAAAATCGACTACAAACCAGCACCAACAACAACGGTTTCAAGAGGAAATACCAGAAATTGGTAATCAGGCAAACAGATGGCCGAGAAGTGCGTGAAGAGAAGTTCCAGATCAGTAGTGATCAGAGGAATTCAACCTCAAACAGGGAGTCCTCTTATCCCCACCAAGAGGGCAAAGGTTAGAAACGTGGGCAGGTGGGGGAGCGCTACACTGCTGGGGTGTGTGACCTGGATCCACTTTTCTGAACAAGTTTGCGGCAGCATTTAGCACAATTTAGAATGCATTGGCTCCGGCACGCAGCACACCCATCCCTGGGCACATAAATCTCATGGAAATGCTCACCAAGTAGCAGGTGGTTCGTCGCGGGGTTTTTGTGACGGGGAGTTGGAAGCAGGCTGGTGGTGTTCACTGGGGAAGTGGATCCGCAAACTGTGACCGTGCATGCTTCAGAGTTAGACACAGCACTCAGAGGCAAAGCAGACATCTACAGATCGACACGCAGAGTGAGAAAAGCGGGAACCAGGATGAGATTTAGGGCAACATTCCATTATGCAAATTAAAAACGAACCCAAGACAGCCCCGCATATTTTACAAGGCTATCTACATATCTAAGGACATGTATCAAATTCATCTGAAAGGGTGGCTGACGGGGAGGAGGGTGGGATAGAGAGTAAGCATCCAGAAGTCTAAAAAAAAAAAAAAACTGACTCAAATGAGAAGAGCAAATTTTAAAACATAACATGCTAACGTGGGAGAGTACCTTTGTGACCACGGAATAGGGAAAGGTTTCTTAACTAAGACATGCAAATTATAAACCTTAAAGGGAAAAGACGGCTAAATCTGCCAACATTATCACTTAAAACCTCTAATTCAATAATCACCATGTAAAAATGAAAAGATGAGCCGCAGCCTAGGAGAAGAGATTTGAAATGCATGTAACTGAAAATGGGTTGGTATTTTTTTTATCACTTGGTATCATGTATTGGTATTATTTGGAGAACCCCACATAATGGTTAATTTGTATTAAATATTCACAAATATTCCCTGCTGGTCTAGGCACTTCATTGGGATTGGATTCATTACAAAGCAGTAAGGGAAGTATGAATTGGCAAAGGATTTGTTGAAGGGTCAGCTGGCAAAGGACAGACAACTCAGGAGTTCCCCTGTCACACTGTCACAACACAGGACTTTTGTTCCCTCCTGGCCTGACATTCCCTCATTCTCCCCGAGACCTTGGGAGAGAATGGCACTTAATGAGAAAGAGCAATGCGTACCTTAGGGAACCGAAATCTCCACCCACTCTGACCCTCTGTCTCCTCTTTGGCAGGATGATAAAGACTTCGAGGTGTGGTTTAAAGTGCTCAGCACAGTATTCAATACGCAATAAATACCCAATAAATGGTAGCGATTCTGGTGATGTAAGATAATAGCTCACATGTAGTAAGGACACGGTCCTGAGCTCCCCCATCTCTCTCCATATATATTCTTTTTAAAAATATATATATATTTTATTGATTTTTTACAGAAAGGAAGGAAGAGGAATAGAGAGTTAGAAACATCGATGAGAGAGAAACATCGACCAGCCGCCTCCTGCACCCCTCCTACTGGGGATGTGCCCGCAACCAAAGTACATGCCCTTGACCAGAATCGAACCTGGGACCCCTCAGTCCACAGGCCGACGCTCTATCCACTGAGCCAAACCAGTTTCGGCCATATATATTCTTATTTACTTCCCCACCACAGTTTTCTTGGCCAGGTGCTGGTATGATTCCTGTTTCACAGATAAGGAATTTGAACGTTGGGGTGCTTAGGAGCCCATCCACGTCATGTAGTGGGATCTGAAGCCAGACTCACACCCTGAACCCCCACATGGCACCTTCTTCTGTGGGAAACGGGGAGGCTTCCTAAATCCACCTCCTCGCCCTCCCTTTCTCCTGAACGGGAACTCCAGAAATGTTGTCTCCTGAAGCCAAACGTGTTTCTGAATGAGTGCTTCTCAGACTTCGAGGGGCAAGTGAATAAGGGGGCGGTGAGGGGAGGGGAGGCCCTATTAAAATGCAGATTCTAACCCAGCAGAGGGGGCGAGAAAGCACACTTCTACCAAGCTGCCAGGTGGCCAGAGGCTACGGGTCCCCCCACCTCACTGTGGAAGTGGCCCTCATGGTCACTGACCCACTCATTCCACATCCAGTGGGCTCCTCCTGTTGCCATGGTGATCATAACGTTTGCGCTTGGAGAAAAAAGGGGAAGGTTCTACAAACTTGCAAACATGGCTCTGGTCTCACCCTCCACAGAGGCCGGAGTTCAGCACACCCGGCAACAGGCTAAATTCCGGCCGAGACTGTATTGTTTTGGGATACAAGATGGCTCAGCGTGGCACCGAGGAGGGCGACTCCTGTGGGCCCCGATCAGGTGGCAGCTGATGTGCAGGAGGAAGAAGGTGGCGGGAGAGAGTCACAGAATGTGCTCCTCAGCCCGTGCTCCTCCTGAGAGTCAGGCCCGGGTCCTGGCAGGAACCAGGAGGAATGTGGCCGAGGCCGGGAGCTGTCAGTGCTAACGGGCAGGCCTTCCTGGAGGAGATGGAGAGAGCCTGCCTGGAAGGCGGGCTGTTCTGGGGTTTGCAGGGCTTGCCTGGGGTCGGGGTCAGGGGTCACCAGGGTTGTAAACCCTCTCCACCCCCTTACCTGGCGGGAGGGGAGGCTCCTGGGAGGAGAGGCAGAGCTCAGGCTCCAGGCCCCAGGCCCCAGGCCAGGCAGGAGAAGGCGCAGTCCAACCAGCGGGGCGGCCTTCACTTCGTCCCCCTCCTCCCACCCCGCTCTGAGGCTGGCTCACCTGGCCCAGGTCCCCGAGACAGGGCCACGCACCAGCCTGGCCGCCCCCCTGCCACCTGCCAGCGTTTGTCTCCCGGATCAGAAGTCAGAGCTGGCTGGCCCGTCTGTTCAGTGGGCGGCGTGGCCGAGGCGGCCCAGGTCCCCCCGAAACCTGGCCGCCTCGTCCCCTCCCCGGACCCGGCTCCAAGGCAGGGCCACGCACGCAAGCGCACACACTCACCTGCCGGCGAGGGACTCGGGCCAGAGGCACCTGTTCGCCTCCCTCTGAGGGGAACATGCTCCTCTCTTGGCGCCAAAACAGTCCAGGCTACTGTGACCTCCTCGCCCTTCTGCATCGGAAGCACCAAGGAAGGGAATGTAACCTTCACTAAAGCATCTGACCTTGGACGAGGGGGCTTGAACGGTGCGGTCCACTCAGACGCCCCTCGCCCTCCGCATAGTCGCCGGTTTCACACCCGCAGGTTTCGCGTTGGCAGATTCAGTATTTTTCGCATCAGCATTGAAAACAGTATTTTCGAATTCCCAATCGCAGATTCCACATATAGAAAGGGCCAGCCACACAGTCAGAAGTTACGGGCGTGTGCCCAGTCGGCGTGGCTCCGTGCCTGAGCATGGACCTATGAACCAGAAGGTCACGGTTCAGGACCCACTGAGGGCATGTGCCTAGGTTGTGGGCTTGGTTCCCAGTGCGGGGTGTGCAAGAGGCAGCCGATCCATGATTCTCTCTCAGCACTGCTGTTTCTCCCTCTCTCCCTTCCTCTCTGAAATAAATTTTTAAAATATTTATATATATTTGAAAAGTTATAGGCGTGCCCAGCTGGGGTGGTTCAGTGGTTGAGCTTGGACCTACGAACTAGGAGGTAACAGGTTTGATTCCAGCCAGGGCACATGCCCGGGTTGTGGGCTCCATCCCCTTTAGGGGGCATGCAGGAGGCAGTTGATCAATGATTCTCTCGCATCATTGATGTTTCTATCTCTCCATCTCTCTTCCTCTCTGAAATCAGTAAAAATTTATATATTTAAAAAGTTTTAGCTGAGGTCTGTTTAGCTCAGGGGCTAGAGCGTCAGCCTGCAGACTGAAAGGTCCCAGGTTCGATTCCAGTCAAGGACATGTATCTTGGTTGCGAGCACATCCCCAGTAGGGAGCGTGCAGGAGGTGGCTGATCGATGTCTCTCTCTCTCATTAATGTTCCTAACTCTCTATCTCTCTCCTTTCCTCTCTGTAAAAATCAATAAAACATATATTTTTTAAAAGTTTCAGGCGGATTTTCAGCCCTGGTGTGAGAGGGGTTCACACCCCTCAGTCCCAGTGATTTGTTCAAGGGTCAGCTGTACACCCTAAATACAATAATGAAATACAAACAGGGCAAGTTCAAACACACTTTCCTTTTGGAAAGAAGTGAGGCAGATAAACCTCCAGAACCACACGTTATGTTGGCCTTTAGTTCACAGCCGATTTCATACTATCATACAATGTCACGCAGCAGCAGGGGTCGTCCTAGTCTCGCTGCCACAACCAGGAGTGTGACTGGACCAGGAAATGCCAGGAGCATCACCGGTTGGCCTCCGTGACACAGGGAATTCAAACCTGGCTAGCGGGCAGGCAGGGACCATACCCGGTCATCTTCACGTTCCTTTCAGTGCTCACTAAGACACGGCTCCCGTCTACCGGGGCTTTGGGACAGTGTGGAAATATCTGAAACCACAGGTGAGAAAGAGCAGAACCACCGTCCTGGGGTGTGAGCTGGTTTCGCCTGAGCCCATGAGCTGCCAGGGAAGGAGGCTGGTGTGGGCTGGAGAGCTGCAATCCCAGGGGCCAAGTGAGGCAGAAGCAGCGAGGCTCTGTGCCCATCCCCTGAGGGACAGAGCCTGCGACTTCAGGGCCAGACATGGTTTCATCTCCTGCCCAGATCAGGTAGGTTGATAAAGGCTGCCAGGATTTCAGCCCTGGCAAGGAGGCAGAGGCCACATGACTGATGAACCCCGAGGGCAGGAGAAAGGAAGGAACTGGCATCTGCCATCCCCAGGCCAGGGTCAGCCTACCAGGCCACCGGTCCGGAATCTGTGCCATTGCTCCGCATCATCATAATATGATTGAGTGTTTCCTGTGTCCGAGCGGAGGTCTAGGTGACTCACATTTACGGTTCATCCATTTAATTGTGCGCCAGGCCTGTAAAGAAGGCACATTATTATCTATTTCCCAAACGGGTCTCACTGACCCGAGTGGGTGACTCAGGTCACTTGTGGCAGACGTGGTCAGGGCCCCTCAACTGCGAACACCAGTTCCCAAGTGCCTGCACTCCAACCGCCAGCCCCTGGGTCACTCTGGGGGACCACTGCCCTCGGGCTGCCAGAGTCCACTTTGCCTACCACAGCAGCACCCGGGGTGCTTAAGAGTTTAGGTCTGTTGGGGAAACCCTTCGCCTGGGAATGTGGGGTACAGAGGTGTACATGGCCCACTCCCTTGTTCTCAGAGGGGCTCTCTGAGGTGTGGTCGAGGCTGACCCCAGAGCTCCGTGGAACTGAGCCAAGGGGGAGCCCTCCCTCTCTGGGACACGGTTCCACATCGCTCCCCGACCTGGCTCCCTTCCTGCGTGACCCCACTTCCCCGGTCTCTACCGGCTTTTCCGGGAGAACACTTGCCGGCAAAGGCCCCTCTGGGGGTCTGCTTCCGAAGAACCAGACTAGAACACCACTTGGCTGGAAGTGCCGGAGCCTGAATCCAAATTCAGATTCAACTAGTCCCTGTGTGAACTGCCTCAAAGAGAGCCACCCGCCAGAAAAGACGGTGACAACAACGTCACAGCAAACCGGCAAACAGAAAGACGGAAGACCTCCGCCGGCACTCTCGCCGATGCGGGGCGGTGAGCCACCCACACAGGCCCGGAGCCTCAGCCCTGGCCCAGGCCTCCTGCAGACGCCGGCGTGTCCTCCTCCGACCTCATGCCCCGAGCCATGATGTGGGGGCGGGACATCATTAGAGTTTGGAAGCTAGAAAGACTTCCCTGAGCCTGGTGACTTTTTTCCTCTCAAACCTTGCAAAGGCTGCGAGCTAATGGGCGAGTCTAAAGCTCTGTGTAGCCGAAACCGGTTTGGCTCAGTGGATATAGAGCAGCGGTTCTCAACCTGTGGGTCGCGACTCCTTTGGGGGTCAAACGACCCTTTCACAGGGGTCGCTTAAGACCATCGGAAAATGCAGATATTTATATCACGATGCATAACAGTAGTAAAATGTCATGATTGGGGGTCACCACCACATGAGGAGCTGTATGCAAGGGTTGCGGCCTTAGGAAGGTTGAGAACGACTGATATATAGAGCGTCGGCCTGCAGACTGAAGAGTCCCAGGTTCGATTCTGGTCCAGGGCATGTACCTTGGTTGCGGGCACATCCCCAGTGGGGGCCGTGCAGGAGGCAGCTGATCGATGTTTCTCCCTCATCCATGTTTCTAACTCTCTATCCCTCTCCCTTCCTCTCTGTGAAAAATCAATAAAAATATATTTTAAAGCTCTGTGTATTCCGTTGCTCCCTTTTCCGCAGCCGAAGGGAAGTGTGCATCTCTGATGTGTGAATTAACATCTCCCTGCTTCTCCCACCCACCGGGAGGAGGAAAGACACCGCCATGGCACTTGCAGTTCCTGCCGTCACCAAAGTGGCACCGAAGCGAAATGCCTCGAGTTGGGAGTGGGGAGGAGAGCTCTTGCCCTGTCTTGCCCTTTGGGGCAAACTGTCCTAGGATAGGGAGACAGAGTAGCATCCTTGTGACTATAGCCCGCTGCTCTCGCAGCTGAAGGTGCCTCTGGTCCAAGGAAAGGCTGTCCTTTCGGGGACTCCCAGGTCACACAGTTGGGGGGGGGGGGGGGGGGAAGGGGAGAGTAGGGAGAGCTTCCTGAGGACAGTGCCCTTGGAGACCCGTGATCCCAGGGAGGCACCTGGCCAGGCTGAGGCTGCATGGCCAAGCTGGAGGTGGGGGGAGGGGGCAGAGGAGAGGGAGGAGGGGGGAGGAGAGAGGGGAATCCCTGCACCCCCTTGCTGTTCTGGAAGCACAGCTGGATGGAGCTCCCTCTCTCGCCTTAGGAAAGCAGAGAACCAGCCAAGGACATGGCAGAAGGAGGCGGAGGACAGGGTGAACTGGAGGGGAGGGGCTGAGGACGATATGCAAATGTTTCCCTCAAAATCAAAGAATGTGAACGTGGCAGACTGCTGGCATGGATTGCATCCAGGAGTGGGTTAGGTTATTCTTTCACTTTTTCTGTGCTTCACACATCTGTAAAAGAATAGGAAAAAAAATGGAGTCAGGACTGCCCTCAAACACAGGAGTCACACCGATCCTCAATCTCGCGCACACCGGTTTCACAGAGGCCAGCAGCCCCTCCCTTCCCCATTCCCCTCCCGTCGATAACTAACTTTCTCGGTGAATAGAATCTATACAATTACGGCCCATAGTCTCAGTGCTTTTTAAGAATTCAATGAGTTTTCTTATCAATTTAATTATTTCGACACATTGTTCGAGTTAATTAACTCTCCTTAAGTTGATTTACTGTGAAAAAAAAAAAAGGTTTTTAAACCCAACAAAAAAAAAAAAAGGTTTTTAGAAGTCAGCAACACACAAATGCATGTTTATTACTGAAATTCCAGTTTCAAAAAATATTTATCTGTATTTCCCAATCACCCTACCAACCACTCCCCCAGACACCAATTTTTAAATATTCGTGTCTTCCCTTTTGATGACTGTTAAGTCCAGGTGAAGATATTCAATTTTTGCAAATGTGTATTCCTTCTCCCCTCCCCTTTGCGTTGCACCATAAGCATTTGATCGTATCGCTAAGGATTTTTTTCTACGTGTAACTTTAATGGCTCCTCAATGTGCATTTGAATGAGGGCATGCTACCCTTTCGCGTGCCCACCCCTCGCCAGCGTTTGGCAGAGCTGGCCATTTCGCCATTCCCGTGGAGCTGAGGCCAACAGCTCCGCGTGTGAATGAATCTTTGACCCCCGGCCGTGTTTACTGTCTCAGGGCGGTTTCCTGGAATTGGAGGGACCAGGCGAAAGGCTGTGTGCGAGGGCTCAGGTTCTGCACACCGGCTGCCAGGCTGCCTTCGAGAGAGAATGTAACAGTGTCATGTGGCCACCGGAGAGGACTTGCCTCCAGCCAGCGTGGCCAGAGTCTCGGGAACCTACCTCGTGGGTTGAATTTGCTTTTCTTCCTTCATCGGTGAACTTGAACATTTCCCCCTCCCCCTCCACTGGCTTGAGCACTTTCCTCTCTGCTTTTGATTGTTCGTGATCTTTGCCCATGTGGTCTCTAGAGTCCGAGCTGGGTCCTGAGCCACAGGTGTAAGCCCTTTATCTACTCAGGACTGCATCCCTTGGTTTTATCTTTGAAAAAAGTGTTTTGCCCCTTTTCCTTTTGCTTCTGCACCAGGTAAGTAGATTTCGCCTGTGATTCCTGGGATTTGCCCACCTCTCTAGATTTTTTTTTGGGGGGGGCAGTTTGCCCTATGACATCAGTTCTGTGAGGGGCCCAAGAAAAGCCAGCGATTTTCCATTTTCCTCCCACTTTTTTTTCTTGGTTAAGGATGGAAGTCATAACTTGCAAGCTCTTTACATGTCGGAGCTGAAACCCGAAGAGAGTTATTTTTTCAGGGGCTTTTGCATTCTGAATTCAATTTATCTCACGGGTGTAGGACTAGCCAACCATTAAAGACGCTGGATTTGTAATTAAAAAGTTTCCAAAAATACATCTCCGGGTCAGGATGATTGCCCTGGAGAAGGCTACCGAACATCGAGTGGTTTTGCTTCTTATATTTTTTGTTCGTGCTTTGCCTGAACGGTTTTCTAGATCGAGTCCTCTCTTTCCATTATCACAGATTTTCCTTTTTAGCTGAAATAAATTGCTCACTTGTCTGTCTAGTTATGTATTCCTTTACGACCTTGGTGTTGACACTGGCATGAGGGTTGTGGTTATTCCAGCCAAATAAACACCCTGGTGAAGTCCAAGGCCACATTCCCCTCCTAGGTTGGCATGTTTTCTTATTCCTCCAGTGGAGCCTTAATTCGCTTTCTCTTCCTCTATATCCTCTATGACTTTGCTTTTGGAACTGTAAACGTGTGCAGACAGAAAGGAGGGAGTGGATTTCCACCAGCGTCGGTTAAAAAGGAGGTCAGCAGGACAACCCTTCATGGCCGTCCTGCTTGGCCAGATTCAAGTGCTGACTTCCGAGCTGTGGCTGAGTGAAGGGGCAGGAAACTGGAGCCAGAACTTAAACATGGCGCTGGGGGCCCCTGAGGTCAGGATGTCCTCATTGGGAGTACCTGTCTTCCTCTTCTGGGCTGGAGCACTGTCAGGCAAAAAGGCCAGGAGCAGCTGAAACCGGTTTGGCTCAGTGGATAGAGCATCAGCCTGGGGACTGAAAGGTCCCAGGTTCGATTCCGGTCAGGGGCATGTACCTTGGTTGCGAGCACATCCCACCATTGGGGGGTGTGCAGAAGGCAGCTGATTGGTGTTTCTCTCTCATCGATGTTTCTAACTCTCTGTCCTTCTCCCTTCCTCTCTGTAAAAAATCAATAAAATATATATTTTAAAAAAATTTTTTTTTTTTAAAAAAAGGTCAGGAGCAGGGGGCGGCCTTCAGACACCCACGGGGCCTCGGGTCACTGCAAGAGATGGGAAATTGGCTTGAGTCTTATTTCTGTGCAAGCGGTGTGAATGCTACTAGTGCATAGTGGGTCTCCAGCTCCACAGCCACAATTGGGATTTTATTATTTTTTTAATTGTTTAAAAATATTTTTTATTGATTTTTTACAGAGAGGAAGGGAGAAGGATAGAGAGCCAGAAACATCGATGAGAGAGAGACATCAATCAGCTGACTCCTGCACGCCCCCTACTGGGGATGTGCTTGCAACCAAGGTACATGCCCCTTGACCGGAATCGAACCTGGTACCTCTCAGTTCGCAGGCCGATGCTCTATCCACTGAGCCAAACCGGTTTCGGCCACAATCGGGATTTTAGAAGCTGCTGTTGGTGCCAGAACCCGGCCTGGGTGTCTGCTGAGCAGGCTGGACCCGCACCAAGCAGTGGCCTCCTGGTCTCCCACCAGGCCCTGCCTTGCTCTCACTGACATCTCTGTCTGGCTCCTAAGCCATTTCTCCAGCCTGGTCTGGTCAGCTCCCAATTCCTGAGCATGGCACCCTGCCCTGGCATTTGCCGGGCAAACTAACCTGTCTAGAGCCGAATTCCTCACATTCATCTTTGCCAACAGCCCGGAGCTGGTCTGACACGTGCTCGCCACCTTCCTTCCTCGGTCCCGGTCAGATCTGCTCGGAGCAGCTGCAGCCTCTCCCCTGCCCTTTGCCCCACTCCCCCGCCGCTGCCGGAGCAGACGGTGCCGAGAGCAGCCAAAGGTGAACTGGGTGCACCGCACCGCTGTGTGCCAGCTGCCCTGGCAAGCCGGGAAGGGAGTTCCAAGAAAGTGAGGCTTAGAACTTTCCCGGTCCGTGCTGAATGTGGGGTTCTGTCTCCCGGGGCTTTCCTTCTGTAACCTGACCCAGCCACACCCCGCTTCCACGGTGGAGCAGAGCCGGACAAGCCCCTGGAAGCAGGGTGGCCAAAGTCCCTGAGACCCGGTCACCAGCTGAGTCTGTGCCCTCCTCCTCCTCTAAGAAGCAGGGTACCATGTGATCCTGCTCCCTCCTGACAACCGCTGAGAACCTGATGTTCTTGGGATGGCACTACCTTTGCCCAGGTAAGCGGCCCTTCCACTTCCCTCTCCAAGCCTTTCACAATCTGCCGCCCGCTCCACCCTGCAGCGTGCTGCCAGGCCCCAGCTTTAGCCGTTCTCAGGGAAGGGCCGTCAGATGGTAAGCTTCGTTTCTTTCTCTCTCACCCCCAGGACTGTCACTGTGGTCGCGCGGCCTGCACACTGCACGACTCCCCGGGATGCCATTTACACAGACTGGGGTGACATGCCAATTACACAGATTGGGGTGACTGGGGCAAGGCCCCACTAACCCTTCACCCTTCTTGTCTCATCCTGAGCCTTCCTGTCCATCCATGTCATGTGATTCCAAATCAGGGTTTGGCCAACTCCGGCCCGCAGACCTGCCTCGTGGTTTTTCCCTTCTGTAACCTGATCCAGCCACACCCGTTCATTCACATATTGTCCGTGGCCACTTTTGCACCAAAAGGGCAGAGTTGAGTAATTCCAGCAGAGACTGTGTGGCCCTCAACATTAAAAAAAAAATGACTCTCTGGCCCTTGGCAGACAACCTGTGCCAGCCTGGCTGGAGTGGCAGGTGCTCAGCATCTTCCTTCTTTCACTCAGTTGCTCCCAAGGCCCCGCTGTGGCCCCTGGCGGAGCCCCCCCTTCCCCCCACCCCAGTGAGGGCTTCCCCACCCTGGGACTCTCGGGAAGCCACACACTGAGCTTCGTCCATAGACTCTGCTCTCATCTTGCTGCTCATTGAAGTTCTCACGCTGCTGTCTCCTCCTGGGGCTGGTGGTGGTACCTCCCACCTGGGTGTTAAGAGGATCAGATGATCTGTGAGGCCTCTGCCTGGTTAGTAAGGCCAAGACACTGAGGTCTGAGAAGTGACTTCTCACCTCGGCTGAGGGGGGCGGTGAGATGGGTCATGGAAACTCACGTGGCATGCAGCCGTCTCACTCAGTGCTAATTGGCTTAGTTTCCTTTCCTTGTCTTACTCCCTCTCCCCACTGACCCCAACTTACCATCACAACTTGTGTGAGAACGTGGCCAGGGACCCTACATCTCCCCACTTTCTACCACATGGCAGGCTAACACCACACTGTTATTGATAATATTTGGCAAAACGATGCAGAAGGAAGACTCAGTGGAAAGAACTCTAAAGGGAATGAGACGATCTGGGTTCCCATGTCCTGGTTGACCCCTTCTTAGCTGTGTGATCTTGGGCAAGTCACCTAACTTCTCTCGTCTTCATTTTCTTTGTAGCACAGAGATGGTTTTTGGAGATACCTTTCAAATGTGTGTGGTCTCACCCCTTCCCACCCTCCCTCTATACACGCCCACGTTTGTATGTGGCCCTGAGGATGAACTCCGAAGTCTTATGGGGTACACAGCAGGTAGGAAGGATGACCTAAGGGGTTCGTGGCCCATTTGGTAAAAGGGCTGTGCTTTCTCTGTCTTCATCCGCAGGACACCATCTTCCTCCGGGTATCCGAGTGACCTTTCCATTCCTCAAACCCACTGGGTTCCCAACTCTATATGCTCTGCCAACCTCACCTCCAGGTTGTGCATCGCTCGCTGGGGTCGTGCATCCTTTAAACTCATCACCATCAGGGAGGGCACCTACTGTTTTTCCCAAGTGGGTCTCTCGGGAGCTCTGTTCCGGGCCATTATGGTGAGTAGCCATGAAAATTTGAAAAAGGGCCCTGAGTGGTTTGGCTCAGTGGATGGAGCGTTGGCCTGTGGACTCAAGGGTGCTAGGTTCGATTCCGGTCAAGGGCATGTACCTTGATTGTGGGCACATCCCCAGTGGGGAGTATACAGGAGGCGGCTGATTGATGTTTCTCTCTCATAGATGTTTCTATCTCTTTCCCTTCCTCTCTGTAAAAAAATCAATAAAATATATTTAAAAAACAACAACACTTGGGCCGAAACCGGTTTGGCTCAGTGGATGGAGCGTCGGCCTGTGGACTGAAGGGTCCAGGATTTGATTCTGGTCAAGGGCATGTATCCTGGTTGCGGGCACATTCCCAGTAGGAGGCGTGTCTCTCTCTCATTGATGTTTCTAGCTCTCTATCCCTCTCCCTTCTTCTCTGTAAAAATTCAATAAAATATATTAAAAAACAACAACAAAAAACACTTGAAAAGGCGATTTGTAAATGAACCAGCTTATTCTTTGCTGCTTCTGGCCACCTGGTCTCTCCCCCTGCCAGCAGGTTAGTTCGGAGCCACCCTGCAGGTTAAACACTGCCATTGGGAAGTGCCCCGAGAATGGCAGCTGCTTGAATGCCCAGGGAGAGTTGCCGCAACTTCCTCTGTCCAGGGCTACGTGTGCAAGGCGTGGTGGTGTCCACTTGGGGTGCTCAGGCCTCATTCCTCTTCCTTGGTGCTCAGCTGTGTCTTTGACAGTAGAGGTTGCTCAATAAGCATGTGTGTGTGTGTGTGTGTGTGTGTGACACCTGCTTACTCATACTTAATGGCTGGCAGCTGTCCCCACAGGACAAAGATTAATGGAGGATGAGGAAAATGTCAGAGAGTCAGTTCACAGGTCACAGGACCGTGCTTCTCAGAATTCCAGATCCCACTTCCTCAGTCTCAGTGTAGTAAATAACCGCCTTATTAGTATCAGCTGATTGTTATTAAATTCCTTCCTTATCAGCATCGGAGAGTGGAGATAGGGGGACATATATCCGGAACATCACGTTTTAGGAATTTTTATGGGTCAGTTTTAGGGACTCATGAATAATTTCCACCAGCAACACACACACATTTAAAAGCCTTCCTCCCTCAAGATTTTTTTTGCTGATTTCCTAATAAAACACCACTATCCTACCGCGGTGCTATTGGTTCTGGGTAATGCAGAATATTGCGGTGCTTTCCTATCTGAAGTTGTCGGAACCTTCCTGATTAATGAGACTTGGGCATCTCTCAAGAATTTAACCATTTAGCTTAGTCAGGATTGACAGCAAGAGGACGATTAGATTACAATGAACCGGCATGGCTCCACTGTATGAGAAATGCAATTCCAGGGAGGGCAGAGGCCTCAGGCATCAGGAACCAACACAATGAATGTTGCAAGCTTCTGGGGCCGCTGGTGGGCAGGGCAAAGGCCTGGGAGGCCAGCAAAAGCGAAAGATAGAAGGGCTGACACAGAACCAGCTTTGCAGGCAAACAGACAGGCTTTCCAAACAAGGTGCCGACTGCATACCAGGTATGGTTTTCATCTCAGCTACACTGGGGGGCTCGTTCTCTAAAAGCAATGCAAATAAAATACCACAGCGGATATCCTGCATTGGCTAATTCCCATCTAAATTTCTGCAGGGACGTGAAATATCCAGAGATTGCCACATGTGGCCACAGCTGGCTGGTGGCAAGTCAAGTCAAAGTACAGAAATCAGACGCAAGCGTGTCTTTGAGCAAGACAAGCCTCTTCCTAGACAAGTCTCGAGCCTGCACACAAAGAACACGGGAAAACACTGATCTTAAAAGTCTGGCCCAGGGGCTCCATTTCCAGAAAAGCTGAGGACCGATCCATCCACTGGTAACAATCACAAAAGGGACACTGTCAAGAAACAACCATCTGAAGGCGCGCTAGAGAACGAACAAAAGCAGTTGACTCAGGAAGGCACTTGACCGGGGATAGAAGCACAGCATTTTCAAAGCTCTTAGCTTGGAGAGGGCCACCAGGTAGGAAGGGAAGACCAGCAGTCTTGGGGCCAACACAGCTATTGCAAAATGAGGGTGAGTGCTGGAAAGGAGAGAGCCAGGGAGGAGAGCCTCTAAGTCTAGGTAGAATTTCTGCCCACATTTCTGACTGTCCGTATGGGGCAGACCCTAGTTGAGGATAAGAAAACCGAAACGAGATTCCTGCTGCCACCAAGAAACAGTATTTGTAACTCGAGTTCAACCAAAGTAACTAATAAACCAAGCAAATAATTGACGTCCGAGGTCAGACGCACTGGGCAGGGAATGCAGGTTCCCAGGCTCTGCCAGCCCACAGACGGACAGCATGTAGTGCCTTGACTGTGGTTGTGACAGGCGGCCTCAATGACTCAGGGAACGAGGGTCCGAGGCCCGCTGCTCTGATTGTTGGCACGGTCCCCATCTCACGTTCACATTTTGCTGAAACAGGCTGCGCTTCAGTGCGCAGGGCTGTCTGGCTGCCTGCGTCTGTGGTGCTGCCACGGGAGGCTGCGAGGTCATGCAGAGGCACAGTGATTCACTCAAGATCATCGCTGAAAACTGCCTGCTCCTGGAGGAGGCCGCAGGGAGAACCGACAGCCGCCTGCCAGCCATCTCCTGCAGGCTGGCACAGGGCCTCCCTCTGCCATCTTACTCTGACCATGGTGCCCCGCCCCTCCCTTGGGAAGCAGCATTGTCAAGTCTTGAATAGGTAAGACGTTCAAGATCTGCCAGGCCCCTGGCAAGTCTGAATTAGATGTCTCAGCCTTCACATCTGGCAGCCAAGGGACCCCTCTCAAAATGAACGTGATGTTTAATAAGGGATCAGCAGGCTTGGGTATTCGGAGTGTTCCTTTTTCAGGAATGCTGATACTGATCACAGCCGTTGTCAACTTGAGCCAGGCAAGAAAACATTTTCCGTCAACTTTTCACCTAATACTTTCAGCAGACTCGATCCATTATTTCACTACAAGTGACACCATGGTGTTTTCTTAACCCTATCGTTTCTCTGAAACTTAGCTGATTCCTGAGTGAGGAGCTTTCCCTAATCAGGTTGACCTGACACACAAAAAAGTCAGAGTAACTGTCTCAATCTTCCAGTTAGAATTCTCAAAATAATGGATTGGTGGGTGCTCTAGCAACTTCCAAGGGTGACTTTTTTTTTTAAACTATAATTATGACACCATAGATTATTATGCATTTCTGCTTCAGCCCAGTGTTCTTTTTGTTCAAACTATGCCATGTTTGGTAGGTAAGAGTTCCTTCCAGTTGGCCCCTGGGTCCTTTGACATGACCTTCCTCTTGCTTCCCTGCTTTCTGCCACAAGATGGTCCAGCCTCAAGTTGTCCTTTCCCTGCTCCGTCCAGTGGGAGAGGTTGGGTGCTAGAGTGGCCTTACTGCCGGGTTTGATTAATTCTAAGCCTTATCAATGGACAAAGCTATGCCATTATGTGTCTTTCAGAAAGAGAAAAATAGATCACAGTATTTCACTGGTATTTCTAATTGAAATATACAACTATAGGATTTTTATTTGACTTTAATGTTCTATTTTCTCTTGTGCTAAAAATCTTGGCTCTGAATTCCATGGACATAATATTTGCTTTATCATATATAAACAGAGTTTCAAATGACACCACCAATATCATTGCTAAAAACAATCGCCTCTCCTGGCAATTTTTTTTTTTCTAATATCTTTAGACAGAGGGGAAAAATCTTTTGTTATATTGAATCTAATGTGCCCTTCAAATATGAACATAAGTATAGAAGATATGTATGTGAAGACATTTCAAAAGTGTTTTCTAGGTAATTTTAAAACCAATTTTCTAGAAACTTTTTAAAAAAATTAGTTTCAGAAGAAAACAGAAATTATCCGAAGGGATGTGTGAACAGGGGGCCACGAGTGGAGGGCACAGCACTGCAGAGCAGCCTTCCCTCAGAATGCCTACGTTCTGAACACTCACTGGGTCCCTGGCCCTCTAGTAACCGGTGCTAAATACACCGGGCCACCATTGAAAACTCAAGATCATGCACAGCGGTTGTCTTGTTGTGACGATCACAGTAAAATTCATTCTGTAAAATAACATTGGAGTACATTGTGCATAAACTAGCACAATGTGATTGGTTTAAAAAAACATTTAGCAACCACTGTATGTTCAGGAATTTGAGGACTGTTGATTTTCTCTGCTAGCTCAATCTTCATAAAATTACATCTGCTAAAGCCCGAGGTAAAAATTAACTTTTAAAAAGGTTTATGACAACATTTTTCAAATAAAGCAAAATCAGTCAGTAGGAAAATAAGTTCCACTTATTGACAACTGGGTACATCTTTTTCCTAAACCACTTGGCCCATTTGTGGCTGAAACCCCATTTACTAAGTGAACCTAGAAACTGTCCCCCATCTTTCTCTTCCTCCCCTGCCCAGGGGACTGCCACCAGGCTTACTACATAGAAACCTGTCATGTGTCCATCAAAGAATAATTAGGAGAGTCTGTCAAACAAAACTATCACTCAAATTATTTGTCTCACATATGCTTGAATCTGGCCATCTAAACTATCAATGAGAAAGTAAAGGCTATTTTGGTTCTAACGGTAGAGAAATCGGACATGTCTTGGCTCTTACCTTTGGCACTAACCTACTTAATCTGACAAGTGAGACAAATTCACTGGGAGCCTATCCGTTTGCTTCAGTGTAATCTGTATATAGTCCTATTCTTTTGTAGGGAAAATAATATTGAAAACATTCAGTATTTTTGGCAGTTAACAAGTGATACAGCCTTACATCTAACAACCAGAAATTTCCTCATTAACCATTTAGAAAATGCAACAGTCAAAACCATGAAACCATTATTTGCTCTAGGTTACTGTTTTTATTTCCATAACCACCTTTCTGCTAGACAAGCACATTAGCAAAACCTGAGTCACAAATGCCGTGTTCGTGACAATCTTGTTCTGTTTTCTTCTTCGTAGAGTCTTCTCAGCAGCCAGTTACCACATGGAGCTTTTTCACAGTTTCAGAGATTCTCCTCATTTTAAAACAGCAAAAAAGTACTACATTTGATGGCAGTTGTTGTTAAATAGTTCAATCAACCTTACAGAATTTTAGTATAAATTCAAGCATGTAAATTAACACAAAACTTAAAAAAACAACAACGACACACCAAACAAACCCAAGTGCTAGCTCATCTCTGGTGCCATGAGATGGAACAGCACTATCTATTTTTATATTTAGTGGTAAAAGTATAATCCAGTTTTAGCACCGATCTACAAGGTTACATGTCAATGAAAAAATACGATTTGGCTTACTGGAAGGAAACAGTCCTACTCTCCCTCAGTGAGGAAATCTGTTCATTTGCTGCATCCTGGCTCACAGAAAAGACTAATAGTATGTGAGGAAGAAGGAGAGCCTTTGTTAAGGCTTTTGGTACTTGGATCACCTATTACTGTTGTGTTTTGCTGGAAGTGGAGAATTGCATCACACGTAGGCGATCCCCAGGAGTTACACTGTTGTAGATATGTCAGGCTGGATCACATTTAAAATGCTGACCATGGCTTTGGAGCCTTAGAGTACAGAGGAAAATCAGAAAAATTAATGCTAGTGATCAATTCCTATTTTTTACCCAAAATGCTATCTCATCACTCCAATTCGAAAGTGAAGTATTCTAAAAAGGTGACACATTTTTAGATAAAAACACAATGAATTTTGATGCATTATATATCAGTCATTAGACATGGCAAATACAAGCAAAGAAAATAAAGTGCACCTTTACAGTATATAAAACATAAATACAGAAATCACTTTTTAAAATAGGCAATATAGATTGAAATATAAAAAGTGCTTGACATAGCAAAGTTAGACAGAAATGAAAAAAATTTTCAGTTGAAAAAAACTACCATTTCTCAGTACAGCAGAGCGACAAACAACCTTTTATTAAAGCTATTAGATTCGGAGGCTCTTGTATACTTTGGCTTTGGGAAGGAGAAAGAAAGGCACTCTTCTAGAAGGCACTAACTGGTTTAAGTGTGCAAGCAGCTTCACAGAGAAAACAGGTGCAAAGTACAGTCAGGAAGACTGCCTGGTTCTGTGGTGTTCCTTACTCTTCACCGTGGACTGACTGATGCTGAGGAGCTGTATCAGTCAGCAGGCTTCCCCCACCACCCCGGGGCTCAGTCCACAGTGTCGCAGATCTCCTTCACCTTGTGGTTGAAATCGTCAGGTTGATCTGCATACACATAATGCCCTGCTCCCAGGATGGCCTGGGAAAGGAAAGCAGGTGGTCAGTGAGGGAAGGATTTACTAAAGCAATGAATAAGCAAACACACTTATCAATGAAAGCGAGAACAGCTATATGTAAATAAAACACAGGCCTTGATGCCCCATGTAGGGCGTGCAGAAAGTAGCTGATCAATGATGCTCTCTCATCATTGATATTTCTCTCCCTCCCTCTCCCTTCCTCTCTGAAGTCAATTAAAAACATAAAAAAGAATAATACTCTGGTTTCTCTTCAGAGCTCATAATGACAACATGAGTGTGACTGTCCATAGTTGTAGGTGGAGAGGGGGCAGGGGAAATGGTACTAACCCTGAAGGGATCTAGGGACCCTATGACACTCTCCCTCTCCCCGGTCTCCCCAATTCCCAGTACCCGCCCGTTGCATTGTGTGTGTTTGTGTGTGTGTGTGTGTATGTGTGTGTGTGTGTGTCTGTGTGTGTGTACCATGACCTCTGGTACACCCTCTGCACAGTGCTGCCCCTCACTGTCTGTTATTCTATGATATTTATTTTACAAAAGCACTAAACTGTAATAAAGTGAACAACTTGCTTTTTATGAAACAAATAAATAAATAAGCAACACTTTTCTGAGGCAACTACCTACTATATAGGCTGGGGGAAAAGTAGGTTTACAGTTAGTTATTCATATGGAAAATAATACAATTAATAAGTAACAATGAAGAATCAACTCTGTTTCATATACTCACAACTGTAAACCTACTTTTGCCTCACCCTGGATATTTCTATCAAATAAAGAATCTGAGAGAATAAAGAGAAAACCAATCTATTGAGCTTCACTAAAATTGTAACAAGCAAAAAAATAAACCATTCCAAACTGACCACTAAGACAGGGCCAGCAGATAAACGGAACCAAGTGAGAATGTGCTGCTTGTGAGGTGGGACTTGGCCAGGTGCTACTGGACCTGCCCCTCTTCTGGTCTCCCCCACTCAGAAACACTGTGGCTCTAAGGACAGGCAAAGCCCTTAAGAAAGGCAATTCACCGCCTAGACATGAAGATAGTGTGGGTCCAATCCTACCCGCATCACAAGTGATCCCAGATCTCAGACCGAGGCTGCAGAGCTCTGATATGAAAGCACAGGTGGCCTGAAATCTCACTGAAGGCAAAGATTAGAACAGATCTCACCTAACTGAAAACCCCCAATAAGCCACCCACTTACTATTGTCTTCACGTATGAATGTGGTCGCAAGGACTGGATGCTGGTGCCAGAATTGCCGTCTATACAGGACCGGGCACCATAGATCACCGAGATTGGAATGTCAGGGTCCATTTTGCCGATTCGCTGGAGCATTGGCCTTTTTGCCCATCCATAAGGAATAGTCATGTTTCTGAATGCTGTCTCGCCACTAAGAAAAGGAAGAAAATCACACGGATGACTTCTGGGGAGAAACATGTATCAAAACATACTCACATTAAGCTTCTTCCCCACTTAACAAAAAACCTCAGCTTAAACAGAAATCAGTTTAGTAAAAACTGTAAGGAACAGCCCCACAAAAGATTTATACCTCTGTATACACCCTGCACAAGATAAGTGCTTTATTGGATAAACATGGATGTCCAAACTCTAGTTAATTAAATAAAGCCAAATCAAAACTTGCAGCCCTAACTCCAAGTTATTAAATGATTAAAATTTCTATGAGAATAGTTAAAATGGATTTTTTTCATTCTAACTTATTTCAAATATAGAAGATAGCTTTTCCACAGGTTAATAGTGCCAGCTTTTTATAGGCAATGGCAAAGCCTATACCAAGATAAGAAGAAATTAAAATTAAGCACTTTTTGTGCATTGTTTATTTTTAACATTGACATCTTAAAACCATTTTGGCTGAGAGAGAATGTGCCTCTAGGAACTAGCTGTTTCTTAGAAGTAGCAAAGGACTCCACAGGGAACATGCCTTTGATATGCAAATGAAGCAGTGCAGAATCCTGCCTCTTCTGTTGGCCCAGACATTCTAGGAGGCAATGTTCAGAGGACCAGGACCTTACTCATCCCAGGACCAGGTAGCAGGCAACTGGAGACTACCCCCATGCTTTGAGCTAAATTACTCCACTGGCCAGTCCCAAATGCTACCCTGCCTGCTGTGTGCCTTTTCGGAAGACCCCATAAAGGCTCTGACCTACTTTCCCTTTGCTCCAGTCTTCTGTCCCAAACCTGGCCTTTCGGTGATCTCCTGAAACCTGTGAATATAATGAACTGTTTTCCTGAGTCTTTCCTGCTTCTTTCCTTGCAGTTATGGCTACACAACACTTTGCAAACTCCCAGGATAGATCCATTTTGCTGTCATTTCTGCTTCTCCTACAGTACTAGGTATAATTTTGAATTGCCTTTTATGAAGACTTTAATAAGAAAGACTACACAGGCACAAGTAATCAAGAAATGTTAAGTGAAAAGTAAAACACTAAGACCGTGTAGGAAAACACATGATGTATTTGGGAAAGACCACTGAAAACTATAGGAATAAGTCAATGAAGTGTGTAGACCTAATCTACCAGATCCTATTGTCTGAGTCACCAAACAATCTCTTGAGGACCCCAAACCTCTCCAGCCTCCCCTAAACCTACTTTATTAAAGAGTGAGGCCACAGCCACACCTCCATAGCTTCCATAGCCTCAGTCTTTAATGAAGTAGGTATACACATTCGCTGCCAAAAGTGAGGGAGGAAAAAAAGTGAGGGAGAGTGTCTCTGCATCTAGCCTCTCAGCCTCTCACACACAAGTCCCCATCTTAGATGGGATGAGGTACCACTTCTCTGTTTTAAAGTGTGGGCCACGGCCCAGCTACATTAGAAGCACCTGTTAAAGAGGCAGCCCAGAACTGCTAAGCCTGACTCTTGGAAACAGGGCTCAGGAATAACATTTTTGACAAGCTCCAAGAATTCTGGTACACACGGAAGCATGAGAACTGGAGCGCTCACCTTCATACTCCCTTCTTGATCCTCAACCTACCAACTCTTCCTAACTCCCCACCATCTTCGGGTTCTGTTTTCTCCCCTGGTTCCTCGCACTAATATCCATATTTTTTAGGTCTTTTATATATATACATATATGAAACACCTGTTTGGCGTTCTTGCTCCCTTTACCTACTGTACTCCCTCACTCTCTCTCTCTTTGCAATTACTGTCAAAATACACGCAGGATCTCTCTTTCCCTGCCCTCACCCTTTCCGTACTCCTCACCCACTGCAAACATTAAGAGCTGCTTAGTAACAAGAGGTGCAATCATCAAATGAACTTAAAAAATGCTGCGTAGCATCTCCCTGAACTTGGGAGATTTATTACTCTTAGCAGAGTAAAAGGTCCTAAGATCCATCAGACAGAAAACGATTCAGATTACTTAATCCAGCCCTCTTTGTTGGGGGCGGAACATTCCTATTCAGTTTGGGAATGCGGTTTTATATGAAGTCTTCTAATCTCTCAACTCTGACGATCTCTTAGAGATGCCTGAGACCAAGACTTCCTCAAGTGATCCATAAGCATTTTAGGGGAAGAAAACGGGTCTTGCTTTTCAAACTCCTATCAGAATCCAATATAGTGTTTTATACAAAAAGTGCTCCAAGAATAGATGAGTAACTTAAGAATTAGTCATTTAACTGCTGATAACATCTCCTAGACTATTAGCATATTTTCAAAAAGAAAAGTCTAAACTATGAACACAGCACAGTTAGAATGATAAGCCTTACCTTGGAGTCTGGACATTACAGTGGTAGATGTATTCTGTCACAGTGTCATCTTCAAACATTGAAGCGTACTTCCGTTTGAAATCAGGCCTTAAACGCTGTACTAGACTTAAACCTATTTAAACGAAAATGAACGTTTAAAATTATCAGTGTTTTGAATTATAATTGACTTATAGGTTAATGCAGAAAGTTTCAGTGTTTGCTTATGTAATGAGCATTATATGCTTACAACATATGTGTTCAAATGTATATTTTAGGTGGAAAGAAACACATATCCTAGAAGCTGCTCGCCTCAAGTTCCCTAAGGAGAGCTCAAAGTAAGAATTAAAGCGTCTCATAGTGACCTGCAGATGCTCTTTAATTCAAAAACATGTGCTTGTTTTCTAAGACTTGTTTTTGTAGGAAAATAGATTCTATTAAACATGGCAGATGAACAGAGCACCTCATATCTAAAACTAACTTACTTTTTTCCAAGATATATATATTTCTGTGAAAAAATAAATTCAGGGTTTCTGCTTGGGTCACTAGCAATACTCCAGGCACCCAGAACGGTCCTGTGACCCTGAGGGGAGAGCAGGGACAAGGTCACCAAAGGAAAGACAAAGAGCAGGAGCCATCATATTTCTGGGGCCCAGAGACTAACCAGTTTCCCTTTCTGCTATCACTGCCTATTATTCCAGCAAGGTCTTAGTTCTTTAGTGACATTCCTTAAGGAATTACGCAGCGCCATCAAGAATTTGTATGATATAGTTAGTATATCATACACCACTACCTTCATGTGCAAGCAATAAATGGGAAGCATCCATCCTATACCACTGTCTCCTAATTTCTTTTCATTCTTTATTTTTCCCATAGCTGCTACCTGTGTGACTCTGATCAAGTCAAAACCATTTACTACTCAGACTCTTAGGTAGTTCATAGGAGGTCCAGACCACCACCGTCTGTGACAGAAAGGAAACTTCCTTGCCTTTGAGACTAAAACAGAGGAGCTGAGAGTCAAATAAACCTAAACCAAAGACTAAGCACTGGTACCTCAAAATATGACTGGAAACACAAAACAAGAGTTCCCCAAATCTGTGCAGAAAAGAACTTCTTTATCTTCTTAACCCTCTGACATTACAAGATGAGAAAAGATTCTAAGATTCTGTGAATGTTGCCGTCATCTCCATGGTAGATCAAGTGAGGCTTCAAAATCTGCAGCCGGACATGACCTCTGCAGCTGGACATCATCAGCCTGACAAGTGCTCTTTAATGCCCACCAACAGGTCCACAGAGCACTCTCCCCAGCTCAAAGACTCCTCACTGAGGAGAAGGGTCTGGTTTCATTCATCGTTATGCATGGACTGGTACTTTTTAGAGGAGAAAAAGTAAGGTTCAGTTTTTCTCCTTGTTTTTAAAATGTTGACTAACAATGGTGATCAATAAATACTTCTTTACTGCTCATCTATAAACAGTCTGCTTGCCTACGGTACAGATCTAAGCACTCACCAAAGGGTCCTGCAATCCTGAGGCCAGCTAAAGGGTTAAAGGGAGTCAATACTGCTCCCAGGGCTCTGATCCAGACTGGAATTGGTCTGTCTTGATCAGCAAGGTCCGGTCGCTCAGGGAAACCCCAAGGCTCCACTAAAATGAGATGACTTACCCTGTTGGGAAAAGAACAGATTTATGTTCATTTGACAAATTCACCTTAGTGTCCAGAATCAACACAATTTATGAAGTAAAGACAAAAGAAGCACCTTTAACAACTTTCACATTACAGACAAGACCAAGGGTTGAATAGGTTACATCACGTTCTTATCCTATCTAATAATAGGGTAATATGCAAATTAACCATCACTCCGTCACAAGGCTGCGGTGCCTATAGCCACAAGATGGCGGCACGCAGCCCTCTCAGCCCTGCTGGAGTCCCCCAATCCCGAGGGGGTGGCCGCTGAGAGCAGCAGTGTGAGCAGCCTGGCGGAATGCTTGCTTTGTCACCCAGCGGAATGCTTGTGTCATCACCCCAGCGATGAGGCAAGCGTTCCGTGCCAGGCCACGGATGGGTCTCTGGCCAGGCCAGGGTGCAGATAGGCCTCTGGGCAGCGGGCACAGGTGGCCAGGCCCTGCAGAGAGCTACTGGCACACGGATTCATTACATATAAACTAGTTACATATAAACTTTTGAGATTTGATAGGATTTGAGAGGATATCTAAGAGTATATGATACTATGTGACTATTCTTGAGAAATTGTATTTGTTGTTGTTTAAGCTACACTCTGACAGATGACCACTCAGAAAAATCCAGCGGTTCAATCTATCTCATGGTTGACACTGCAGAAATGATTGAAGATTAATATTACACTCATAAAATAGCTTAGGAGGCGTTAGGAGTTTAAGTGGGCTCAAAAGAACTTTAAATGGACTTTTCACAAACATAAGGATAATGTAGTAAAATGGGTTGAAAGGTACTTCCTAGTTTGGGATGCTATTTTGGTGAACAGGAGCACACCTACCGTACCCATGACATCATGCTAAACTGGCCGCAGAGCTATCCTTTCCTAATTTTCTTCCTTACTGACAAGAGAGATAGAAATTTTTCAGTCCAAACTCATATAAAATTGTTTCATATCACTAATAGTTTTATTTTTCCATCTTCTGAAACTGCTTCCTGATGAGAGAAAGAACTCTCAGCAGTACTTTCTTCCAGTGGCTCTATTATATAGTAAATACAGTAATGTAATTTTTCTATATTATATAGTAAATCACGCAGATCTACGCAGAGCATAAGGGTCCTCCTGATACAGATGATATTCAACTGTAAACAAAACCGCCAACAAATAGCAGCAAAAATCTTCCAGGGATGAATTGACAATGATTCTAAAGTCCCTCTCCTAAGTCATAAATGAATCAGAAAAGTAAGGAAACCAGCACACGGGGTAAAGGTGGCTATTATTTCTGATATTAAATGTTCTTCTCTTTTGCCAGCACACGAGTCCTTTGTTCTGACTGCATTTTCTCCAACAGAAAGTTTCAGCACACAGGCCCAGAGCTCCAAGGGCCCTTGGAGAAGTCAGCCCAATCTTCTGTCTCACAGATTTGAGAAGGAAGCCGAGATACACTGTGTGACCTGCTCCAGGACAAAAAGCTAGTGAATGTAGAACAAGGATTAAAACGCACATTTCCTGACTTCAGGATACTATCAGAAGCCAACAAGTCGTTGGGCAGAAGGCTCTCTCCTAAGGACAAGCTAAGCCACAAAAAAGAAAGGTATTAGTAAAGGCAAAGCCCTTAACTTTTATCAACTCTAGGCTGGTCCTAATACTATATTCTAGATTTCATAACACCAAGATTTGTAGAATATAACTATGAATCTGTGTGGAAATGTGCGATGCAAGAGATTTCTATAGACCCTGAGTGCCTTCACTCATAGAACTTTTGTTCTATGAGACTACCCTATATAAAAGGCTAATATGCAAATGGACCAAACGGGGGAACGACCAGTCGCTATGATGTGCACTGACCACCTGGGGGCAGATGTTCAGTGCAGGACTTGCCCCCTGGTAGTCAATGCGCTCCTACAGGGAGAGTACCACTCAGCCAGAAGCTGGGCTCACGACTGGCAAGTGCAGCCTCCATAGTAGCACTAAGGATGTTTGACTGCCGGCTTAGGCCTGCTCCCCAGTCAGACATCCCCCAAGGGCTCCTGGACTGCGAAAGGGCGCAGGCTGGGCTGAGGCACCCCCTTCCAAGTGCATGAATTTTGTGCATTAGGCCTCTAGTTATTTTATAATAGTGTAGAGAAGGGGCATGGGAATGAGTTTGTGGTTTTTTTTTGTTTTTTGTTTTTTTTTTTAATGGCAGAGACTATCTCTGACATTTTGACTTCCTCCTAAATTCTTCTCATCCAGCCCACATTGAGATTTGAGGAACTGGAAAGGTCAGAGGTATGAGTAGAATTTATGAACTAGCCACCTATTTGAAAGTGGCAAAGATTAATGTTAAAACATAGTATTATTGCCCTGGATAGTTTTTCTCAGTGGTTAGAGTGTTGGCCTTCAGACTGAAGGGTCACAGATTCAATTCCAGTTAAAGGCACATACCTTGGTTGCAGGCTAAATCCCAAAGAGGCAACCAATCAATGTTTCTCTCGCTCTGTCTCTTCCCCTGTACTCCCTCTAAAAATCAAAGGAGAAAATAGCCTCAGGTAAGGATTAACAAAAAAAATAAATAAATAAATGGTATTATTCACTATTGACTTACCTCTTAAAGAAAAAAATTATTCTACCCTAAAAGTTGACTAAACTTTTGTTAAAATCTGTTGTAGGATCTTGTGCAGTCTGCTCTAGACTCTCACAGACCTGCTAACCCAAGGAGGAGGAAGACAAAGGAAAATCTGAGGGAGGGGAAAGTCGAGTTAAGTGATTGTTTTGGTTTTGCTTTAATTTTGGCTTGCCTCTTTACTAAGGATCTGCAAAATATCTCCAGGTGAGAATGCCAGCTTAACAAATTATTCAAAGTATACATACCAGAGTACATGCCCCCCTTTTTTAATGAGAATTGTTCTAATAACTGATCCTATGTCATCAGCCTAGCATAGTGCTTAGCACATAATAGATTATCAGTAAACATTTGGACTACTGTTATCCACATTTCCTTTCAGTCCTTTTCTATAAGGATATATAAATTTTGTAAAATATAATCAAGTAACAAGCAGAGAAGCTATACAGTCTGGATTTCCTGGTTTCCCAGATGACATGAGAACATCACAGTAAGTTCTCATATTAATCTTACAGATGGTTACTCATAGTGGGTAGTAAAATCCATTTAGAGAGTCAGAGCCAGTCTGGTCTGATTGTTTTTAAGTAAAATTATATAATGTGGAGTAGAAAAATATATAAGTATCATTGCACAAAACTTTGTTTCAGATACATACACATACACATATAACTCATACTGAGGGTTCTAGTAAAAAAAGTTTGAAAACCATATTTTTTTAAAGTTCTACAATAATGTCTAAACTAGAGTTATAGATTATCATCTACTTCCATTACCTCAGAAAATAATTGATCCTTTATTCTTATTGTAAGGCTTTAAAATGAGAGACTGTGCAAAGTTATCAAATAATAAACATAAAGTAAATGTTAGATAGTTATAGTAGCAAAAATAGGAAGACTACTGGAGAATTCATTCATTCCAGGGAACTGGGAAGACAGTAGCAAGAACCACATGAGCAGTGAGTAATTTAACTTTCACCTTCCAGGAAAGCCTAACCCAGTTTTGTCTCACAGGTTATTTTAACCCTGCGGTAGACCAAATTCCTAGGCTATCTTCTGGCCTCCTTTTCTAATGAAAAGATTATCTCACTGGATAGTAGTTATTTGGTTTTAATGTAGTATAACTAAATTAGTATAGTAATCCAGACACTAGCCTCTCATATTCTGTCTGCAGTTAATAGCGTGATGGGATTGTTAGTTCACATCCAGGATTAAGGAATGGGTCCACCCAGACACCACATGTGAGTCATCCTATCAGACATCTTTGTCAAGAATCAGAAACTGATTTAACTACATGAAAAACAAAGAACCAGCAGAGCAGGAACAAGAGGACAATAGCCCATCAGTTTCAAAACATAAAGAGGCTCTCTTCTCCAGGTTAGTCATTAGGGTAGGTCCCGAGTTGGAAGATGGTGAGGTGATTGCAGTGTAAAGGGCAAAGTGATGGACAACACACAAGCTCTAACCCCTTGGGAGAGCTGAGTCTATGTGCTAACGAAGGTGTAAAACCTGACTTTCATGAATTTTAAGTTCTGCCACCAATCAGGTATATTATAATAAGGAGAATATTGAGAGCAAGAACTATAATACAAAGGGAATCTGCAGGACCTACTTATGCAACAAGGAAAGGGAAAAAAAGGACCAGAAAGAACTCTAGTGAGTGCACCAATGAGCAATTCTCAGATGGAGGTAGGCCCAGGTATTTCCCCATGGCCTCCCAGCCACTGGGGCAGAATGGGACAGTCCAGAGCTCAACAAACTTAAATACCTCCAACTTCAGATCAAGCAGAACCACCTTTCTTCTCAAGAAAGCCTGAGAAGAAATGTGCAGCCCACCTCTGCAGAGTCCGAAGACAAAGCCAGGCAAGGGCGAAAGGTCAGATGATCTGAAAAAACCTTTTCCTGAAGAAGTAAAGACCAATTGTAACCTACTCTGTTGTAACTTGTAAATACTTTCCAAGTTAGTTTCTTAGTGTCCTTTTCTTTAATTTATAAAAAATACCTGAAAGTTGGATAAGAGACATCTAGAGTAGATAACTCCATACTTGTTTAGTTGATACTGGTAAAAGGTAAAATGAAGCATAGTAAAAATTTTAAGAGTTTATTTGAACAAAAACCAATGTGAATCAGGCAGTGCTAACCAGAAGTAGTTAGGAATGCTCCACTGAGCAAGAGGAAAGACTGGCTGTTTGTAATTTGTTGTCCTTAGTTTTTGACTTCGTAACCTTGAGACATTTACAGGGTTAGATTCTGGTTTGCTGAGACAGGCCATGGCATTCGAGCCACATCAATCTAGTAGCCTCCTTGTTTCATTCATTGAAAACTGGGCACCCACTATGTGCCCAGTTAAATCCACAGGGATTTAACTGAACTTCATTAATGATTCGGGATATTTGAAAATCCAGAGAATCTCATTATTTTGAAATTAGCCTGTATTGAATAATTTAAGTTATGCAGTTAAAAATTCAGGACTGACTATTCAACACATTCTATAGAGTTCTACTCAATATTTGTTAGCAATCAGCCAATTTAAACATGCTAATTATTTCAAGCTTTCTCATATTCATTTATTGCTAATATTTGGTGGTTCTTGGTCCTGACACTTTAGTACTTTAGTTTTATCTCTAGTATTAACATTCAAAAATAAATTGTAAATACTTTCCAAGTTAGTTTCTTAGTGTCCTTTCAAAAATCAATTTCTATAAATGTAGTCAGTCCAAGGTTGGAATCATTGGCTTTGTTTTAGATACCTATTCATAAACATTCAAAAATCAATTTCTATAAATGTAGTCAGTCCAAGGTTGGAATCATTGGCTTTGTTTTAGATACCTATTCTGTCAACCATGTCATTCAAAATATTTTGCTATTCTCTTTTATAGGTAATTTTAAAGTGATCATTTCCTTCTGAAACCCCCTAATTCTTTAAACATTTCACAACTGCAAGTGAAAATCTCCCTAACTTAAATAGCAGATAGCCACGAAGAGCCAGGATTCCAAGACTCAGGGGTTTCATAACCAGAGTCTGGCGCATGTCACATCTCCAAGGGATAAATACCACAAGAGAGACCTCATAAACATCTGTTACGAAACAAAGGAAGTCCAATCTCCACAAATACCCTGTTGTCTTATACCAGAAAAGTATCTACTTCCCTTTCTCAGGGATAAACATTTGTCACTAAGAGTAGGTCACAATTAAAGGCAGTAATCCCACACTCGAACCAGGTAAAGGAAATTTGATATTTTTTAAAAGAACTGATCTGTCAGTTGAAAACACTATCACTGTCTAGCACACACAGGACTATAAACTCTCCACAAAAGTCAAGTGTAAATGTTGAAGTTTAAATAAAGAATCTGGAGAAAAGTTGGCTGCTCCAGAGGAAGAAAGCCTCAGGTGCACAGGGCTGCTGCTCCACATGTACATGGAGTTATGTTATGGGCAGCCTCACAGGTGCAAAAAGGCACTCTGAAAATGACCATCATCTAATGTCTCATTCACAGACCTCAATGTCACAGTTGGTTGCAACTTTGGATTTAAAAATTAGTCCAATGGAAAAAATATATTGCAACCAAAAATGTTGATTATTGTTTCTTTCCGAAAGATAAACAAAACAAAAATGAGCTTTTCTTCCTTATTTTTTTTTTTAGCACTCTAACGATACTCAGAGAAGCAACATAAATAATAGGAAATAACACAAGAAAATCAAGTAGAGAAGAAGGAGAAGCTACAAAGATTCTGAGGCAAAAAGTTATTAAATGACTAGAAAAATAATTCCATAACAATAAATGCTAGAGCACAGTATAAAAAACCCTGCCAAAACCGGTTTGGCTCAGTGGATAGAGCATTGGCCTGTGGACTGAAGGGTCCCAGGTTCGATTCCGGTCAAGGGCATGTATCTTGGTTGCGGGCACATCCCCAGTAGGGAGCGTGCAAGAGGCAGCTGATCGATGTCTCCTCTCTCATCGATGTTTCTAGCTCTCTATTCCTCTTCCTTCCTCTCTGTGAAAAATCAATAAAATATATTTAAAAACAAAACAAAAAGCCCTGTAAAATATACTATGTAGGTTTATTTTCTGTTGTTTAGAGTAAACCAAAGCTTAGAGGTTAAGTGATTTTGTTCTAAGCCAAAATATAGCACTACGTCTTCTAATTTCTAACCTTCTGGTTTCCTCTTACAGCTTTTTACAACCTGGAAAAGCCTGCTGGATCCATAAGTCTAATGCTAATAGTAGTAAGCAATACCACAACTGTTATTTGTGGCTTCAACTGTATATATTCTAAGTTTAACAAATAGAAAGTCCTTTCTTAAGCTTCTATAAATCTGCAGCATGTGAAATAGGAAAATCTGACATCATTATTTCAGCTTCTAAATTGGTTGTGACGTGTTTAGGACCCTTTAAGAGAATTTGTGTTGTAAGGCTCAGATTCCAACCACCAAAGATAGAAACTAGAGACTAGCACAGGTGCTTCTCTTGTTCATCATCACTTACCTTTTCGGGTACTTCAGTGAGTAAGCAGCAGCCAAGAACCCACCCAGGTTGTGTCCAAGCAAGATCATTTTGTCCAATCCTAGGGCACATCTCCACTCTTCAATGGATTCCACAAACTGATTCTCCACTTCTTCCGCATCATTGTCAAACATGGGTCTGCTACTTCGTCCAAAGCCCAACAGGTCAAAAGCATACACGGGTCTATCGGTGCAAAGATCTTCATAGTTCAGTGCCCAGAGTCCAAGACCTCCTCCAAAACCGTGGAGAAGGATAAGTGGAGTCTTATTTGAAACATCGTAAGAGAACTTCAATGTCCATATTTTATTTCCATTAGATATACGAACAGCTTCTTTTTTATATATACAAGGGACACCTAATAAAAACATGAAATAAAAATTCTGCTTAACTTCACTACCTCTGAGAAGGGAAGTATTCTCAGAGCAATCAGAAATTAATAACCTACAAATCAACTGGTTGCCATTCATATGATCTTAGCCTTTATTGTATCATTCCTAAAAAAAAAAAAGTATACATTTCACTAAAACAAGTAATTCTTCTTAACTATCATATTTTACATCTAAGAAGGACAATCCACCTCAGACAAGTCTCAAGTTCCTATGGTCAAGGTCTTTTGGCAAGTCATGTAGTTCTTTGGACTTCTTTCTACATCCATCAAATGAGAGTACTTCACCCCTAGAAATGGAGAGGAACTCAATATTCAATGAATCCATTATTTAGAGGCCTCTATCCTTGCAAACAAAACAAAAGAATGCCACCTTGAATTTTTCTTACACTTGAAGATTAAGCATTGAAGACTAAATTGCAGATTCAAAAGAAACCTTTTTCCCTAAAAAGTAAATAATACATTTAGGGAAGGATTAACAGTATCTGTATTTAAACACATAACTGAAATCTTAAGTCATTTCAGAGTTTAGAGGAAAAAAGGTGACATGTTATGGTAGGAACTCCTCAGCATAAGTGACAATAGTGTGAGTTCAAGTCCAGCACTCTCTGGAAAGTGCAAATCATCATCATTTTGTAGATAAAATTCTTACTTGCCTTTAATGCTATGAGACGAAATACTTTAAATATCTCCCAAAACACTAAAGATGAAATTAATCTGAAATTCATTTACAGTAAATTATCAACTGAATGGCTATACACTTTAGATGTCCCTTTATTTATTTGATATTCACTTGCAGTGGACAACCAGTGGAGAGCCAAGTTCACTCCCCTGCATTAGTCACTAGCTTTCATGTCTGATATTGGACCAGGGGCCAATTCTCACTCCTATTTGCATCCCTAGAACTTAGCAGTAGGAAGTCAGTATGTTTGTTAAATGATTTGTAGGTGGGCATCTAGTACCCTTCTAGAATAAGGGTACTAGATTCTCCTTAGAAGAATTTCAGTTTGTTTTTGAACCTTTTAATGAGGAAAAAAACAATACCAAGCTCAAGGACACTCACTGTGTTTTGTGTGTCACAGGGTCAAGGGTTGGGTGTATAATCAGCAAACAGGACAAACATGAACAAAGATACACACAGTTACAGAATGAAAACTGATGCCTGACATTGTTAAGTTTCGCCTTCCTCATCAGTCAGCAGCATGTTGGGAATCCCAAGCCGATGGGAACATATGTGCAGACTCTGGGCATTGCAGGTTGCCCTCCAACACATCCACCTTCAGCAGCACCTGGTACATCTTCCTCAGAAATTTCTCATCATGCTCAGACCCATGAGTTGGCCTTTTAGGCACTGCAACCAGATGCAAGGTATCAGCCACCTTGAAGTGCCAACCACTCCACCTTGGACATAATACGTGCCATGAACATAGTCAAAGTTGAACTCCACAGAGCTGATGAGGACCTAGGTAACCTGGAGGCACAGGGGAAGCCACGTCCCGCCACATGTGAGCTCAGCAGTTTGTAAGAATTTTTTTAGTAAACCACAATGACATCTTTCCCAGCTTTATAAAGAAAAAGATTACCCAAACATATAGAGTAGAAATTTATTTTTATGCTGAAAATCCATTGTCAGCTGACTGGCTGTCCCTTCCTAAGGCTATATTCAGTTATGGTCACTTATTCCTGAATCATTCAAATGCACAAACAAGAAAATTCATTTGTGGTAGAGTGGATGAAAAACATACATGACATACACAACAAATACTTGCACATACATATACAACAATCATGTATGTGAACTGCACCACTTAATCCATGCCTCTAAATTGTATCAGCAGAATAGAACTTCTGGTACACCACAAACACTATTTATTGCTTAAAAGTATACCCACAGATACCTAGGAACACCTAGACAGTACAAGTCTGGACGAATTACAGTGTCCATAAGAAAGAAACAAACAAAAAGGTTTCCACACCATTATAAATGTAGAATTAAAGAGTCCCGAATACTAGAACTGAAAGGAATTTTAAGGATCCTCCTACCCCCTTGATGTTTACAAGTAAACATCAAGAAGCTGAGATAAGTGCTTTGCCCAAGATCTTATAATCACCTGATTGCTGATCTAGGCCTAGACCAGGTTACCTTATTCTGTTCTACAAGACATGTGCTCTGGACTGGCTACAGCCCATTCTTAAAGCATAGTCTAGGGACCTTGGGGAACCCCTAAGACTCCTTTAGGAGATCTATGAGGTCAATCTATTTTAATAATAATAATAATAATAATAATAACAACAACAATCCTATATAATAAAAGGGTAATATGCAAATTGTCCCTTTGACTGGGAGTTTGACCAAGGGGCAGGGCCAGCTGACCAACCACCCACAGCCCCTACCCCCAACTGGCCTGGCCCCATTAGTCCCTATCGGGGCAGGCCAGCAGGACCCCACCCATGCATGAATTTGTGCACCAGGCCTCTAGTATTTTATATTTGCCTTTTCACTCTTATTCTTTGAGGGTACATAGTGGAGTTTTCCAGAGATCACAAAAGATGTGATTACCAACAGTCTAAATGCAGAAACAAATATGAGAATCCAGATGCTTTATATTAAGTCCGACAGTAAAGAGATTTGTAAACAACACTACACTTCTTATTACATTTCTATTTGCAAAGTAGTTATTTTTGGAAAATGTTATTTCTTTTAACCTATATAGGTTTATTACTATTATTTTAAAATAAATTAATAAATTAACATTTTAAATTACTCAGTCTTAATTTCTAATATTGTAAATGATACCTATTACCTATAAACAAAGCTCCTTAGGGTCCTTACTAATTTAAGAATATAACAGACACCCAAGACCAAAAGATCTTATAATCACCTGATTGCTGATCTAGGCCTAGACCAGGTTACCTTATTCTGATCCAGACCTTGTTCCATTCTATAAGACATGTGCTCTGGACTGGCTACAGCCCATTCTCAAAGCATAGTCTAGGGACCTTGGGGAACCCCTAAGACTCTTTTAGGAGATCTATGAGGTCAAATCTATTTTCATAATAATAATAATAATAATAATAATAATAATCCTATATAATAAAAGGGTAATATGCAAATTGTCCCCTCGACCGGGAGTTTGACCAGGGGGGTAGGGCCAGCTGGCCAGCTGCCCACAGCCCCTACATTTGGGAGCCCCCGTCCCCCCCACATTTAGGTACTTGCTCATGACATGAAAAAGAGAAAAAACAAAGTTCTGCAAACAACTAACACACCACAAAATCTTAAGTTTCAGGACAATGTGAATACTGAACGTATTTTAGCAAACAACTGTTAATGTATAAGAAGAAAGCCTTACATTTTAAAATTTTCTCTTCAGCTTCTTTAAGTTGTAATGTAGACGTAGGGCACCATGTGGGAAGCCAACCAGTTAGCCATCCTGACCTAGAGCATCAAAACAAAACACAAAGAGGTGAGGTAATGCTCTTCTCAACTCCCAACTATTATACAGAGAAGAAAGCAGAATAGAAAACTTACTGAGGGTGAAGCTATCTACATATGACAAAAGTCACCTGATAGGTACAAAGCATTGTGGTAAAATACTCGATTACAGACATTTAACTCCAGCTTGTGACCCTATAAGTAAATATCAAAGTCTACCTATGTTATCTCTGTGGATAGTCAGATTCTAAGTAATCAGAGGTTAAAAAAGGGCAGACCCAGAAAAGACAAACTCTTGCCGGGTAGCTCAGTTGATTAGAGCATCGTCCCCATAAACCTAAGTTTGAGTTCAATCCAGGTCAGAGCACATACAAGAATCAACCAATAAATGCATACATAAGTGAAACAACAAATTGTGTATGTGTGTGTGTCTCTCTCTCCCTTTCCCTCAGCTTGCTCTCTCTCAAAATCAATAAATAAAAACTGGGAGGAGAGGGCAGACAAAAAAAATAAGGCATTCCCCTCCCCACTGCAAGACAGCCTCTTGCCAGGGTGGAAGTGCAAGTCAGAGACCATGAGAGAGTATAAAATATAAATGTTATGAGGACTGAGAGAAGAGAAATCTTATTAAAATATGAGATTGCTTTTATAATAAGGCTTCAAATCTAACAGTTAAAAGTCCAACATTAGCCATTTACTCTTTGTATTTCCTCCTTTTTATGCAGGGGCAGGGGAAGTGGAGTAAACCTACAGGTGGCCTATACTGGCAAATTCCAGAAAACCCCTCTCAATCCAGCTCAAATGATAATGAAAATTGTAAGTTCACAGCTTTAAATCCGGAAGAGAGATTGACTAAATCTGATGGTGCTGGCTCCATTTCTCTGTACTTTTCTCAGGGACTGGCCAATGTACAATCTGACTAGGGTGAACTGGTTAATTTTAGTGAAAAAGCTTTAGGTTTCAGCAAATGGTAGATGGAAGGATGACCTAGTCACCTGGCAGAAGATAGCTGAACAAAGAGAAAAAGGAAGCAGGCCTGAGGCAACAGGCGAGGAAAAGTGTGGGGAGGCTGGAACTGACATGCCTTATAGTAGCCAGCCAAGGAGAAGATGGGCCTTCAACTCATGCCCTGGATCAGAAGTTGCTTTTGACTTGATCGCCACAGATGAATGAGCTTATTTCAAAGGTGGAGTAGTAGTCTAAGCACTTCCAGTGAAGGAAAAGACATCTGAGTCCATGCACACAGTCCATGCATACATTATGCTGTAGCAAGTGCACTGGCTGTTTCCAATGGCTGCTGTAATAAATCACCACAAATTGGCTTAAACAGAAATTCTCTCTGTAGTTCAGGAGACCAGTATCATTAGGCTAAAATTAAGGGGTCAGCAGGCCATGTTCCCAATAGAGGGTCTAAGGGAAAATTCATTCCTTGCCTCTTCTGAGTTCTGGTGGCTGCTGGTATCCCTTACCCTGTGGCAGGTCACTCCAGTTCATCACCACATAGCCTTCTCTTTTGTGTGTTCTCTTCTGCCTGCCTATAATCTTTGCCTATTACTTGAAAGAACACTAGTGAATCCATGTAGGGCCCACTCAGATAACCCAGAATCATCTCATGATTTCAGTTAAAAGTCTGCAAAGTCTTTGTCATATAAAGTACCATTCACAGATTCCAAGGATTAGAACGTGGCTATACCTTTGGAAACCATTATCTTTGGGGGCTACTACAACAAACAGAAACATCAAGTGTGTCCCAAGATAAAATATGTACAAACATTCAATAAATGGTAGTTAGCATTATACTGATAACAATAATTCACTAAAATTACGTTCCCTTATTTAGATAATAATTCCTAAAATAAGAATTCCTAAAGTAAGGTTTAGAAGGAGTTCAAAGAATTGTTCATTTTACATCATTCCTTGCCTCAAAGCTAAGGCTACTCCTAAGTGGCCTACAATGGGAACTCAGTCTTTCTCCAGCCCTTTACCTGACATCATAGTATCATTTTCTTTAAAAAATATTTTTATTGATTTTTCACAGAAAGGAAGGGAGAGGGATAGAAAGTCAGAAACATCGATGAGAGAGAGACATCAATCAGCCGCCTCCTGCACACCCCCTACTGGAGATGTGCCCGCAAGCAAGGTACATGCCCCCGACCAGAATCGAACCCGGGACCTTTCAGTCCGCAGGCTGACGCTCTATCCACTGAGCCAAACAGGTCTCGGCCATAGTATCATTTTTGTCATTCTTATTCTCTATTCTCTAGTCATACAATATTCCCTATTCTCTTGCTTTTCTTGGTTCTGAAAATCCTTGGAATATGCATCTCCCCTTCCTTTCATAATTCACTACATTTCTTACCAACCTCAGATTAGATTTTCCCAACAGGGTTAGATAAGGGTGGCAGGATGGCACCCTATACTCAAACTTTATTTTTTTACTTCCCAAGTTGTGTTATAAAGTTATTTAGTCACTAAAGGCCAGTGCATGGATTCGTGCACCAGTGGGGTTCCTCAGCCTGGCCTGTGGGGACTGGGCTGAAATTGGCTCTCTGACATCCCCTAAGGGGTCCTGGATTGCAAGAGGGTGGTTCTTGGGTGACGCACCTTACAATCAGGCTCCCTCCTCTTTGGTTCTGGGTGCATCACCTGAGACCCACAGCTATCAAGTCACTGCAGCTCGGCAGCTCCTGCATTGAGCATCTGCACCCTGGTGGTCACTGCACATTATAGCGACCAGTCAGACAGTCAGTCGCTTAGGCTTCTATAAATATAGACTAGAGGGCCCATTGCAGGAAGAGATTTCCCTTCCCTTGGTTTCCAGCACGGGTTTTCCTCCGGCACCAGACTCTGGCCAGAGTCTGCCTTCTTCATCTTGCTGCAGGCTCCGGCCAGAGGCTGCTGCCTTCATCTTCACTGCAGACTTGGTTGGAGTCTATCTTCGTCTTCACTGCAGACTCTGAAGTCTGCAGTCTTGTCTTTGCTGTGGAGCTGGAGTGTTGCTCCTATAGATCCCTTTGCTCCCCGCCCTCCTTCTCATAGCAGGCATCTTGCCCCGCCCAGACACCCCACATCTGGAGCAGCTGGGCGGCTCCCCTCTTTATCCTTCTAATTTGCATTTTCCCTCCTGATTGGCTAGTGGGTATAGCGGAGTGATGGTCAATTTGCATGTTTCTCTTTTATTAGTGTAGATTAGTATTCTTACCCAACTGTAATTTCCTTGAAGGTAAGGTCTTTGTGCTCACAATTGTATTCTCAATTTATATTCCTATACCTGGTATATTAATATACATTGATGAGATGAATGAAAGAAGTTATTGCTTCATCTGAAATGAACTGGTTGCAATGAATTACAAGAGGATCCCTTGAGTAATAAAAGAATTTCCTGGGATAATAATGAAGGTCTCTCTCTTGACCCAAAATTCAACCCATGAACATGTAATATTTAAGCAATCTATATATATAAAAGCCAAGTGACGGGAATGACTGATCACTATGACGTGCACTGCGCTGGCCAACCAACCCGATGGAGGCGGGCCAACTGGCCAACTTCCCTCAGTCCCTCATCCTGCCAGCCCTGATCAGCCCCTATTAGCCCCAATCCAGACAGGCCGGCCAGACCACACCCATGTACGAATTTGTGCACCAGGCCTCTAGTTTATTACAATAAAATTTATACCAAAAAAAGTAAAATGGCTGGATTTGATAACGTTGGATATAAAGGTATGATAGAGGCTTCCTAGATTTGTCTTAGATGTCACAGAATACATGAATAAGTATAGGTGTGAGTGGAGAAATGTGCTAAGTTTTAGATGGGTTGACCCAGCATCAGCTTTTTCTCAGCTTTGTAGGCTCATTCTTCTACATTTCCCTTCTTTGTAGAAGTCCTTTGGGCATTACGTATAACAGGCACTCAGTAACTGTTGGTTACTTTCATTTCAAGTTATCTCTATTTCATAGATGGAAAAACTGAGGTTCAGAAATGTTAAATACAAGGCAGGTCCAAGAGTATACAGCTAGTAAGTTAAATGACATAACTAGAAATTGAGTTCAAAGTCCTTTTTTCATTCAGGTGACTACCTTCTTTATACTATATGAGTTCTCATTACCTGCAGGATAATGTCATATTCCTTATGGCTGCAGAGAAGATACATTATAGCCTGTATTATAATGAGGGTCTACTCCAATGGTCTCTGCTATTAGCGTTAAACCTAAACCTTCTGTATTAACAGAAGACCTCTAGGCATCTCCCACAAATGTTCCATATAACTTATTATCAAAGTATGAACTAATGTAAAACATTAATATTAGCCTATTTGTAAACATATAAACCTATTAACAAATCAGCAATCAACTTGTCAATTTATTCAATAATTTTTCAACTGTTGGATAAAAGCAGTTAATAAGCAGTTAGAAGAATCTCATGATCTTTAGATTACTAAGCTGAAGCGCTTTTGTTCTTGTCCAGGAATAGTCACAAAGTTCCATGTGTGGTCACAAAAATATGAGCTAGTACCAAGCAGTTAGTTACAACTCAGTCTCATCAATTTTTTAAAATATCCCTCAAATCTTACACACTTCTTTGTCAGAGAGAATCAAATGTCAATACAAAACAAGAAAAAAGAAAATTAAAGTGAAATGTACTATAATCTATTATTCCAACTGACATCATAGACATGCTAGGGATGGGAGAAATATAAATGCAATCTTTGTTTCTATCTTAAAAAAAGAATTACATTTTTTGAATACCTACAATGTACAAGGCACTAGAGTTTAAAATGTCATATTCCCACCTGTAACACAGGAATTATGTCTACTTCTCATCATAAAACCAACTTTCAAAGGACAGGATGTCTTATCCAAGAGGCAAAGTAAAATTTTTACATTTGCAAGCCCAGCCATTACATTAAAAATTACATTAAAGATTTTTCAACCACAAGAGTGAGCCACTAACACTCCTCTTGTTTTCATAACAACCTTTTCATCAAAGCAGATAATTTTTTTAAAGTGGGGTTTTACACATCTCTACAGGGTGAAAAGCAGGGGGTCTATATTTTCCATCCTTCAGTTGATCAATATTTGTTCACAAGTTCCCACACCTTAGCTTGCTACTTCTCTAGTTCTAAAACACCCATCCAACCTCATCCCCTGTCTGTGGAGAAAATTAATCTCATTCTCAAAAGGACTCTCTACCCCTGCCACATGATCTTCTATGTCATTCAGTGTTATTCTGCATTTCTAGTCTAGGACTAGAACTAAGGACACAAGACTGAAGCTTTTCAGATATACAAACACTCTTCTGAGGTTGAAAAATCAAAAGTAAAAATTAAACTCATATGGCTCATCTATTAAAGAGTGAACAATATACCAAGATGTCTCTTTATATGCAATTTAGATTTACATTGTAATTTAAATTGCTTAACAAATTCAAGTGACATTGCATGTTAGTCTCTTCATAGCTTTGGAAAATAAACAGAAAAGCAAAATTTAACTTCCAGATTTTATTTAAGCAGTTAATCAAGAAACACCATCATCTATTACCGAGGCTCTAATTTCAGAAGTGACCCAAGTGTCAATCATAATATAAAGAAAAACCATTCACAGGGAGGACATTTGTAGACCATATATCTGATAAGGGGTTAATATCTAAAATATATAAAAACCTGATACAACTCAATAACAACAAAAAACTCAATCAAAATGGGCAGGAGATTTGAATAGACATTTTTCCAAAGAAGACACAGATGGCTCAGCGCCAGCATGGCTCAGTGGTTGAGCACTGACCTAAGAACCAGGAAGTCATGGTTCGATTCCTGGTCAGGGCACATGCTCGGGTTATAGGTTCGATCCCCAGTGTGGGGTGTGCAGGGGCAGGCGATCAATGCTTCTCTTTCTCTCTCTTACCACTGATGTTTCTCTCTTTCTTTTCCTCTCCCTTCCTCTCTGAATTTCCTCTAAAATATTAAAAATAAATAAATAAATAAAATATCATTAATGTACTTATGTCCTATCCAATCAACATTTAAGTTTCTTGGTAATTCCTGTTGTGTTCTCTAAGACACTGGACTATCTATAGTATTACTAAACCTGAATTGCACAATACATAAATATTGTGAAACAGTGAAAGAGGTTTCAAAGTATTCTGAAGAAAATGTACAAAAATCTGGCCAATTTCCACACACTCTTGGCCACTTAAATAACATTTCTAATTAGGTTATAAGTAAAAAGGATTTCATTATATTACAATTTTATAAATGGCCTCTATCCCTATGCTAGTACTGTTAAGAGAAAAAATTTAGGTTTATTATTGTTTTCTATAGGCTATTGTAAGCACAGTATTCTATCTCATTTAGAGCAACTATGAAGCTTTGACTTTCATTATAAATATTCTAACTAGAGGTGATATACATATTTCTCTGAAGTAATTCCTCCACCAATAAATGATTGAAAACTTTCAAATTGGACATTATAACACTTGGACAAATAAAAGCCTTCTTTCCTGAGAAATGACTTTCTAAATTCCATTCTTGGAAGAGACAGAGAGATAAAGAGTGTCTCGTATGCCCATAATTTAAGGAATTAACATGCCAGTTTTAAAAAGTAAATAATACTTAAATGACTTATCACTAACCTTTAGATCAATGACAACACAGGCCCTCTAATATATTGTAACACATTAACATTCTTTTAACTTTTTTTTTCATTTCTAACCTGTAATTTTTATTTAAAAGACCCAGAGTTAGAGAATCAGTGTTTTAGACACAGCCCTGTCCTGATATTTTCCCCCAATTGTTTCCTACCTTCTCTTACACAGTAAGCAAAGCATTCTGAGTCAGACACAGCAGCAAACATACTTAAAGCTACATGTGCCATTTCAATTTATACTGTAATTTAAATTGCTTAACAAATTCAAATGACACTGCATGTTAGTTCTGAAGTAAGTTCATCCACTAACCTAACCTGCATGGCTCAGTGGTTGAGTGTGGACCTATGAACCAGGAGGCCATGGTTCGATTCCCATCAGGGCACACATGCCCGAGTTTAGGGCTATATTTCTAGTGGGGGCCGTGCAGGAGGCAGCCGATCAATGATTCTCTCTCATAACTGATGTTTTTTTCTCTCTCTCTCCCCCTTTCCCTTCCTCTCTAAAACCAATAAAAAATACATTTTAAAAAATAAAATAAGTTCCTTCACTAGAACTGGGATGGGAACATCTGGCCAGCTGGCTGTGTAAGGCCCACAAAATCATTTGGTCTGGCCCTGCCAAGGCATTAGATGTGATCAAAGATAAGCAGGCTAATTTTTAAGTTGATAATTTTGTAAGGCCTGTGAATGTTATAAATATCCAAATGGCCTTTGGCAAAAAAAAGGTTCCCCAACCCTGCACTAGATCAAGAAAATTAAAAATCCCAGGCCTCAACTTGAATAATATTTTTTTAATAAAATCATCTTTCCACACAATTTCTTATCATTCTTAATCTGGGGTGGGCAATTATAGAACTAGGAGGCTAGACTAAAAACCTAACAATATAATGTTTCTGAACTATAATTTTTTATAATAATAAAAGGATAACATGCTAATTAGACTGGATGTCCTTCCAGATGTCATTCCTTCTGGACAAAGGTGCAGGAGGTGAGGGCCGCAGCAGAGGCCCTTGCACAAATTTCGTGCATCGGGCCTCTAGTGAATAATGTAAGTCAAATCTTTAAGGACTTGTTCAGAGATGTATATAATTCTGAAATGTATTATCCAGTGTTGTTTTCCTTAAATAGACCATTCCTGAGTTTTTTATTAACTTTGTCACAGGACTGAAATCTGTATTTGCTGGTCTGTGATTGGCATTTTGGAGAACAGGAAAACCAGTGAAGCCTGAGTTGGTTCATCCAAGGTCAAGAAATAGAATCATAGTCCCAATCTCTCCAATATAATCTAAATTCATAATCCTAATGGTTGTCCTACTCAAATTCAAACTCTGAATTTTTAAGAATATATCTTTTGATGTCCTTAGAATACCTTAGGATGAAAAAATTTAAGTCCCACAGCTACAAAATCAACTATAAGGTTTTTTATCTTAATGTTTGTGTTAATAAAATGTATTTAATTCAAAAAAAATTATTGAACTTCACTATTTATAAGGCCCCTTAACACTCCTTCCAGACATCTGAGCAAAGCAAAAGCTTTGTACTCAAAGGGCTGACAAAAAAATATACAAATAACTATACGACATGATCACTGTATCTCTCTTGCCAGGTAAGTATATAGTACAGTTACATACAAATAACTATACTACAAAAGATAGTATAAGTGCCATGAAGAAAAGTTTAGGAAAATAACAAGGACCTTCAAAAAGGGAGATCACAATCTGTTTGGGGTCAGAAACAGTAGTGTGAACTAAGCCATGGGGAAATGGAGCAAGGAACATGTTTAGGAAACCATGGAAGACACAGCTTGGCTGGAGCGCGGGCACAGAGAGGAAATATGACTCCAAAGACAGACAGGAGCCACACTGCCAGCAAAGGGCTCTGAAGTCAGGCTGAGGATATGTAATAAAGCCACAATATGTACCTGAGCTACAAACAAGACTGTGCTTCTTGGGGATATAAAAGAATTGAAATAACCTATGTTGAGAGTGTAGGAACAGAATAATCCTGCAATAATCCAAAAAAGGGAGTAAGGAGGGTGTGAACCAGGTGGCTCCAGGTGACAGTGGGAATGGAGGGGTGGTGATGTGCTCAGAACCTACTGGATTTGGTAACAGACTTGGTATTCAGAGCAATGAAGAAGGGAGAGGGGAGTTAAAAGATCAGCCATAGTTCTGAATCTGGATGACCAGAAGAACCCTAATAAAAGTGTCCTAATAAAACTAGTGAAGTCAAAGCGGGAGAACTGAGCATGTTGTATTGTTTAGTTCAGAGAAAGAAAGGTGCAAATAAGATCCTGGTCTGGACGTATTACATTTGAGGAAACAGGTGCAAAATTTGGCACACAATTAGACGTGTCACTAGACTATTGAGGAGGGTTCCATAATAAGAATAAGATTTCAATTTTCTCCACAGACAAGGAGATATATCACAGAGTGTAAGTAAACATGAAAAATGAAGATGAAGATGGAATCTTGGAGAATGACTAGGTTTACAGAATGAAAAAAAGAAGAAAACCTAATAAAAGTGACATTGGTCTGAAGTAAGACAAGAAGCAAAATGTCCTTAAGAGCTAGAATGTCTGTTAAAAATTTCAAACAGAGGTAGCCATCTTTAGAGTGTCAAATACTGAAAAGGACCCAGGAAATATTAAATACAGAGAAAAAAATAAAAGCCCACTGGGATGTGACATTGAAGAGTTCTATGATTTTTAAGAATCAGATGGCAAAGATTTGGATTATGGCAACAAAGAGGAGTCACTGATTTTAACCATCTTTTAAAAGATAGAAATCCATTCTCCTATCTCTAGCAACTATACTCAAAATCTAATGCACTGGAGTGGAAGGAGAGGGGGAAAAACCCTTATTTCTAGCATCTGAAGACTCCGATGGTGTAAATACTACCACCATAGCTGATCTGGAGCTGCCAATGCGTGTCAAAATTCCTGAGAACTTAGCAATGGCTGCCAGTATGAGCTAACTACAGCATACCACTGCAAACCACCTATTTTATAGTCTACTCTGCGACTGAGCAATTCAGTGACAGCTTTCCTTGGAATTTGGAATTCAACTGATACTTACTCATTCTCTGAGACAACCTTGCTGCAATTCACAGAGGTCTACTCTACTCTTATTACATTTAGCTTTCTCAACTGTATTGCAATGGAAAAGGATCAGATGTTGAAAGCCTTTTACAAATGAAAAAACAAGAATCATATGCTTTAAAAAAACACCTTCCTAAGACTTGTAATTGTTTCCTTTGTTAGTGTCATCTTTCCATCTAAACCTGAAAAGTCTTAAGGAAACTTGATTCAAGACTTCTGTTTTCCACAATCCACTTGGCTGTTGGATTAGTTTTACTGTAGATAAATAAAAAAATATATCTATATCTATCTATCTATCTATCTATACACACACACACACACACACACACACACACACACACACACACACAGAGTGGCCAGATTATTATGATCTCTGAACGCATAATAATCTGGCCACTCGGTGTATATCCTATATATAATAAAAGGCTAATATGCAAATTGTCCCCTCAACCAGGAGTTCGACCAGCAGGCAGGCTGGCCAACTGCCCATGTTCCCCACCCCCTGGCTAGGCTGGCTGGACCCCATCCATGTACAAATTCATGCACCAGGCCTCTAATATAAATATATAAAAATTTTTTTTCAACAGAGCTCTGTGTCAATGCAATAAATAAATACGTGGCAGTTGAGTAAGTCAGATAAATAAGAACAAAACAGCCCTAATTAGTTGCCATCCCAGTGAGAGGCAGTAGAGATATGGGGAGGAAAGCACCTTAGACTAAATCCAGACACTTAGGGGCTTCAAATTCAGCCCTACTACTTATTAGTCCTGGGGTGCCAGTAACCTCCCAGTTGCAGGTCTAACTGAAAAAATGGGAACAGCAATACCTAACACACAGGATCAACCGTAGGTTTAACACGAGCACATTTGGGAAACTCCCAGCGGGAGCAGGTACTTGCTCTCCTGCCTGGTACAGTTCATAAGCCCATAACTAGTCTGGACACTGGCCACAGCTCCAGTGTATTGCCAAGAGCACCAAGGAGACCAACCTCTGTTGTGGCACCCTGGCTAGTCAGCTGCTAAGGATTTTTTATAATCTGTTTCCTCTGACTTCCAGCCATCACCCAAAGCCACACATTCCTTTCACAGTCGTACTGTTACTCCAAAGCCCCACAACAACAGGGAGACAAAGCAGTCCACTTTAAAGCAGTCTCCAAAGAGCCAAAAACATGTGAGAAACTATACGGAGACAAGCAACGCCAGCTCACGTGACATTCAGCATCCTACCTGACCAAGGAAGCTCAAACACAAACCAAAAAAAGAACTCGTTAGTCATATAATCAAAATTCAAGGGAATAACCTAGCTTTTCCTATTTCAGAATTACCTCCAACCCTGCATCCCCTCCCCACACACACACACCACATATTTCCAAATACATTCCTGTCTCTTCATGGTGCTCCACACTATCTCCCACCGTTTAGATGGTTTCCTACGCAGATTTACCCAGACGCCGGCAGGAGAATTGTTATCAAAATAAGCCTACAGAGGGGAGCACAGAAATTTATTACTTTCCAACATCAATTACTAGCCTTGAGACGTTAAGGAACTAATGTTCAAAGCAACTGAATGTTTCCATTTAACTTTTCCCCCCCCCCCCCCCCGGTCTATGACAGGTGCATAAAGCTAGTTACAGGTGGAAAAGAACGACTTAAAAATTAGCATATATATATTTAAAAAGCTTCACATTCGACATCTGTTTTCCAACTTCCATCCGGTTTTCTAAATGTGGGTCATTTGAGAGAGAAACGCACAGTTTTCCAGTAAAGCGGAACACTTGGAAGCAAAGGGACAACATCTCCGTTTGACGGAGGAATTCTTAACTTGCTAACCCTTACCGGGTTAACTTTCTACAAAGCCATGGTGAAGTTGAACATTTTCTGAAACCCAAAGCCATATATATATATATATATATATATATATATATAATATATACATAAATTATATATATAATATATATCATATATATAATATATAATTTAAATTATATATATTATATTATATATTATATATTATATATTATATATTATATTATATATACACACACATACACACACATACATACATACCCACTCCTCTAACCTCCGTCCCCTCCCGAGGGGCTGCTCCCCCCTTCCTGGTCAACCACCCCCCTTCTGAGCCCGGCGGCTTCTAGGGTGAATTGGGGCTCTCCATCCCCATCCCCGAGCGCCCCAAGGAGGCACCGCCCCTTCCCCCGGGCTTTGGAGACCCCTCGGCCCCGAGGGCACTTTGCTTCGCGCCCCTGGACGCGGAGGCCGCGCTCGGAAAGGGGCTCAGCGGCTCGGCCGTCTCGGTGACTGGGGCCCGGTGCAGGGACGGCTGGTCGCCGCCCGCCGGCCGGGCAGGGGCAGGGCCGGGGTCCGAGGCCGCCGCGGCACCGCCGGGCAGCCTCCGCGGACGACGACGAGCCCGGGGCCGAGTGGGTGCCTGTCAGGGTCACCGCCGCCGCCGGCGCCCCGCGGAGACGCTTACACAACACCGCGGCGGCGGCGGCGGCGGCCCCTCCGCGGGGTCAGGCGGCCCGTGGGCGCTGCCGGGGTCGCACTCAGTCACCTCCCGCACCCCGGCGCCCACCGGCACCCGCCTGGGGCAGGGCACAGCGGGCCGGGCGGCGGCGCGAGGGAGCGGCCGGGCCGGTCCTCGGCGCCGCCCGCCCGGCCGGCCGCACTGGGCCCCTGGCCCGCGTGGAAGGCGCGCGCCCGAGCCCCGCCAATCGCGGCCCTACTCACCTCTCGCCAAGGTCCTCGTCCTCCGCCGCCATGGCCGCCGCCGCCGCCGCGCGAGCGCCCCGCTCTGCCTCCTTAGCCGGCGGGCGGGCCGACTGGGCCGCTCGGGCCGCCGCCGCCGCCCTTAAGGCCGCGCTCCGCACGCATGCGTACGGCCCGCCCCCTCGCCCGACCCGGCGGCGCGGCCGCGCGCAGGCGCGTGCCCAGCCACTTCCCCCGCTCCCCCGCCCCGGGCCAAACACCTGCCGCGCGTGCGTCATCGCGTCCTGCCGGCTCTCGGGGTGGGGCCCGGGGACCGGCGGTCAAGCTGGAGGATCTGGGGAGGTTCGCCCAGTAACTATGCAGCGACTCATCCCAGGGAGGGCTGTACTGATGCGTCCTCCGCCGCTGCGATGGCTGACGGTCTCCGGAACTGGGAGCGCCCTGCAGGCAGGCACCTGCTAGTGCCTTGGAGGAGCCACCTTGGCAGAGTCATTCATGTTTAAGGACGAAGGGAAATGCCCTAAGGGAGGTGATGTGTGGCCTTGCACCAGCCCTTCCCCACAGGTGGACAGCCCAGGGGACAGGGAGACCCTGGGGACCCATCCGTATCTACTGCGCTGGACCAGCTGGCGTGACAATCGTGGTCAAAGCCAGCAACTTCCACCCACTCGGTGTGTACTGAGAACTTAGAGTTCTGGAGTGGGAGTCTCTAATGTAAACGTCAACCTTCCTTGACCTGTTTTCAAGTCTTTTAGCCATCAGACACTGCCTATAGCATTCGTCTGTCTGTACTATTTCCTGTGTACCTACTAGGCGCCCGCTGTTCTAGGCACTGAAATGGAGATGGTACCTTCGCAGAACCTACGCCAATGTAATACCTTTTATTTTTAATGCAGTTCATTGCTCTGCTTCCCTCAGCCTCCTCCCTCCCTACACTCTTTCTCTCCTGGGTCCCTGTAATTCAGACCATCTCTGTCCCCCTCAGATTCTCAGCCTTGTATGATTGCGATAGCTTTTTAATGAACATCAGTGAATATTCTCCCCATGACACCGGAAGTTCCTTGAGGATAGGTTTGGTATCTTCCGTGATTTAAAGAAAAACAACAACAACAACAACAACAACCATAATTCCTTGGGCATAGTCATAGCAATAAATATTTTGTGGTGTTTGAACCAATTTATAAATATTTTAGGGAAGACTAAGACATCCAAAAACACTTTTTCAGGAATTCATGGTATTGCTGGAGATTTGTAGTGTCTCTACAGAAAACGACCCTCCATAATTTCCGTCTCAGACCATATCTATGTTAGGGGCACCTCTTCTATATTGGCCAGGCTGGTTATTGGGGACGCTACTGTCTGGAGTACAGTCTCAGCCCAGTGGTACTAAGTTCACTTTACCAAAATCGGAAGATGGGTGGCAATTCTTGCAGCACCTTCAGAAAGCTGGACTGACATCCATGCACTCTCAAAGGTCTTTGTGGGCCTGGAGCCTGCTCTCATAGAGGCCAGTGGCTCCTGCCCAGCGAGAGAGAGGGGGTGGATGGAAAGAAAGAGAGAGCTATGAGTGTCCTAACCCTTTTAGTGACCTACTAACCACTTTGAGTGATCAGTACTTATGTTGGAAGGTCACCAGTGCCTACTCTGAATTCTCCAATCAGTTAGTCAGAGGTAAAACTTTGCAAGGCAAATACATTGTCTGCTTTGCCTACTCTGCCTCAGGGCTATGGAGTCTGGAGACCTGAATGCTGCCATTAATATCACCAAGACTAAGTATGCCATAGGTTGATGCCTGGTGCCCCACTGGTTTCAAGGTGGGCTTTAATTTCTAGCTCCTGGTCCCCACTCCCGACAGAGATTCTCCAGGGGAAATGTTGAACAACACCGCAGCCATCTCAGGGTCTTGGCCTTTATCATAAATGTGCCAAGCAAACATGAGGGTAAGAGCATGGAGGATTTTCTGAGGGCTCCAATGGCCTGCCCCCCCCCTATAAGTGCTTATAAAATGCTACAATTAAACAAAGTGAGGGAGCGAGATTCTTGAGCAGCCCTTTCCCACTAGAACCTTGTGCAGTGCTGGAAATGTTCTAAATATGATAGATACGAGTTATGTAGCTATGAGGCATTTGAAATATGGCTAGTGCAACTGAATGTTATGATTTCCATTACATTTTAGAACACACAGAGCTAATGGCTACCATGTTGGACAGCAAGATGTATATCTGACACTCCTCATCTATGAAAATGGGAGTTTAAGACTAGACTCCCAACATTCTTTCTGGCATCCTATGGTTCCAAATTGTCAACAAGGTACGTCTGGGCATAGGGATGGGAGATGGGTGGGGGGAACACCTGTTAAAGTCTGGAGTAAGGCCTGAGGGGTTGAGAGCTGCTCCATGGTGGAACATGCGGCCTGTCCCTAGGGTGTGGATTCTAGAACTCAGTGGTGGAGCTGCCCTCCGGAGACAAGAGACTAACTAGCCAATGAGTGTCTGTGGAACTCTCAGAACCACATAAAAGGCCTTCTTCAGCAAGATACAAATGCCAGGCTGGAAAGGAAGAGAGACTAATTTAACCACAGAATTTAAAACAGCTTGGTTGGTGTGGCTCAGTGGTTGAATGTCGACCCATGAACCAGGAGGTCAGGGTTCGATTCCTGCTCAGGGCCCAGGTTTCAGGCTGAGTAGCGGGCGTGCAGGAGGCAGCTAAACTATGATTCTCATCATTGATGTTTCTATCCCTCTCTCTGAAATCAATAACGTATATTTTTTTAAATTTGAAACAACTCTGTGAAAAAAGACACAATATGACACAATGCAAAAATATGAAACAGACCAAGCTTTACTATCTTTAATATATAAAGAAAATTGGATTGAAAAACAGATTTTAAAAATTCTTCTCAGATGAGAAAACTCTAACGTCATAAGCAGCCATAAGATGCTGACACTGATCTGTGATCAAGGGAATGCACATTCAAACCATGATGACAAAAACGAGAAAGGTTCGTGGTAATAAATATTGGCAAGAACGTGGATCCATGGGGACCGTTTTCACACAGTTGATGGAACTGCCAGTTGATATAGCCATTTGGAAAAGTTTGGGACTTATGTATAAAATTAATATACCGTCTACTAGCCCAGCAATTTAACTCGTGGGACTCTGGCCTTTCTCATGTACACAAAGAGATGTATAAAAGGATGTTTATTACCTTCAGTATTCCACTAGCAAGAAATAAAAGAAGAAATTAATAAGAATGCCTACGATGAAATAAATTCTCACATCCTCATAATATGAAATACTGTGGCAACAATGAAGAAAAATGAGGTAAATGAGTGTGTATTAATATGGAAAGCTCTCTAGAGCACATTATATGTAGAAAAATCAAAATCCATAAAATATGAGCCCAAAGCTGATTCTTCGAAATTAATAAAATTGACAAACTCCTAGCTTACTGATCAAGAAAAAAAGAAAAGAAAAAAGAAAAAAACACAAACGAACAATATCAGGTTTGGTAAAGTGGATATCCTTAGAGATCCTACCCACATTAAAATGATAATTGACATCTTTATGCCAATACATTTGACAGTTGTGATGAAGTAGTCAAAATATTTAAAGGAAATAACTTGCCCACACTGACAAGATAAAAAAGAACACGTGAATAGCTTAAAATCTGTTTTTTAATTGAATGCGTAAATTTAAAAAAATCCCCACAAAGCAAAGTATTTTTTCAAATAGGTAATTTAGTCACCCCCTGCGATGTTGTCAGATGGTCCCAAGTTCTTAGCCAATTCTCCCACTGCGAGCGGGAGTGTACTTTCCCTCCCCTGCAATCTGAGCTGTGATCTGTTTTGACCAGTAGAATGGGAGAGAAGTGATGCTGTGTCAGTTCCAGTGCTGGAACTTAAGAGATCTGCAGCTTCCGTGTGGACCAAGTCATGTGTTTCTCTTGAAAGTCAGCTGCCCTGGCAAAAATCTAACTCCTGGGAGACCACCACGCTGTGAGGAAGTCCTACTAGCCACATAGAGAGAGAAATGGTGCAGAGATCCCAGAAGCACCAGCTACCTTTCCTCCCATGTGGATGAAACACCCACTCAGGTGAGCTTAAATTCCTGGCCCACAGAGTTGTGAGAAAGTAGAATGGTCATCGTTTTAAGCCGCTGTCTTTGAAGGTAGTTTGTTCTGTAGCAATAGATAATTACACCACAATTGCTTCATAAGGTGCTAATAACCCTTTACCCGACCCATGGATAATGCTGCTATTTCATAGAGTAAATTATGGAGCTGATTTATTGAGTTCCAAGATTTATTTCAAAATAGTTTGTGTAGCTTCGAATTTTGAAGTCACTGCAGATTCAACGCAGTTGTAAGAATCATATGAGGAGATCCTCTGCCGGCTCACGTCTTTTGCCCATTTTCTAACAGCTGAGTTGTGAGACCGTTTTATATTTTCTAGGCACTAGTTCTTTGTCAGCTGTGTGGCTTGCAGATATTTCCTCCACTATTCAGCTTGTCTTCTCATCTTCACATGGCTTTGGAAGAATAAAGTTTTTTAATTTAATGAAATCTAATGTTTTGGTTTTTGATGACTTAAACTTTTGATGTTGTCTAAGAACTTTCTGCCTAACCTGAGACACCCCCCTAAAGATTTTCTCCTTTGTCTTTTTCTAAATGTATGGTTTTATCTGTTACATTTAACTCCATGACCCATTTTGAGTTAATATTTGAATGAAGTGAGAGGTTTTGGGTCAAGGGTGTTCATTTATTGCCCATGGGTATCAATTGCTTGGGCACCATTTGTTATTGAAATAACCAATGGTCTTTAACATATTATGCTGTAGCCTCTTGCGCTCTTATAAAGAATACTAGAGGCCCTGTGCATGAAATTCATGCAGGGAGGGGAGTTCTCTCAGCCCAGCCTGCACCCTCTCTAATGGGGGACCCCTTGAAGGATGTCCGACTGCCGGTGTAGGCCAGACCCCAAATCCTTCTCACAATCTGGGACTGCTGGCTCCTAACTGCATACTTGCCTGCCTGCCTGCCTGATCACCTCTGACTGCCTCTGCCTGCCTGCTTGATTGTCCCTAACCCCTCTGCCTGCCTCTGCCTCTGGGCTTCTCTCCAGACCTGATCTGAAGCCTCTGTGGCAGCTTCTGATCAGTCCTTGCCTCTCTCTTTCCAGGCCTCGCCAGCAGCTACAGTGGCTGCTGATTAGGCCCTGCCTCTCTCTGGGCCTCATTCACAGCCACCGAGGCAATGGTGAGTTCGTTAGGCCTCTGCCTGGCCTGGGCCAGAGGCTAACAACTTCACTATACCTGTCTCACCCCACCCCATATCCTCCTGCTCCCTTGAAGTTGTCCCAGAGACTCCTTACACTATCTTCATATTTTTGGATTCCTTTTTCTTTTTGCTTTTCTGGTTGGGTGTTTTTTTGCTTCTTTGTATTTCAAATCTTTGACTTTATTCTTGCCATCCTCTAGTCTGCTGTTAGATCTCTGTATAATATTTTTTATTTCAGTCAGTGTATGCTTAATTTCTAGTTGGTCCTTTATCATATCCTCAAGGATCTCGCTAAATTTAGCAGCCTTTTCTAGAAAATTCTTGAAAAACCTTATAACCGTGGTTTTGAACTCTATATTCAGTCTTTTGCTTTCCTCCATTTCTTTCATTTGTGATCTGTTTCTTTGTCTCCACATTTTGGCTGCTTCCCTGAGTTGATAGAGTGCTTTGTGTGCTAGGTGTCCTTTAGGGCCCAGTGGCTCAGCCTCCCCAGTTACCTGAGGTGGACACCTTGGTGCACCCCTTTGTTGGCTATGTGCACAGTCTTGTTGTAGTTAAGTCTAATTGTTGTTGGTATCACTGGGTGGAATTGACCTCCAGGCCAATTGGCTGTGAGGATCAGCTGTGTCTACGCTGGAAGAACTGTGCTGGAGACACCCTTATGAGACAAGACTTGCAAAAGCCTCTGTGCTCAGCTTAGATGGGGCAGAGTTTCAGGGCAGAGCAGACAGCATTGGTTTCCCATCAGCCCTGCCCTAATAGGCCCCTGTGTGTCAGTGTCCTGTGATAATTGCTGTAAGCACCTCTGAGAGAAAGCTGCTTTGGAGTTCCGCCTGCTGCAAACAGTCCAGTTTCTCCCCAAATGAGTCTGGTCCCCAGAGTTTCCTCAGGAAGTGGAGTTCAGTGCAGTCAGGAGCTTTTGTCTTCCTCCCGCTTGAGAAAGCCAGCCACACACTCAGTTGCCAGTCCTCTCCGTGTGCACGTCTCAGTACCTCTGCCTCCTGCAGCTCCTCTGTGTCTCAGTGTGCTTTTCTCTTTCCTTCTAGTTGTAGAATTTCCACTCAGCCAGCCTTCCTGTGGTTCGGGATGATGTCCGTTTTGTCTTTTAGTTGTAGTTTTGAAATTGTTGTGTGAGGCAGCAGTTTAGGTGTTTACCTATGCCACCATCTTGGTTTCTCCGACCCTGGTCTTTTATAATGTTGATATGATGTGTGAACAATGACAGGCATTTTTCAGTGTAAGGAGACTTGTGGTTGTGGAGTTTGGGGCAGAAAAGGAGCAGAAAGGAAGGGGCCAGAGAGGCAAGAGTTCAGTTTCCAGACATTTCCCCAGGCTTCATGAAGTCATACTTTGAGAAGGGAATTTTAACGGTGTCCCTTTTCTCTACCTTTCATTTGATTAAAATGGAAAAGTCCTGGATTTGTATTGTCAGTAGATTCAGTGTTTTTAAAAAGGATTTTTCCTACCAAATTTCAGTTATTTTAACTTCTCTTTTTCCTCTGATTGTTTTTTCTTTTCTGATCAGTTCATGCCAAAATAATAGGCATACTCACAGATCAAGAAAAATGTTGCCCTCCAAAATGTTCACATTAAAAATGTAAGGTGCCTTTCTGTGCTTGAACTTCCAAGAGTAAAACCCATCTACATAGCCATTATTTATGCAGGGGCAGGTTTATACAGTAGCAGAAAGTGTCCATACCCATAATTCCCTCTGACATTCATGTTGCCTCACCGTTTTGAAAATGCATCCTTCAGTTCAATACAGCTTATTGAATATCCATTCTGTTTAGTCTGCACTTGTGGTGGAAAACAAACAGCAACTGGTATCCTTGGCTCTATTACATTTTCTGACAAGTGGAAAATATCTGTTTGTGATGCAATACATACTTGGTTTTAAGTAATTCAGCAAATTGGCTTATTTAGCTTTCGCTCTGCAGGGAACAATTTTCACCCATCATTGATTCCTCACTGAAATATGTTGTGATTGTTGATACCAGCAGCCAGAAGAACTTAGTGGTGGTGCTTTGAGTGAATGAGTTAGTGAAAATGCTGCTCACTATGCAAAACTAGCCATGCTCATTTTGCTTACCTATGTGACTGGAGCCGGCCCTGGTCAGTTCATGACAGTCTAGTGTTAAATATTCAAGAACTTTGTGAGCTCGATGTTCGAAATTGAGGATGCTTACACCACAGAAACTGTCGATTTTTCAAATCAGAGTGTATTTGTTTGTTTGTTTGAGAGATGGTTTACCAACACACCATTTCCTCCTCTACCTCAATGTAGGAGGGCTACAAAGGAGATGGCAGGCAAAGAAATGAAGGTTTTGCAGGGAAAAGTGAACAAACACAAAGAATTGGATGACAAAGGTATACATTTCTGCAAAAGTACCCAGGTACAGATAAGCACATTTAAGCATTTGAGACCTAGAGAATGGCTATTAGATCGAGCAAGTATGGTAATGACTCGTGAAAGTGAGTTTCAAATAAGGCTTGTTTTCTTTTTTAAGTTGAAGTATTCAGCACAAAGCATAATGGTTATCGCAAAGTTAACACCCACAGAAGCACACTCCAGGTACCTGCAGTTGGAAGAACTTTATGAAGCAAATTTTCTGGGAGAAAAAGGCACAATCTAGGAGGAAGGCATGCAACAGAAGAGACGACTTGGAGCTCCATAGCAGCACTGAGCTTCAAAAATTTCAGTTGGCACTGGCGGGGCAGCTCGTTTGGTTAGAGCATCTTCCCGATATGCCAAGGTTGCAGCTTCGATCCCTCATCAGGGAGCATACAAGAATCAACCAAAGAATGCTTAAAGAATGAGAACAACAAATTGGTAACAAATACCTCTCTCTCTCTCTCTTTCTCATCAATACATTAAAAAATTTTTTTCAGCCGAAACCAGTTTGGCTCAGTGGGTAGAGCATCAGCCTGCGGACTGAAAGTTCCTAGGTTCGATTCCGGTCAAGGGTATGTACCGTGGTTGCGGGCACATCCCTAGTAGGGGGCGTGCAAGAGGTGGCTGATCGATCTTTCTCTCTCATCAGTGTTTCTAACTCTATCCCTCTCCCTTCCTCTCTATAAAAAATCAATAAAGTAGTTAAAAAAATTTTTTTTCAGTTGGATAGTATAACTTCCTCTGGATTTTTCTTTTATTTTGATAGGTGCTGCAAATCAGTTTTATGAAGACTTTTTTTTTTAGCTGTGCTGATGAATATACATTTACTAGCTAAATTTAGGGCTTTTCTGCTTTGAAATGTGAAGATGTTACTTAGGTACCCTCCCCTCTTCTTAGTGCAGTCTCTGATTTAATGTAATTTTTTTAGTTGCAAGAGGGAAAAATAGACGGTTATTAACTACTTCGGGTTCAGTAGCATCTGCGGTATCTCTGTTGTTACTTGCTACTTCTGTATTAACTCATCAGTTTTATTTAGATACATGTACATTCTTTTCCTGGGAGAAAGTTGAAGTATAATAATTCCTTGGGAGTGAAGGATATTTGGCTTTGAGTCCAAAAGAAGAGGGATGTCAGGGCCTACTAAATCCAGTGTAAGTTTGTCCTTCTCTACAAGACTTTAAGTTCTATGAATGCTGGGACAATGTAGGACACATAGTGTTTGATTATTAATTATTTGTGGCCTTGGATTGGATAAAGCTGAATAAAATATTTTGAAAGATGTTATGACTAGTGTTCTTATCTTCATCCAAATTTTGCATCCAAGATTTCATCTAATTTTACTGCCCTCCAAAAAATACCCCAAAAAGACACTAGACTTGATATTCTTGATGAATTTGCTCAGTAACTCCATGGGTTTTTCTCAATTTTCAAAGCAGTTTCCTTTCAACTACTTGTTATTTTTCTTACCTTGTACCCATTAATGATCTTATACCTAGAACATTCCTAACACCTCCCTGACTCCTACCCAGGTTCTGTTGTATTTGGTGAATCCTAAATCCTCTCACCTATCAACTCCAGTACTCATGATATTTATTATCTGTTCTCAGGTGTGTGTGTCAGCCACCTTATGATATGCATCTATATGGGCAAGAGGGACCTTATCACGGTATGTGTTTGTACAACACATAACATGTTTACAACCAAGTCAAAGTGGAGTAGATGAGGGACTAGTCTTAACAGGCACGCAGCATTGGATACTTTGATATAGAGTAGACATTCTTTAAAAAAAAACAACACAGGTTTATTGACATAAATCTACATGCCATAAAGTTCACCCTTTAAGTGTCCCATTAGTCACAGTGTTTTGACTATATCACTGCTACTTATTTCAGAACATTTCCATCATCTCCAAAAGAAACTATTAGCATCTCTTCCACCCACCAGCCTTAGGCAACCACAAACCTATTTTTTGTCTCTATAGATGTACTTTTTCTGGATATCCTAGCTAATAAGAGTAATATACAAATTACTGTCACTCCAGCACACAAGATGACTGCCCCCCATGTGGACACAAGATGGCCGCCACAACATGGCCAGCAGAGGAGGGCAGTTGGGAGGGACCAAGCCTGTAAGGGAGGACAGTTGGGGGCTATCAAGCCTGCAGGAGAAGGCAGGTAGGGGTGACCAGGCTGGCAGAGGAGTACAGTTGGGGGTGACTGGGCCTGCAGGGAAGGGCAGTTGGGCGAGACCCAGGCCTGCAGGAGAGAGCAGTTGATGGAGACAATGTCTGCAGGGGAGAGCAGTTAGGGGCAAACAGGCTGGCAGGGCATTCGTTAGGCATCAATCAGGCTGGCAGGGGAGTGGTTAGGGGGTAATCAGGCTGGCAGGAAGAAGTGGTTAGGGGCAATTAGGAAGGCAGGCAGGCGAGCAGTTGGGAGCCAGCAGTCCTAAATTGTGAGAGGGATATCTGACTGCCTGTTTAGGCCCAATCCAGGTAGGGGCTAAACAGGCAGTTTAACATCCCTCGAGGGGTCCTAGATTGGAGAGGGTGCAGGCTGGGCTGGGAGACACCCCCCTACCCCGGTACACAAATTTTATGCACTGGGCCTCTAGTATCATATAAATGCAATCACATAATATTTGGACTAACTTAGCAATTATTCATGCTTTATCAAGTGTTAATACTTCATTTCTTTTATGGCCAAATAATATTCCATCATATGGGCATACCACAATTTATCTATCCATTTGACAGTTGTTGGGCTGCTTCTGTTTTTGTTGTTTTTGTTCTTGCTATTATGAATAATGCTGCTGTGAACCTGTATGTGCACATTTTTATGTGGACATAGGCTTTAAGTTCTCTTGGGTATATACCTAGAAGTAGAATTTATGAGCTATATAATGACTCTACGTTAACATTTTTAAGGATAATTAAAATGTTTTCGAAAGCAGGCACAGCATTTTACAGTCCCACCAGTATTATATGAGGGCTCCAGTTTTTTCACATCCTTGGAAACACTTGTCATTATCCTTCTTTTGGATTATAGTCACCCTGCTGGATGTGAAATGGGATCTCCTCATGGTTTTGATTAGCATTTTTCTAAGTACTAATGACGTTGAGCATCTTTTCATATGCTTGTTAGCTATTTGTGTACCTTATGTGAAGAAATGTCTATTCAAAATCTGAATAATTTTAAATTGAATTATTTGTCTTTTTTATGTTGACTTGCAGGAGTTCTTTATAAATTCTGCATATAAGTCTCTTATCAGATAAATGACTTGCAAATACTTTCTCCATTCTGAGTGATAGCTTTATTGATATGTGCAGCCAAAATTTTAAAATTTTTATGAATGCAAATTTATGTGTGTGTTTTTTCTTTTGGCTTCTTATGCTTTTGGTGTCATATCTAAGCTGCCATTCATTTGTGATCCAAGGTTATAAAGTTTTGCTCTTAAGTTTCCTGCGAGTTTCATAGTTTTAGCTCTTACATTAGATCTATGATTAATTTTTAGTAAATTTTGGTTTATGGTATGAGGTAGGGGTCCAACTTTATTCTTTTGAATATATCCAGTACCATTTTTTGGGGGGAGAGGGGAAATCATCTGTCCTATTAGCTCTCTTGCCAAAAATCAATTAACCATAAGTGTAAGGGTATACATCTAGATTCTCAATCACATTCCATTGACCTGTCTATCCTTATGCCAATACCACATTATCTCGATCACTGTAGCTTTGTAGTAAGGTTTGAACTCCAGGAATATGTGTCCTCCAATTTTGTTCCCTTTCAAGATAGTGTTAACTCTTTCCCAATCCACTAGACTTCACAATAATCACTAAATAAATGTTTTTAAATGATGAGGTGAGCGATGCCCTGTGCATGCATCTCACATCCCAGACTTCCAGGAATCCCAGAGCTTGATAAAACCCACAATTTGTATCTCACTTCCAGTTTTTTCTTTTAAGATTTTTCATCAGCTTTAATGATAGTTGTAAATAACATCAGGTTGCTTTAATGTTAACTACTTACTAGTGATTGATTGTGCTTGACAAATTCCTTGAATTTGACTATTTTAAGGGTGAATTTGAGTTAAATAAAATAATAAGCCCTGAGGATGGGTTTTCCATTGAGATGCCAGGCAGGTCAAATAATGCCAGTTCCCATGGGACAGGACTTTTGGGAAGCTCAGTCTTGCTATTCCCTCTTTAGTGGCTGCTAAGCTGCTAGTTTTCATGGTGACTGTAGTTGGAAGGCTGTTGGTTTTCAAGGTTCCTGTGGAGCTGGGGAATGGGAAATGAGATTAGGGCTCAGATCTCACATTTTCTTACTGTGACTCAGCTGTTTTTCTTGAATAAACATTCATTAGACTGTTGCAACCCTTTAGTTAATTTCCAGAATTTGAAAAAAGGATTTTGATAGTTTTTGCCAGTGTTCTGTTGCTTTTATGGGAAAATAGATTTTCAGAGGTTTTTACTCCAGCATGCCTAGAGTCAGAACAGGTTATTATTCATTTTTTAAATTGAATTTATTGGGGGTGACATTGGTTCACAAAACTATAGGTTTCAAGTGTACAACTCAATAAAACATCATCTGCACCCTGGATTATGTATTTTTTTTTTTAAATCCTCACCTAAGGATATGTTTTTTATTTATTTTAGAAAGAAGAAAAAGAAAGAGAAGAGAGGAGAGAGGAGAGGAGAAGAACATCTATCGGTTACCTCCCACATGCGTCCCAGGGATCAAACCCAACAGCCTAGGTATGTTCCCTGAACCGGAATTGAACCAGCAACTTTTTGGTGTATAGGACAATGTTTCAACCAACTGAACCACCGGCCAGGCCTGAATTATGCATTTTTGATACTTGACTTTTCAGCCTGATTCTCTAACCTTGAGACAGGTTGTAGTAGCCTAATTCCAGAAAGGCAAGTGGGAGATGGGAAACGTTAGCTTCTCCGAGGGAGCAGGAAGGAGGCAGCCCCACTTGTGCTGAGCCGGCAGGGCCATGGCATACTCAGCCCCACGTTGGGCGCCACATGTGCTGAGCCAGCTCAGCCAGGTGCAGTGAGCCTGAGAGGGGGCAGTAAAGGATTGAAAGGACAGACGAGAGAAAACAGTTGGGTCTGGGAGGGACGCTGCTCTCTGATGGAAAGACAGCGCCACGGGCTACAAGCCATGTCTATTTTATAGCCAGACTCCATGAGGCAAAGTCAGGGTGTGGTTACAATGTTCTCATGAGTTTGGAATCTACTCAATTACATGCACCTGAACTCTCTTAAGCCCCCATCACTCAGCCCTGTGGGACCACAGGCTCGGACCCTAGGTTCAAGCTTACAACGATAGCCTGTGGCCATAATTGTGCCGGGAGGGCTTTACCCTCCAAGCGAGGACTTGCATGCGACTTTGCCATGAGAGGACCGTGCCCTCTCCTCAGTCCGAGGCTTGAACCTGTCCAAACACTGGGGCCCGCTCTCCACACACCCTGAGGCAGGCACCACGTAGGTTGGCTTGGCTCGGCTTGAACAGCAGGTGATATTGTATAAGTAACTGCTTTGCATATGACTTTCTTCTTTTGTAATGTGGGGATAATGTTGTTGACCTCACAGATCATCCACTGTGAGGATCAAATGCATTACCTCATGTAAGAGAGGGAAGACACAGCGTCAACTAAAAAGCAGTTAATACATATTCTTTCCCAACCCACTAGACACACAATAGTTACTAAATCCATGTTGTTAAATGAAGAAATCGCTAGAGCGCATGACTGCTAATTAGCACAGTGATTAAGGTCATGGGAGCCGGGCTCAGACAGCCCGCGTTAAATCCTGCCTTAGTAACCCACTAGCTATGTGACTTTGGGGGATTGGTGACTATGACTATTGCCTATTTACTTTCATTTGGCTCAAATCTTGGGTGTGCTGTGGTCTCCCACTCTGTCACCACCCTGCTCACTGCCACCGAGGACAGTTTTGTGTTAGGTGCCCGAGGGAGGGTCAGGTAATTTGGCCTCCTATAAAAATGCCCAGGGAACTGCCACCATTCATTCCCTGAGCACGCCAGGTGTTCTAACCTTCAGCCCAGTGTTTCCTTAAGGAGCTCTGGCTTCTGTCCCTTCACTTACCTGGGAATTCATGGGGAGAGACAGGAGCAGGTACAAGAAGCATACCTTGTTGACAGGTTTAAGGCTATACATTTCGTACTTATGTAAATAAAATATAAAACTGTATTTAGTAGGATCCTAAAGGATGGCGAGGTCCTAGGGACTTGCACAGATGAGGGAAGGCCTCCTGGGGGTGACAGGCCTGCAGCCTAGCTCTGAAGAGTAGATAGAGGCTGGTTCCCCAGAAAGAGGAAGTGAGGGGGGCACAATGGCTGGAGTAGAGATGCAGGTGACGGCTTTTCTTTCTTTCTTTCTTTTTTTAAAAAAAATATATTTTATTGATTTTTTACAGAGAGAAAGGGAGAAGAATAGAAAGTTAGAAACATCGATGAGAGAGAGACATCAACCAGCTGCCTCCTGCACGCCCCCCACTGGGGATGTGCCTTTGTCCGGAATCGAACCTGGGACCTTTCAGCCCGCAGGCCAACGCTCTAGCCATTGAGCTAAACCGGTTTCGGCTTTAAAAAAAAAATATATATATATATATATATATATATATATATATAATTTTTTTTTATTGATTTCATAGAGGAAAGGAGAGAGAAATATCAATGATGAGAAAGAATCATTGATCGGCTGCCTCCTGCACACCCCCTCCTGGGGATGGAGCCCACAACCCAGGCATGTGCCCTCGATGGGAATCGAACCCGGGACCCTTCAGTCTGCAGGCCAACGTTCTATCCACTGAGCCAAACCAGCTGGGGCCCAAGATGCAGGTGACGGCTTTTCATGGTAGTGGAAGTGGCTGTTGAGGCTACAGCCATGCTAATCTCGGTCATGTCCTAAGCTTGTTTGATCCTTACGTAAATCGGTGAGTTTTAAGCTATTATTATCCCCAATTGCAAATGAAGAACCTGAGACCCAGGAAAGTTAAGTCTGTGCATGAGTCACACTGCTGGTGATTGCATCAGAGCTTGATATTCTGTCTCCTTCTAGAGCACCAGGGAACATGGCTGAAAATAATGTGCAATTATTATTTTTTTATTTTGATGAGAGAGAGAGACAGAGAGAGAGAGAGAGAGAGAGAGAGAGAGAGAGAGAGAGAGAGAAAGTAAGTAGAGTGGTATGTATACTTTAAATACAAAGTAGCCTTGTCTCCTGGACTGGACTCAACAGTTGAAGGAATGATGCTCTAATCTTCAGTGGTTCTCAACCTTTCTAATGCCGCGACCATTTAATACAGTTCCTCGTGTTGTGGTGAATCGTAATGTAAATATCTGTGTTTCCTGATGGTCTTAGGTGACCCTGCTAGTGGTTCTCAACCTGTGGGTCACTGCTGTAGAGCCTCAGACCATCAGAAAACAGGTCACGACCCACAAGTTGAGAACCGCTGCTCTAATGGCAGAATTCTAGACATTGACCGCCAGGAGGTGAAAGAGGATTTTCTCCTTTGGGAAGGGAGAGTGCTTTCTCTCTTTCTCACTTTCACAGCAAACAGCCTCTACCTTCCAGACGTTGTACCCGCAGGGTGACTCTGCAGTACTTGGAAGAAAGGACGTACCAACTTCCCCTTTCAGGGTTTAAGTAACCACTGGAAGTAAACACTCATACCGGTGCATACTGAAAACCTCTTACCGCAGCATGACCATGACTCTGAACAACATTCTCCTAGACCTGCAGTTTCCTCCCTGTGAAACATGGAGGCTGGATTACATGACTTCTAAGGCCCCTTCCACCTGAACACTGTTGTATTCATCCTCTAACGCAAAGACAGATTCAGCATCGGAGTGACATCTGCTATAGGATTAGAGCAATAAAAGGAGCAGGGCAGGTGACAGGCAGGCGTGCCTGCTGTCTGTTCTCCCGGTCCCCATCTCCTCTGCTCCAAATGAGAAACCGGAAAGTGTCACTCTTACAAACATAGAACTTTTGTTTGTGCATCATGTTATCATGAGATCATTAGAAACTTACTCCCAAGGTTTGTATTTACTGAAACAAAGCTGTCATGACTTTGAACATGACTCAGCAGTAGAACAATAAACTTCCCTTGGAAGTTTCCCACTGATCAATGAGGCAACTAAACAGGCAGAGGCACTTAAACAATGCTGCTGACCTTTAAAAGCTGAGTACAGAAACATCAGAGCCAAGAAATGTACCCAGGAAGTAGCACCCGGGGCCTGGCTCTAAGTAATGGGGATAGGGAATTTGGTTTTTAACTAACCAGACCGCAGCCTGCACATGCTCGTGTCGGACTTCAGCGCAATCACCCAGAGAGAAGACCAGCTCAAGACATTTTAGGGATGCTTTTAGTGGGATCGTCTTCAGAGGCAGAGAACACAATCTTTGATGTCCAGTTCAACCTTAAACCTTTGAGGATGGGCTTGATTTGTGAAACCCATCACAAAGTAAACCAGAGCCTTGCAATGGAATAAGGAAGATCATCAACAGAAACAATACCTCTCAGTACTTCATCTGGAGATGGTAGAGTAGAATCCTACCACCTACCTTTCTGCTGACAGGTTGCTGTGTTTTTGTGATCTGTTGGTATCAGTCATGCTCTAAGGCCACAGGGGGACGTTTTAACAGCAGTGGTGTCGGTGGGACTGAGGAAGCAGCTGATCAGGAGGACACTGGATCTGGAGCGGTCCGTGGAGGACATGCCCATTGTGAACATTGTTCCTCTTATTCCAAAGCACCAGGGAGCAATTTTCTGCTCCACAGTAGAGTAAAAAATCTCTACTTGTGGGTCTCTTTCCACCCAGATGTTGGTTCCTTAGTCTCTGTGTCTTACATTATATCAAGTTAATGTCTAAAACATGAATCAAACGGGCTTTTGCATAAATGGTGGTTGGACAAATAGAAAGTCACTTGGGAGCCTCACATTGAAATAAAGTCCTAACAGATCAGAGATCCAAATGTAAAACATGAAACCAAATAATTATGCATGGGTACTACGCTAAAGTTGTGGGTTCGATCCCTGCTTGGGCCTTATACAAGAATCAATCAGTGAATGCATAAATAAATGGAACAGCAAATCTCAACCTCTCTCTCTCTCTCTCTCTCTCTCTCTCTCTCTCTCAAAATCAATAAGTAAAAAATTAAAATAAATATGTCTTTCCTACATCTGTCCACTGAAAGAACCTAGAATCATTGCTACTCTAGTGGGAGTGAGCACTCCTTGCTCCCAGGTCTTGGTTTCTAAAGATCATTTCTCACCAATAAAGAACATCCTTATTCTTAGCAGATGGGTATTGAAATACTTAGGGATGAAATGATGTGAGTCTACCATTTATTTTCAAATGCTTCAGCTGTGTGCATGTGGGCTGGTGGGTAGGTGGATGGGTGGATGAGTGATAAGGATCTAACTATTGCACCAAGTAATTCCTTTTCCTGCACCTGACATAACGTCCGAAGAATGACTCCAGCTGCCCACACTGTCTGGAGCACATGACCTCCATTCTGAAGATGAACCAAAGCCTGGAGGAACACTCCTAAAAAGATCAAAATTACTAAATTGTGTGTCCCCGATGCTGAGAGGTCCTAAAAATAGACAATGCCACGTGTGCTTTAATTTTCTGCTTAAAGCTCCTTAAATTCTTTAAATTCCGATATTTAAATAGAACACTTCAGTCTTGGGACTTCAGTCTTACTAGTCAAATGCACTTATTGAAATACTGCTCCCAGTGCTTTTGTCCATGTGATTACAGTGGTACCTCGAGATACGAGTGCCCTAACATACGAGATTTTTGAGATACGAGCTATTTTTGCTTTGAAATAGGAGCAACATTTGAGATAGGAGTAATCGCGCGGATTGGCCGGCTGCACATGACCCACCAGTTTACCACGACTCGTGTGTCTCATAGTTTCCCACGCCTTAAGGTTACGGAATGAATTTAACTCGTATCTCGAGGTACCACTGTATTTGGCTGTGACAGGTGAGAGCTTTCATTAGCAGTTACTGGCTCTGGTGCAGCTTGGAATTGGGAAATGTGGATTCTCACTGAGGAGGCTATAACTAACTTGGAATGTAGCTTTGGACATAGCACATCCCCTTTAGGGATTTTAAGTTTTCAACTATCAAATACAGGGATTGGACATGATTATTTTACTACTGTAAGTTTCTGTGATTTTGAGTTGTTTCCAAATAGAGTTTTGCATCTAAGAATAACAGGAGTGGGAAGAGAGAGAGAGAGAGAGAGAGAGAGAGAGAGAGAGAGAGAGAGAGATATGAGGCTTTATTGGAATATGAAGTAGGATAAATTTTTTCCAGATATAATTTTTTGACATCAATCTTGTGTCACATTCTTTAAGCATGTTAGAATGGATAAGAGTGACAAATGGTTCTTCAAGTCTAAGAACAATATTTTGGTATATGATTTTATTTTTAATTATCCTTAACTCCAACAATTATTTTTTTTTTTCAATCGAGAAGAAAAAGGATGGGTTCTGAGTCATTCTGTGGCAGGCAGTTAGACGGACAGGAGCAGAGCAAGAACATGGGACAGGTACAGAGAAAGTCACCAGAAAGCCACAGGTGTCTAGCAACGGGCAAAACTGGGAAAACAAGGATCTCCCCCTTCCCCCAACCTAGGCTAAACTTTTCCTCCCCTAGCACATTGCTGGTCATGTAGTTTAGACCCCCTGACCTTTCGTATTGCCGGTCATGTGGTTTGGATCCTCCCCTGACCTTTCCCCTGGTATGCTGCTAGTCATGTGGGTTAGACACCCTGAGAAGAGAAAGAACAAGGGGGTGAGAAAATAGCCCTTAAGTTTCAGAGGCACCGGGAACTCCAGGAAAGATATTATCAGACAGTCGAAGGGAGAGGGCTGTTTCCTCCTCAATTCTTGTTATGCTCGTGGGAAAGAATTCAAACCAGTGACAGACAGAAGCATTGGAGTTAATTTATGAAGGAAGCAAAGCCACACATTTATTAAAGAAGTAAATCAGGCAAACCTATCAAAATATCCTGGCATAAAGCACAGGTGGACACTTCCTGTGGCTGCAACTGCTGTGTTAGCTATGCCGGAGTTGGCCGAGGATTTGTAACACACCTCAGATGTGTGTTTAATATGCTCCCATGCATAGTAAATAACCGACCAGGGCAGGACAATAGGAAAAGGGTAAATCTTCCGTTTACTCGCATGATTAGGGCTAGACAATCAACCGTGACCATCCATCTAAAAGTGTTAGAATACAAATGTGCCAAGCATGAAATCCTCTTGAAAGCCACTCCATTCTTTTGATTATTCATTAGGGTTGCTCAGAGTCTGACAGACCTTCAAGGTCATTACTCTGAACATTACTCATCATTGTCATGTGGCAATGGAAAGTGTATTCTAGAAGAGTTCCGTCTAGTAGAAGTCTGCACGTACAAGAAGCCACCATTTTATTTGGGGGGGTGTGGGAACCCACCCTTCGGCTATGTGGTGTCAAAATAGGAATGCTGGAAGCAAACCTTCCAGAGTCTTTTTTGGTGCCTGGGTTGTGGGCACCTGTTCTCCATAAACTCCTCTGCAAAGAGGCCTGGAAGGAGAGGGCCGTGCTGATTGGGGTGGTAGTGGGGGTGTGGGGGGAGAGAGGGAGAAGCGTTTTGCTTGTTAGGAATTGGTATAAGTTGGAAGCACGCTTTTCAACCATTTCTTCCCTACCCCCTCAAGACATACAACCAGGAGTGAGAGGTATTATGAACTATAAACCCATTGAATATAAATGTACTGTATCTAATGAGTGTTATGTTTAAATATCAGTTCTTCAAGCAAAGTGTCAAGTGGTTTCATTTTGAAGTGACTGTCCAGAAACACTGTTTTTGGGGCCCTCACTCTGGCTACCTCAACATGCATGTCTATAGTCCCAGCTCTCAGGACTCGGGTTGCTCAGGCTAGGGACACTCACTCCTATGGATTTAACTCATTGTGTTGAGTAAATGCCGCTGGAGAAGTTCTCTGTCATCCAAACAAGCTCGCTGTACTAACATGTTAGAGTCTAGTTTCTGGAAAAGCAGAATTGTATGTATTTCCATCACAAACAGATTCCTGACTTTATTCTAGATGTGTGGCATGAGGGCCCGAGTCTGAAGCATTAGTTCTAGGAATGCAGTGTAAATCCCTAGGATGGGAGTTCGTGGCATGTGTGGGGAAGCTGGCTGAGTCGTCTGATCCCTGAGCTTGTTGTACTGAGGTCTCTTAAAATGGTAAGTTCTTTGACCTTCTCTTCAAAAGATGGAGCCGAATTCCCCTCCCCTTGATTGGCAGCTGGACTTAGTGACTTGCCTCTAACAAGTAAAACAGCATGTGACTGTTGTTTTACTTGTTAGAGTCACATACAGCATGATGGTATGTGACTCTAGGGATTAGGCCGTCAGAAGGGATTAAAGCTTCCTGCCTGCTCCCTTTCCTGTCCTTCCCTCTGCTGGACGCTGGCTGCCATGTCAGGAGGACATGTACACAGTCCTATGAAGAGGTCTGCGTGTAAGGAACTGAGGCCTCCTGCCAACAGCCGCCTTGGATGAGGGTGCACAGCCCTGCTGACATCTCGAGAGCAATCTCGGGAGAGATCCTGAATCAGAACCCCCCAGCTAAGCCACTTCTGCATTCCTGACTCTTACAAACTGGGTGAGATAATAAATCTTCGTTGTTTTAAGTTGCTGTGTCTGGGGGTAGTTTGTTAAATAGCACCTACTGGATGGTACTGTATGCTCAGCCATGTACACGGTGAAGAGAACTGTCTCACCTGCAGAGGCCAGAGGCCATACAACTCTGCCCCGTGCGCTCTGGGAATTGGGTGCTTGACCATGGTTTCGCACTGAGTGCCAGGCAGCTGCTCTCTGGATACTTGTGAGTTAAGTACTTGTACCTTTTAAAGTCACACTTCCATTGGAATAGATGTTTTATTTTTCAGAAATACTAAGGTCAGAAAAAAGATTTGTCCCATCCAGTATAAGTTGGAAGCACACTTTTCAAACATTTCTTCCCTACCCCCTCAAAACATACAACCAAGAGTGAGAGGTACTATGAACTATAAACCCATTGAATATAAATGTATCTAATGAGTGTTATGTTTAAATATCCCATTGAACTGACTGAATAACCAATATTATGTGCATTTATTGCTTTGATTTTGAGATTTTAAAATCCCATTTAGGTCACAAATGCTTTAGTAGGAAATTCAAATTTTCAGGGCCTTCTAAGGTTCAGAGCACTAACATTTGACATGAATGGTAGATACCAGGGCTCAGGGCTCAAGTTAGAGTCAGAATGTTTTGCTTGCTGTGAAAGAAGGAAGTAGATGCCAGCAACAAGGTGTCCTAAATGATGCATGAGTTGTCACGTGACAGTTCTGTACCCTTGTCTGGAAGTAGGACAGAAGATCCCCAGGAAATCCATATTGGCAGCAGCACCACATTCGAAGCTCTGGCCATGAATGCTTCCTCCTTCTCTCCCCTCCTCATGACCTTCTGCTCCTTGTTTCTCCAGCACATGCTTTGTCTTTCTGCCTCTGTACATTTGCGCATGTCTTTCTTCTAATGTCTGTCTACTCCACCCTCTAGGCCCCATTCATCTCACAGGTGTCCACAGGACCACATCCTCTCCTTTCCTCAAGGGCAGCACTCGGATGTCACATCTGCCATCAAACCCCCAGCAGTCCCTCTAGCTCCAAGTAATTTATCCCTCCTCTTGTCTCCTGTAGTACATTGTTTTTTTCCCTGCTCTAATTATCTACACTAATAAAAGAGAAAGATGCAAATTGTACCTCTGTGATGCCAACCAGCCAATCAGGAGAGGGTATGCAAATTAACCCGACAAAGATGGCAGGTTTATTTGCATACACAGGCATGGCGTGAAGACTGAAGGCTCTGGCCCAAGCAAAGCCTGAAGATTAAAGAGGCTTGGCTTCTCCATTCTAGCCTCAAGGCTTGGCTTCTCCTCTATGGCCGGTGTGGAGAAGCCAAGCCTTGAGTTTTGGAGTGAAGGCCTGGGTCCCGGGTGCCAGAGGAAAACCGGTACCAGCAGCCAGGGGAAGCAAGGCCTATTGCATGAATCTTCATGCGACGGGCCTCTAGTTTATGTTATAACTGTATGTGTAGATGCCTTGCTCTCCTAGACATGTGTGAGCTCAGTGAGTGGTCACCAGTGAGTTGGTTCTTTATTCCAGCAAATAAAGTAATGTAGGAATTTTGAAAGTCACTGGACGAAAAATGTGTTTTTGATTTTAGATTTTTCATCTGTCTTCATTTCGACTGTTTCTACTGGGTGAGGATGTGTAGACAAGAATTTCAGATCAAGGAAAGATGAGTATATACATCCCCCAACCTGTTCTTGTGTGTGTATGTGTGTAGATAGATGATGATAGATAGATAGATATAGGTAGGTAGGTAGGTAGGTAGGTAGATAGATAGATAGATATAAAATCTCCAGGAAATTCAAAATAAACTGATTTCCTTGGGGGAGAAAAACTGAGTGGTTTGGGGACAGGAAGAGAGACCTGTTCTCTTACAGCTTTTAAGTGGCTGTGTTATCTATTTAACTTCTTTAAAAATTAGAAGACACGTGGCAAGGAAATCTAGTTATCATCTGTCCTCTTACAAAATCTGTGTAACTAGGAAGGTCTGCTACCTATGTGGGCTGTAGAATATGCTTCTGTGGGGAAGCCTCAGTTGTACTGACAGCAAGGCTACTTCTAATTGTTGGGAGATAATTCTACATGGGCCTTTTGTGTGTAAGTACACTTGCTGAGTAAAGGCACTGACATCATTGTTCTGAACTATCTATTGAGGGACCCTTGCATAGCAAATAGCCTTGATGATGGAGCTAGCTCCTCCCTCTGGAGCAAAGGGCAGATGTGTTTCCTATGTAGGGTGATGTCTCCCTCAGAGGTAAGGTTGAGCAGGCTTGGCTAGCAGCTCCTTTAAGAGATCAGGGTTACCTAAACTCAGGGATTCTTAGCTACGATGCAAACCCAGTGAGTATGCAGAATCCATATGGGCTGCTCCACGTTCCACCACCTTGGAACTTGGGGACAAGGGGAGCTGAAGCAACATGGAACTCATACCAACTGCTGTGCAGTGAGTAATAAAGTCTTCTGTCTCTGACCCAGGAGTTTCTTGTCTTCAATCGCCATCCATGAAATGGTGAGATTAATTTATTAGCTCACAAATATGGCAAAACGTTATACCCTCTGTACTTCTTGACACCAATGATAGAGATTTTGATAGTTGAAGATACCCATCTTAATCAAAATCTAATATTTAAGATGAGCAGATCTCCTCAGGTGAGCAGTTTCATAGAGAAACTCTATTATTTCAATGGCCGTGTTCCAGGAATGTATTAGAAACACAGAAGACACAGGAAAGACGCAGTAGCCATTTAGCCTGTCCCCTGCTAAGACAAGAAATTGAAATAACACCGGGAGCTAAATTGCGTCCTGGGTTGCTTGGCAGATGTCAAATGGGTCATTGCTCTAGGTTTCAGGTTTCCAGTAAAACACAGCAGAAATAAAATAACACTTCCCCCACAATATTCAAAATAGTTATAGGACATATTGACTAGTCTAGCAGATAGGGTTTGTAGTCAACACGGGAATGATGGAAACAATTTATATTATTTCTTTCTAGAAGGATGAGATCTTTTTAATATATGAAAGACAGGAATGCAGGTAAAGTAGATAGATAGCAAGGTGGGGAGGAGGGCAGGTATTAAGTAGGATGGTCAGAAAGGACCTGGGCGAGAAGATGGGGGTCGATTCCTTTGAGGGAGGGGAGGAAGAAAAACCACCTCCATACTTAACAGAGACCCCGAGGTGGCAGGTGGGAGGGTGTCCAGTGACTTCTAGGAAGAGCAGGGAGACCAAAGGGACTGGGGCAGAGAAAGAGAGCGTGTAGCAGGTTTTCTGAGACAGATGGTGATGGGGCTGGGTGACCCTAGACCAGTGGTTCTCAACCTGTGGGTCGCGACCCATTTGGGGGGGGGTCGAATGACCCTTTGACAGAGGTCGCCTAAGACCATCAGAAAACACAGATATTTACATTACGATTCATTAACAATAGCAAAATGACAGTTATGAAGTAGCAACGAAAATCATTTTATGAGTGGGGGGGGGTCACCACCACAGGAGGGACGGTGTGAAAGGGCCGCGGCCTTGGGAAGGTTGAGAACCACTGCTCTAGACCGCTGTAAGGAATTTTTGGCTTTATTGGATGTGAGCTTTAATAATCATATGGACGTGGGGTGTCACCACCTGCAAATGAGTTACAACTAAAAGGATCCTTGAAAGTGACAAGAAAACTGGATGCTGGACCCTAAGCGATGGAAAGAGAGGAAAAGGTGAAGTGCTCCCTGCTCCAAGTACTGCACCCAGCGGGGCCTCGCCCCGCTCATTGTGGTCCCGCCCCCTGGGAGTGACAGCTCAGCGAGGCCTCGCCTGTCCT